>OX387433.1:40915559-41515559 GCA_947563755.1 Lochmaea crataegi | reverse complement strand
TGAAAATTTTACAAATGGGAATAAAAGATTCCACCAAGCCAGTAACTACAGCTTTGAATATAATTGAACCAATAAAACATTTAAATAACGAGACATACGCTATCGCATTAGAATTAATATATAGATAACCTCAGTTACTTAAAGATGAAGATTTACAGCTATGAAATAAATATTGAACACAAAACCAATTAGAGATAATTAGAGACATGACGTAGTGTAGGATATCTGAGAAATATAAAGAATAGGCAGCATACAATAGAAGTAAAGAAAACTATTCATTTTGATGAAACAAGAAACAAAATTCATTTATTAGTAACTTGGAAATATGCATATCAACAAGCGAGACAAGGATCATCATGGATCATTGCCGCATGTGACCGACTACGGTTTATGCGACGAATTATTGAAATTTCCAAAATTATAGATCCAATATTAGATATAAAACATAGATGTAAGGTTTATGAAAAAATTAAGAGTATGGTTGATTAAAATATGTAAATAAATTGTTGATATTTCAGTTTATATAATTTTATTGAGCAATAAAAATGATAAATTTAAACAATGCTATTTTTATTTATCCATTATTTAGAATCCATCCCAAGCCATTTTACTAATAGCCGATCACCTTTTCGTTTCAAAACCCTCTCTATTAAATACACATCGGGATATTTAACTTTTTGCAATTCCTCCCTGTAAAATCCTCCTTGTATTTCTTCGTTCTTATCATCTTCCAGTATGTAAGTTGTTGGATTAGTAAGTTTCACCTTCTTTATTTTGAAAACTTCGGCAGTCCAATTTGGAGAGTATCCCTTCTTAAAGACATGTCGATACTTGCTAATTCGAACAAAATCTCCTTTTTTGAAATTTGATGGTCTTGGATCAATAGTTTTTAGGTGTTTATATGCAATAATATACTTGGCATTTTTCTCATTTATTTTACTGGGAATGGCACCTGTAGTGGAATGTCTTGTATCATTATATTTGTTGACGATATTAGGTAAGAGTCGTTAACCATTTGTAAGATCCTTGCATGCTAAACTGTTTCCATAGCATAGTTTTTAGGTGGAACATTCATTTGGACTAAGATATGCTTCATAGCTAATGTGATCTCTTTACCCGTTTTTCTCTTAATAGCCTCAGCCCACACATATTTACTAAAAGCATTAATCACAACTAGGATGTAATTGTAACCTTTATTAGTTTTTGAATAGGGAGTCATAATAGCTAAATCAGCTTGTATCAAATCATGTAATCCTTTAATTACAACATGTCTCCTTCTATAATTGATTCTTGCCGGTTTATGTAGTTCATGTACAACTTGTGCTTTACTCACTACTGGACACTGCACTAAAAATTCAATGCAAATAGAAGAAGGTGTACCCAATTTAAATAGGATTTTATCACCTTCCTTTAAACGATTACCACCAATTTCATGGAATTTAAACGATTTACCATTAACTAAAACCTCCCCGTCTGCAGAGTAATGACGAACACTTTCAATTTTTACATCGTAGGGAAAAACAAAAGTTGTACCTGCATTGTCCAACACATAATATTCCTTATTTAAATTAGTTTTCTTTTCGCCTTTCAATCGAATAATGTTTTCAACGTGATAATCAAAAGAGTCACAAATATAAAATTGTGCACTTAGTTTTGGAACTGACCAAGACGACGATGACGACGACGATGGTGATTGCAAATAGTGTTGATTAAATCTATTAAGAGGCATAGTTGGAATGGTGCATGCGTTTGAAAAGTACTATATTTATAATAACGTAGAACTCACTGTTTGAAGAGGACATTCTAACACAAGTTCAATATATGGATGATAATTTTTTTCTTTACCTATACCAATTGAAATCTTTTCACCTTTTGTTATAGATTGCTGGTTGAGAACGCTCAAATTTTGAATCTTATTTTTATAAAGTATTAATGTTTCAGTTGGTGGTGGTGTTGCTATCAATATTGACCACTTTTCCATTTACTGGAAAAGTATATTCAGTATTATTATTATTTAATACATAGTTTAATTTACTAACATTTTTGTCTATATGTTCGCTAATATTAATAATTGCTAAACTTCGAATGTCTGCAGGTTGACAAATATAAAATGGTGGTTGTGGTAGTACCTCATCATTTGAATGTGTAGACGTAAGATAATGTTGGTTAAACTTGTTTAACGGCATAGCTTTTTACTACTACTAATGTGAATATAAGTGACGTCATCTATTTATGCTATTATACCTCCTTCCCTTAGTTCTTCAACAATAGACACTATTTCATTTTGGTGAGCATTATTGCCAGCTTGCTTCGAAGCTATAAGTAAGCGTAATCTATCAATTAATTCATTAAAATCATCAAAATATTTATAATCTATGGGATTATTGGAATATCGCATCATTGTTAAACCTTTTCCACGCCTTAGTTTTGCTGCTATTTGTCTTGTAGTCATAGTAGGAACTGAAAATGCTCGTTCTCTATGTGCAATAAGGGGAATCCCAAGGAACGGTTGAATAGCGTTAGTAAATTTATTCCTTAATTTTACAGGAATTCTCCGTTTTGGTAATTTATTGTTATTTTTTGTGTATAAGGCATTTGTTCTCTGTAAAATGTCAACATATTCCTTAGCATCATTTTGAGTAAAAATGTGAGGGTCTGTTTTAAATAACAGTGCATACAGACCTGGAGTACCTGTAACCTTAAAAATTGAGCTCAAGCCCAAAAAAGAATCAAGTTATAAAATTTAAATAATTAAAAAAAAAAGTGCAAGATTATAAATTAATTTGTCTACTTGGTTACATAAGTTTCGGTTGCTCCGGTGACAACCTTAGGCCTTCGACGTCGCTCAGAACGGAGGTAGGGGTGGATCCCTCTTATTGATCTTCCGGACAAAATAGTAGACAACTTGTGTGGGCGCCAACTGAGTTTTCCACTTTGGCCTAGCACGACTAATTTCCCCTGATAACCCAGTAAAACAAGGGATGAAAATAAAAGGCAAACCTCAGCTTATGTTCCTTATAATAACCAAAATAAAAACATTCAATACCCTTAAGGGGTACTACTACTACTGAAAACCCTAGTAAAAGCCCCCCCACTTTAAAAAAAGAAAAATAGTGTGAACATCTGTTTCACACCAATAGTCAAACTATTAACACTAAAATTCCAAACTATACCAGTTAATTTGACCTACTTAGTGTGAAATTAATATGGCTGTTCGAGTGTACCAATACAGATTAAATACAAACTTTCAATTATATGTTACCTGAAAAGTAGTGTAAAGTTTATATAAAAAAAAACAATTCCATATAAGGCGACACCGTAGTCAAGGCGTTGGTACCAAGGCAGAGACGCATGCGCAAGTGGATAAAATTATGAAAATTAAATTGTGAAAATTTACCGCAAAATATTAATTTCCACCATTACAATTGCATAATAAAAAAAAACAGTAGGAACTACCTAGCTAATGTATATACATGTTGGCGTAAAGCCTAAAATAAAAATGAGTAAATGACTCAGAAAAACCCCCGATACCGGGTTACCCTCAATGTGGTCTTCTTCAAGAAGTTGTTGAAAAGTAGCAGCAAACTGCAGAAGACATCACTATCGATCTACCAGGTAAACTCCAAACATCCCGAAGTGTGTATCTGGCCCCACAAGTGAAGTGTGTATCTGGCTCCACGGGTGAAATGTGTATAATCTGGCCCCACAGGTGAAGTGCGTATAATCTGGCCCCACAGGTGAACCCTTAAAAATTAAAACAGGTGTCAGCTAAAAACTGAGCCTATACAGGAACCAATCAAACACCTCGACAAGTTAAGCTTGTCTCGGCCTATGCCAGAAGCTAATTTATAAGAATTTACAAGTAACGTACAAATCAAAATCAACCCCAAATTAACTGAATCAAACCCACATAGTAGTCATAAGGCCTACTTACAATCAACAGTGTCAGTAACAGTATACTACACTGAATTTAAATCAAATAATAAGAATGCGATAAGCATCTAAAATAAACTGTTTTTGGTCATAGCCAGGGTAGGTTGGAAGAACCACCCACGAATTATAGTATTCGTTAGACTAAAGCGGGCAAAGAAAACAAAATATACACAGGGTAACAGAATAGACTGTCTTAATCAAAAATTTACAATCAACAGGTAGTATTTTACCACCAACTGTTTTATCTACAAAAACTACAAATCTATGAGACATACCTTTTCCAAAAAGGGTCCAATACTCAAAATTTTCCTCTTACTGGACGGCTACCCACAAATAACGAACCAACAACAGCATGTGGCACACCTTCAATTTCAAAACTTCAACGTTGGCGATTTCCTTTAAATAGTGATAAATACATAGTGATGCGAAATCAGTAAGTAGAGAAAATACAATCGTTTTAGTGCAATATATCCCCTATAAGGGTTTGTGAAAACGGCTTCCAGAACAGGACGGAATTCTTCAACAATACGAACTCCCGTAGAACCAAAATACTAGCCGTATATTCCACAACTCATTCAGAACGAGAACCTATAAATCCCAGCAGGAGATGACTAACCAGTCATTAACAAAATTCAGATTCCCGTTCGAAGCACTTTTGCTAACCATCTATCAAGTAGGAGCACCATGGAGCTAGTATCGGGAGGAGTCGCTACGCATGTCATAAAAGTGGTATCGGTTTCGCCATTTTACTACCACTTCTTTGTCAACTTGACACTATAAAATTGTTTTGTGGTTGTGAATTGTTTTTTTTGGATTTTCTTATTGTTAGCAGTTGTTAGTGTCGTTTTCCCTATTTTAATAATTGAACAATAATGGTTTCTTGTGCTTTACGAAGTTGTACAAGTAGAGACAGTGTAAATACGAAAAAATCATCAGGAACAACATATCATAGGTTAGTAAACAATCGAAACAGGACTGTACTGAAATATATTTCTTTGCGCTTCAATAAGTTTTCTTTAACTTCATATTATATTTAATGTTTGTAGATTTCCTAGAACTCCATCAATAAGAGATATGTGGTTGAAATTTGTGAAAAGAGGTTCTTGGCAACCAACAAAATACAGTGTATTATGTTCAAAGCATTTTGCTGAAGAAAATTTTGACCGAACCTCCTCCTGCTTGATCCGTTTAAGAAAAGATGCCATTCCAACAATCGGAGTTATTGAGGTATGTTGTTATTTTAAGCATCTATAACATTCAAATGGATTTTTTGATTGTTGAGGTATTTATTATTCAATGCTATACTCAATCTATACAATAAACAAATATAATTAAGCACATATATTCCAACATTTTGAGAACATAGAAGCACTTTAATTATACTATTTAATATAAGTGTAATCTTTCTTATAGTTAGTACAAAACATTTTTCAATCCTCAAGGATTATATTATATCAGTTATCAATTCATTTAATTAAATTTTTCAACAGAGTTTCTCAAAAAGTTTATTTCTTTACAGATTGAAACACCCTCTGATGGGCATTCAACTCCAAAATCTTTCCATGGAACATTGTTAGAATCCAGTCAGGCACCCTCAACTTCGAGTGGAATTAAGCAATCTGGAAAAATGGCAGTTGATGTAACAGTGACACCAAGGAAACAGAGGATATTAAAAAAATTGGATCGTGCCTTGAGTTTGAGCTCAGATAGGAGAAGGCGACTATCTTTATTACAGCGGCGGTTTGCTCGCCGTGAAAAGAAAATTGCCACAATGAAAAACATAATCAAAGATTTATCAAATAAGAGATTGGTTCAAGAAGAAGCAATTGATGTGATTTCCAAATTAGGAGGACCTCAAGAATTGTTTCTTCGACAATATAAGAAAAATCAAAAGAAACCATTACCACAAAAATATTCCGAAAATCTCAAAACATTTGCACTAACCTTACATTACTACTCCCCTTCTGCATATAACTATGTAAGAAAAACTTTTGATACTTGCCTACCACATACCAGAACCCTTAGCAGATGGTATCAGAATGTCAATGGGGAACCTGGGTTTACTAGTGAAGCATTCGAAGTTTTACAGGTATTGGCTGAATCTAAAGATAGCAAAATATTTTGTTCCTTAATAATAGACGAAATGTCTATTCGGCAACAGGAAGAATGGTGTCCAAAACAGAACAAATGTTATGGGTATGTAAATATGGGAACTGGTTCGAATGAAAACAGTCTAGCTAAAGATGCTCTTGTTTTTTTATTAAATGCAGTAAATGGGTCATGGAAAATACCTGTGGCATACTTTCTTGTTAATGGGCTGACAGGGGAGCAGAAAAAAGGATTAGTGTATCAGTGTCTTCTCAAAACACATGAGGCTGGGATTAATGTAGTAAGTGTTACTTTTGATGGACCACCAGCCAATTTAACTATGGCTAAACGCCTAGGCTGTAATTTAGATCATCATAATTTACAGACCACTTTCAAGCATCCAGCTACAAATGAGGATATAATGGTATTTCTAGATCCTTGCCACATGGTCAAGTTAGTCAGAAATACTTTAGGTGAAAAAGGATCACTTGTAGATGATGAAGGAAAATTCATTGAATGGAAATATTTCAAAAATCTTCATAAAATACAAGAAGAAGAATCATTCCATTTAGCAAATAAACTGTCTAAACAACACATTTTGTTTTATAAACAAAAAATGAAAGTACGTTTAGCAACACAGTTGTTTAGTGAAAGTGTGGCCACAGCCATGGACTTTTGTGAAGATAATTTGAAATTGAATGATTTTAAAGGAGTTAAAGCAACCACAAAATTTATAAAAATCATAAACACCCTTTTTGATGTTTTAAATTCAAGAAACCTGTCTCAATTTGGATTCAAAAAACCTCTTTCTTCAGAGAATTACGATCAAGTAGCAACATTCCTAAATGACACTGATTATTATCTGTCAAATTTAAAAACAAGTGTTGATGGTATGTCAATACTGGACACAGATCGACATACTGGGTTTTTGGGACTAAAAATATGTATAAATAGTTTGAAGAAACTGTATACAAAATTGGTGTGCAGTGGGAAATTGAAGTTTTTACCGCTGTATAAAGTGTCCCAAGACCACATTGAACTTTTTTTCTCATCAATTCGGTCTCATGGAGGACACAATAACAATCCTACACCAAGGCAGTTTCAATCAGCTTACAAAAAATTGCTTGTTCATGTAGAATTGAAAGAAAGTTTTAGAGGAAATTGTATTCCTCTATAGTCGATAGTCGAAATTCTGTAAAGTGACGTCATCGGTTATCTACCGATTTAAAGTGAACTCCATGAGCGTATCATAGTTTAAGGGTGCGAATACTGAAATATCTGGAATTTCAATTTTTAACATTTGAAATAATAACTTATCACAAGTTGTTCATAAGTAAGTTAAAACAAAATAAAAAAATGTTTAAAAGTCAATTCCAACTTACTACTACTAAAACTAAAATTGAGGTAACATTTTCGTTATTTGCTAACCGGCATTATCATTACGTAAAAGAAAGTTGTTTGTCAAGACCAAAATAAATTACCGATAAGTATAGGTATGTTGCGAGGTCACTTGTAAAATGTCTGACTAACTGGAAGCGGTATCACTCCCTGACGACTCCTCAGAATCATCGCTTTCTCCTCCTATATCGATAATGAGTGGTTCCGTCATTACTTCTACACGTATGTCTAAATCCCAAAACTTTATTTCTTCTTTTAATACGTGTTGAATACATTTACGCCAACTCTCAGCAGTAACGGTATGCAGCGCCTCGTCAAACAGTTTCTCAACGTCAGCCATTTTGAATGTACTGTTTTTTCTCGCAACATAATTTTTCACTTGGGCCCAAACCAGCTCGATGGGGTTTAACTCACAGTGGTAGGGAGGAAGTCTAACAACTGAGACGTTGAAATCTTTCGCCATTTCATCGACAACGTACTTAATATAACTGCTTTTATGTTTCCGTACGAGAGATAATAATTCAACTTTTAGCATTGCCTCGTTGTGCGGAATGCTTTTACTCTCTAACCAATCAATTATAACCCTCTTGCGGCTAGCTGAAGTAGGTATTTGCTCCAGTCGACGAGAGTGATATGAAGCATTATCCATAACTATCACTGAACCAGGAGTTACCTTTGTTAAAATTGATCTAAACCATGTTTCAAACCGGTTACCATCCATCTCTTCATGGTAATCGACAGTTTTTTTGGACTGAAAACTTAGTAATCCACCTTCTACAAATCCTTCCTCGCTGCCAATGTGAGTGATAATCAGTCGACGTCCTTTCCCAGAGGGAGCTTTTAAACCGGAAGAGAAACCCTCCATAAAGGCTTGTCGATTGCTTCGTATATTCATGTCTTGCCACACTTTTGACACAGTGTGGCCTTCATTTAACCATGTTTCGTCAAGATAATATATGTGCCGTCCTTCGTTACGAAACTCTCGTATCTGTTTTAAATAATTTCTCCTCCATTCCACAATGTCATTTCGTTCAATTAAGGCACTGTTTCTACTTCTTGTTTGGTAACGAAAATTCATTAATTTTAAAGTTCGTCTCAAAACTGTATCACTGATGTTTGGTAAAGTATCATCAGCTTCTATTACCTTGCTCAATTTAGCTACCGAGGGGATTTCATTCCTAAAATAAAAAGAATGTATTTCCCTACGTATAGCATTCCGTGTTTGGTCGTCCAAAACAATTTTCTTTCTTCCCCTACTTTCCGGTTTACAGTTTTCACCTCGTTCTCTTGTCAAAGATCCGTCCCGCGATTTCTTTAGAATATTGTATATAGTACTCTCAGAAACTTTAGTTAAATAACTGCACTTAATCACAGCGTCACTAACACCCAACTGTTTGTCCATGGCACGCAGTCCTTCGTACACATTTAATATGAGGACTTTTTCTTCCCGAATTAAATTGTTACGACGCCGTTTTTTATCGCCAACACCGCTACACTCCGCCATTATTGTCACTAAATATACCGATATAAATATTACAATAAATACCAATAATAACCGATTTATCACACAAAACCACAACACAAATACTGATGTTACGTTCATGAAGAGAATAAACACCTCACATAACTGTTTACTATCACTGTCTCATTCGCGTAGCTCGATCTATCTATCTCGTTCTCAAAGCCGGAACATTGAAGCGACTCTCCAACATTGTCAAATCGGCGAGTTTTTCACAACAAACTTTGCGTTCAAGAAATATACATAAACACTTTATTTCACATTTCAAGTAAACTAATTATTATTAGTCTGCTTGAAATTTGAAATAAATATATTAAATTGGTATTGACTTAATTACATTGCATCTTTTGTACCTGAAATATTGACACAATGGATTTGAAGTGTATTTATAAAATACAGCATTTCTCTCTAGAACACATATGGCAACTGCGCTTTAACCAAAGTGTTGATTAGATAGCTCTGACTCACTTTACAGAATTTCGACTATCGAGTATAGAAAATTTAAATATTTTGAAGTGCAATTCTGTACAACAAATAAATACAACTTCCAGGGCAAGCAGAATGTTGACATCAGAAGACACATATGATTATGCAGAGTTTGATCATGATTATCTACCTGACCAATTTTCTGAATTTACTACAAATATTATTGTGTATGTTGCTGGATATGTTGTATACACTTTAAAGAAAAATATTATTTGTGAGACCTGCTCAGATGCTCTCATAGGTGATCATTGTAACAACATATCCATATATTCATTTGTAGATAAAAAAAATAAAAAATGCCTTCAAAAGCCATCGACAGATGTAATAGATATATGTTTTAAAACGGAGAAAATAATAAAACATCTTTCGTACCAAGTTAATAAGATGTCTTTAGATGTATTGACAAACACTGTTTTAAAACAATTCATAAATAAAAATGATATATTTTTTTCTTTGAAAAATCATTCATATGATCAATTTCCATTGGATAACCACAGGGTTTTATTAATTAAAAGTGTAGCAAATAGGTATGCAAGTGTTAGAATGTACTATTTGAGTAAAAGAACAATAGACAAATCTACAAGTATTAGACATCGAAGTAACAAAATTGTATTGTTTAAGGGCCAGTAAATTTGTATAGTCTCCTATCTTGAACATTTGAATATTTGTATGACATTGTGACATCTCAAATAAAATCAATTTACTATATTGCTATCCGCAATATAGTAAGGCAAGCGTCTCCATTTAATATCTGTTTTTTTATTTGTAAGACATGCTAAAATTAGGTATGAATTATAATTTTCATCAACAATGCTATACTATGATACATGTAATTTATATTTTCTCAATAAAGACATATTATTAGGTCCATTTATTTATTTCAAGTATTTATAATTCCAAAAAAATATGGAAAGAGGGGGACAATATAAGTGGAAATCGCAAAAATTATGTTTCTGTATTATCAATTTCATCTTGTCAAAAGGACCATAATGTGCACTTTAACGAATAAAACAACCTCTAATAAAAAAAAACAAAAAGCCGCTGCGCTATACTTAGGTGAAAAAGATTTTGCTAGTGAATATATTTTTATTGATTGAAAATTTAAATAGTCCGGCTCTGCCGGCGACGCCATATTGCTACCATCACAATGTCTCTCTTGTGATACCACTTTCGTATTATAAGATAGTCGACTGTGTCATCTCCTCTTAATACTAGCTCCATGAGGAGCACACACCGGAAAGAAAGGTGACTGACACTTCCTCAACGTCAATACAGAATACTACCATAAAGAAACCTACCCGAAACATACATCCGAACTACACTGCTCACTACTCCGAGCGTGTTCCGCGCAGATCAAGTCATGAAGTGCTACACTTCCCTCTATGTAAGTCAATACGCATTCGCGAGCAAAACAGCCTACACTCCTGAGTAGCATCGATCAAACGCTCTACCTATACCGACAACATCAGCGCGACAAACTTAGTTGTCTGTGGACTCGTAAAGTCACAGAGCAACGCCTAGCATCATGTACGACTACACTCAGCGGCATGACGAACGAACGCTTTTATCAAAGACACAGCTGTCACGGTCCAAGTGTCAATGTCATCCTACAAATAAACACTTGTAAACATTGGAAAGAAAAATAAAGTATATATTATAAATTATTCAAATAAATTTGAGCAATAGATAGTACCACAATACCCTCCTGTCAAAGTAAACAAAGCAAGATCAAACACTCGGATTTAACATACAAAACACATGGCGATAACAGCTAATATATTATAAGTAGATGTTCATAAAATAGGCGAATGCCATCTTACACAGAAGATTTCTAACTAGTATGTATTTGCTTAAGCCAAAATATGGTAGATAAATGAAGAAAATATACCTCTAACTCAAAAGTAAAGTATGTCTATATAGATCAGTAAGTTGTAACAAACCTAATTACTACTTTAAATGTTTTAGACTTCAAGTCAAGGAGTCAGTAATAATTTATAACTGAACCCTAATAAACTTTAGCGTTTATCAAGCTGAAGCGGACAAAGTATTTGGACTACTGTGGCTACACCCCAAAGGTGATATAATCAAAGCCAGAAACAAAATCAGTAGTCCCATGGTAACTAAAAACTAAAGTAAAATCCACAAGAGATAAAACCCCTTGCTACCCTTAATTATGAATTATAATATAACAAACAAAAAGAAACAACTAACATGAATCTATCTATACGGACATTTACCAGGTAGGCGCTAGTTTTATTATTTACCTTACCTAGCGACAAAATATAAAATTGTTGTCAAGATGTGAAGACAGGTATGGTTACAGCCTGCACCACTTCACCGGAAGGATGATGGAAGAGTAGTCCCTAAAACTCTGGGCTGACAGAAATTATTTAACTACTGAAGTACTTTCGTAGTGAAAAATGATATTAGAAACATAGAGACAATATCGGTCAGGTAATTACTATATACAAATACTTAATATATACAATAGACGTAGTGACAAATTCAGCCGTTACATACCCATGTAGGTAATACCTTTTATTTTCATATCAGGTCCAACAAAGTCAATTGGAGAATCACCAATAGAAAATTTTCCAAGCTGCAAATCATGATAGACTCCAAGAGTATTATCAAATTGTCCTTCGGTGCCAGCAATACCTTCCCTTATGTACACTCTAGGTAAGGGATTTTCAAACTGTTCGTAATATTCCTGAACACCTTTGTCGGTGGTCATTCGACCGAGGTCACGTATACTTTCATCCATAAATCTACTTATATCTTCATCACTACTGTACCCTAAAGTTTTATTTAGCACAAACGCATCATCATCATCATCATTTCTATCAGAACTGAAAACATCCTCTTTGGGTGAATCGAAAGTAAGTGCATAATCGGAAGGTTTTGGTTGATATTTTGGACTTAATTGATTTAGGCGTGATGAAGAGACAGATTCTTTTTTTGGTGATATTGGTGGTTCCCGCTTAATCAATTTTTGTTTCTCGATAGTTGATATTAGTTGTTTTAGCGGTTGAGTAATGGGCTCATAGTTTTGTTCCAGTCGTGTTTGCGATTGGTTTATGTTACGCTTCAAACTTTTATACTTTTTTCGAAGCGCCTGTCTAGCTTTGACCAGTCGTTGAGTCAGTTCTGGATTCATGCTGGGTATAAAATTTACCATATATACTCTCCTCCTTATATATGAATGTATCCATCAAATCCTTTTCTATAACGACCAGATGCTATTTCAGAATCCTTGTCGATAGTGAGAAATCCAAACTTTTCTTTCCAACAGGAGGAACAAATGTCTTTAAATTTTTGAAATGACATATCAATATTAACATGATCATCATAGATGTGTCTTAAGTTAGTGAAATCTTGTTGAAAAATTATTAGGAGATTGGCATTATCTCGAATTAATTGTTTTGGTATAGCCGAATAAGTCTGACTTAAGTAAAAACAATCTGTAGATTTATGTCGACCAAAACAAAAGTAACTTTGAATGGGTTTTTGGTCGCAGGAAGTCACTACATCATCAAATACAATAACTGAATTGATCTTTATAGCATCTGGAGTAATTATGTCATCAGAATTGTTGAATTCCTCATATCCAATCTCTTTCATGGGTTGAATTAAATTACGCAAATAAGCATATTTTGGTTGATGTAAACTCTTGGAATATATGTATAAATTTTCAAATCTTAAACCATTGGGATGATCTATTAAGGATAACAAAGCATTCGTTTTACCACAACCACTGGGACCGATGATTAATGCTCGTTTAGAGTCTCCACCAAATAAATATCCATGTTTGCCTGCAGTACGTTCACAGCTCAAATCATAATTTTCAACAGGTAAAGATATAAAATGTTTTGCAATCTTCATTTTTTTTTGTAACTAGTTATCAACAACGCCAATAACTGACAGTATTTATAGGGTGATCGGAGTATATATATATAAAGAGAACTATGGTTAAACGTAAACAGTTACAATCACGTCGTCGTTGTCGTCGTTGTCGTCGTCGTCATTACAAAGGTGGTGATTTAGTTTCGTTAATTAATAAACTACCATTTGAACTTCATTTACCTGGTGGATACCAATATTGTGGACCGAACACAAAACTAGAACAAAGACTACAACGAGATGATAAAGGAATTAATCTTTTAGATCAAGCTTGTAAGGAACACGATATAGCATACGCAAAAAATAATAATTTACAGGAAAGACATAAAGCAGATCAGGTATTAGAGGACAAAGCTTGGGAACGAGTTAAATCCCAGGACGCTAGGTTAGGTGAAAAAGTAGCTTCTTTGTTTGTCACTGCAGTCATGAAAGGAAAACGTAAACTTGGTATGGGTGTAGGAATTAAAAAAAGTCGTGGTGGTAATTTAATTCAGAAAAAAACTAAGAAACGTATAATTCAAACACCGAGAAAGGGTGGATTTTTACCATTAATATTACCACTGTTAGGTGCATTAGGAGCTCTGGGAGGTGGAGCAGCTGGAATTGCAAAGGCAGTAAATGATGCTAAGTATAACAATCAACAATTAACTGAACAAAAACGCCATGATATGGCTATGGAACCGAAACAGGGAAAAGGATTTAAAAAACAAAAAAAGCAAAGAAGACAACTAAGACAAAAAGGAAAAGGTCTTTATCTAAGACCATACAAAGGACAAGGAACAACAAAAAACTGAAATTGCCCCTTCGTGGGCTTACCGATAAAGATCTATGGAAATATGTCAAAATATTGAAAATACCTTTTTTTTAGAGGAGTTTTCATGAGAGATAATTTACCGAAGAAAATTCATAAACATGAATGTGGCATTTTGAATATAGATACAGTCAGAGGAGACGGAACACATTGGACATCATACATAAAATCAGACAAGAAAATTGTATACTTTGATAGTTATGGAAATTTACCTCCGCCAATGGAACTGATTAAGTATTTTCATAGTAACGGTCCAGTATATATAACATACAATTATGATAAACTACAGAACAATTCATATAGTTGCGGTCATCACTCACTTCAATTTATACATAAATATTTCAATCAATCATAATATTTGACACAGTACACTTTTTTTAGTTGAAATGTCATTTTCCGTTACACTTAGTGGTGCATCATCTATTCTTAATTATAATTTCAATCCTCCCATTTACTTGGATGATAGATGTGACTATGAAGTTGGTTTAGTTAATTTTAATAGTTTTAATACAATACCAAATATTGATGAAACTAATAATAGATTTATTTTTGGAGGTCCTACTATATATTATACAATAATTATACCTAAAGGTGCTTATGAACTTAATGAAATTATTCAATATATCAAACAGCAAATGTTTAAAATAGCACCAGATTCAACAATTGACAAAGTCCCAAATTTAAACACATCTCACGTATCATTTTATAGTAACAAAACAATTTCATTTTTGACCGATGACTCGATTGGTAAAGTATTTGGATTTGAAAAAGTTTCGTTAACTCCCAATGTTACACATACTTCTACAAATCCTATAAATATTTTACAAGTTAATTCTATTGGAATAGATTGTGACATTGCTGTTGGATCATATCTCAATGGACATCCTGTCCACATTATCCATCAGTTTTTTCCTACTGTTCCTAGAGGCTATAAAATAGTTGAATCTCCTCAAAATATCCTGTAAGTGTCAAAACAATTAACAACATAGCAGTAAAAATTATTGATCAGCGTGGTAACGTTATAAATTTTCAAGACGAGGAGATCACTGTTACTTTACATATTCGACAACAAAAATGGTCTTAAAATTTTCCTTTCATCCATATGCTGCAAAAAACTATAAAAGATTGATGAGCAAACCGGATACAATTAGTTTGTGTGAGAGAATAGCCGTCATAACGCCAAAAAATAAACGTTTTTTAAAATCCCTAGGTTTTAAGTTATTAATATAATGGATATATTACAAGTTACTCATGAACCCTTCAATGACATGGCTGTAGAGGATTATGAATATCACACATACCAACCATATATTACAGGAAAGTTAAATTACAATGATGAGATTCGTATGGTAGTGCAAGATTCAGACTGTATAACATATCCGGCTGACAGTTATCTTGAGATTGCGGGGAAAATTTTAACTGAAACCAACACAGTGCCTACAAAATTAAAATTCATTAATAATGCAATAGCTTTTTTATTCCGTGAAATTCGGTATGAGTTGAATGGTGTTGTAATTGATTCAGTAAGAGATGTTGGCCTTGTTTCAAGAATGAAAAATTATTTATCCTATAATTCAAATGAAAGTATTTTTTTAAATAATTCTGGATGGTTTCCTAAGGAAGACGTCAAGTTGTCAGACACACATGGAAATTTTAACGTCTGTATACCTTTGAAATTATGGTTGGGATTCTTTGAAGATTTCAATAAAATAATTTTAAACATGAAACAAGAGCTAATATTGGTGAGATCTAGTAACGATAACGACTCGGTCACACATACAGACGAAACGGAAAAACCTAAAATTGAATTAACTCACATCAGTTGGAGAATTCCTCATGTGAAACCGAGCATAAAACATGAATTACATCTGAACAAAATTATACAAAGTAACAAGGAATTACCAATAAAATTCAGATCTTGGCAATTGATCGAGTATCCCAGCTTACAGAAAACGTCTCGCCACACTTGGAGTGTAAAAACTAGTACAAAAGTAGAGACACCTAGACATATTATAATAGGATTTCAAAATAATGCTAGGGGTAACATAAAAGAAAATATGAGTCAATTTAAACATCTCAATTTAAAAAATATTAAGGTATTTTTCAATTCCGAGAAGTATCCATACAATGATTTACTTTTAGATTTTACAAACAATAGTTTTGCTACGTTATACAAAATGTTTGCTGATTTCCAGACTTCTTATTATAGCCGTTCAATCAGTGATCCTGTTTTTACACCTAACGAATTCAGAGATAAAGCACCCTTAATTCATATAGATTGCTCGAGGCAGAAGGAACAAATAAAGTCTGGATCCGTAGTTCTTCGTATAGAATTTGAGTTAAATGATCCCATTACGAGTGATATTTCTGCTTATTGTTTGATCTTACACGAAAAACAATTTTCATATAATCCATTAACTAAAATTGTTAAGCAATACATTTTATAACGCGCATGATTGACATGTAATATAAAAGTGGTGTCACTATATATTCTTCATTAGATATGAATACCCGCCACAAGTATCAAACTGCTCTTAGTCGGTTTCTTTTCAAATTAACACATCTCAAACGTGACATTGAATATTATGAACAATATAAATGTGTCAAGACTAAATTGCAACAGTTACAAATATGAAAGTTGTTTTAGATGTTCAAGGTTTTAAAATTGAAAATAATTGTTAAAGAATTTGCAGCTTATGATGGACATCAAGTAAGTCACTATATTTTCAAATCACCATTTCCTCTACATATGTTACCTCCAGACTTACATAGACAAGCAACTTGGTTAATGAAAAATCATCATGGTATTGATTGGAATGCTGGTTATACACATTTACACAAATTCAAAAATATCTTGAAAGACATTACCGAAAATGCAGACATGGTTTTCGCGAAAGGAAAAGAAAAGGCTAATTTCATACAAAAATATTCCACCCCACCTGTGTATGAATTCGATGAAAATCCACCATTAGCAGCCTTGGCACCAACATGTTTTTATCACAATATTAATCCATGTATTTGTGCGTTAACAAATGTTTTTACCTTATATGAACATTTTATAATGGATGAAAAATAAAAGAATATTATTTAATTAACTTGTTTTATTTATTTACTACAAACCGTTGAGTAAAACTTATATTGTGTGAATACTTTAACCATTTTAAGTAAGTTATATATAACAATAATAATTAATAAAATTAATATTATATATGTTAAAATGTACAATTTATCGACTTTTTCGCTTATGTTTGCCTCGTCCATAGAAATACCATCTATAATCACTTTCTGCCATTGGGTTGATCACCTTCGGAATTGTCATTAAATATTTTTAATTTGTAACTAAAATACGATAAATTCGTTTCTGGAATTTCAATATGGTATACAGAGAGGTGACCATTATTTGTTTTTGTTATACTTAACAAACTCCATGTTGTTCGATTACAGTCTTCCCTTGTATTTTTCATATCAAAACATATTGCAACATGTTTTGCATTCTCTGGTACATTTGTGTACAGCATATTATTTGAAACGGCCACCAAAATAATGAAGTTTAAATTTAAGAAAGTCATTCTTTTTAGATTTATGTTACCTTCTTCTTCTGAGGATGTTGTAAGACTGACGGTCTTATAATTATTTTTGTTCTAATATTAGACCCGATCTCGTCGTCGTAGAGGTAAAAAATATCCGCAATATATCTCTCTTTCATCTAATGGGTCTAATTCATGAAACCAATTATTATCTATATATTCCGGAAATTTTCTCAGTGGTCTTGTTTGATAACATTCAGCCGTACACAAACCAATTATTAATTTTTGTTTACAATTCCTAGTTTTTTAAGTTTGAAACGTTTTAGTAACACTTTTCTACAAACTAAACAAACTATTGTTTCAAAAATTCTACATTTAGATGAATCAAATAGATTATTCATTCTGCAAACTATTATACTAACATTTTTTCAACAGTATGTTCAAAATTTTAATGATTACCTTCACTACTTACATACACTTAGAGATAACGTAAATTACTATATAACTACAACCAATATAATATTAATTATATTAATTCAAGATGAAGATCCAAAACCACTATAGTTGTCGATGAATTATACAATAATATTTTAATTGTACCTCTATAATCGGCATCAATTACACCTGCAAACACTTCTATTTCAAATTTTAAGATGTTACCTTCAAGAGAAACAATCTAATGACCTCAATAATAATAATTACATACTTACATAATTTGCACTATTGCGTAAGACTTTCGCTTCGACTGCATTGATTGCATCTGGCGGATTTTTAATAACAGGAAGGTCATAGCAAAGTATTATACATGCATCATAGACTATCCCATTTTTTATACCTTATTTTATAACTAACACTTATGAGTGTGAATAGCCATGTTCGTTAGACGCTTTGTTTCAGACGCGAAGGTTGATGGTTCGCGCCCAGACTCCGGTGAAAATATTTTCAAATAAAAATTTAAATATTTGGGTAATTTAGAGAGTGGATTGTCCTAAACATTTGGGGTGGGGCAATGGGGGGTTCTAAATATTTGGGATGGATATTTAGGAGGTTGAATTTGGGGGTCCTTAACATTTGGGGGTGGGCCAATGGGGTCCAGGAGGGTATTGGAATTCGGGGTCTTAAATAATGATGAGTGTAAATTTGGATAGTGGATTTGGGGGTCCTAGGAATTTGAGAATCCGGTGGGCATTGGGGGGATTAGATTTAAAGTATATACTAGACGTTAAGGCCTTTGAGACATCGCTTGATTGGTTAACTACGAGGGGTAGTTAGAATTTTTTCATTGTTTTATGTATATACTTAACGTTAAGGCATTTCGTCATTTGATTGGTTAACTTTTTATGGTCGTAGGGGCGTAGGGGGTAGAATTTTTTCAATGTTTCATGTATTAGACGTTAAGGCCTTTTAAACGAGACGTCGTTTGCTATGATTGGTTAACTTTTAGTATGAGGGGGGATAAAAGGGGGTAGCTGGATTTTTTTCATTATTTTTTGTATACACTAGACGTTAAGGCCTTTCAAACGAGACCTTAGAATCCAATTTCGGAATTTTTGAACCTTAGATTTTCGTAAACGAATAGTTGCGGACCCCAAAACTAACGTAAAGGATGCTATTGGCTCCTTTTCCTTGGCGCGAGAGTCTTTAAAGTCTCGACTTTGACGCCTCATCGGAGAAAAATTTTGGGTGTAATACGGAAGCATTGTATTGTTACGGCAACGGGAATCGTGGACTATTGAAAGATACATTATTGTTCCTCTGTCTGACGTAAGGCCCATTCGGGGCATTCGATATTAATTGGGTACCCGAAAATTAACGGAAAGGACCACCTAATTATTGGGACCCCTCTTCTTTGGAGCCTGTTCAACTAAAAACGCTGGTCGAGACCATGCAGTCGTTTACTCTAAACTTCGATGTTGCCACATCGATCTCTGCTAGTATGTGTGACCTTGAGTTCGTTTCCTAGATTTGGGGAAATTTTTTACATTTTTGTCATATAAACGTATAGTAATTGGGTGTCGCAAAGGCTAAAAATCCGGAGATTTTCGGATTTTTAATGCAGTGTGAGGGGCAGTACTCCTAGTACATTTACTGATCTCTATAGATGATTTTTTCTTGGTATACCACATATACTACGGTATACCTAGTATGGGTGCTTGTGGTTTTCGACTTGCGAAGCCGTACCAGAAGTATGGGACCAAGGCATACATAGCGCCGGAGTCGAGTACACTTCGTTTAGTATCACTTCTTCTCCTTTCTTTTTGATGTCATCTTTGTTCAATTTCTCTGCTAATATTTACTTTTGTGGTTTCAAACCTTACATAACCACAAAAATATTTCGAAGTTGTGTTCATATCTGTAGTCTATGGTTTATTTATTCGTTTATTGTTTATGTTAAAAGTGAAAAATAATTTAAAAAATGGACCTAAATCTCCTTGTGAATGGACGACAAATTTCACTGTTCTGTGAAATGTCCGATTATAAACGGCTACAAGAGGATGGTAAAGTGTAAAGGTTCTATTTTTTACAAAGGCAATCTAACTAAAGTTTGTTTTAGATGAATATTTCCAACAATACATGCGAGGTTTGGCAGAAGCTAATTGTCTGATAGAGTATGGTGTAACGGGGCAAAATTTTAGTAGATCTACTGTACAAAGAGTTGACAATACTACTAATACAGAATCATCTGCTGCTGAAGCAGATGATGTATTTATAATTGAATATACACCTGTTAATGTTATGGAATATGATCAGAATGACGATTTGCAAGCTTCAGGTGAAGAGGCAATTGCAGGTCCTAGCACTGCACATGGAAATGGTAAGCATATTGTAGGAGAAATGGGGGTTGTCGTTTTGAGTTCAACGTCAGCTCCAGCTCTGTCCACTCCTAGTTCACCTACTATTTGAGAAATACAATAATCTCGTTCAAAATAAAAACTCGTAGGCTAACAATCTCAAATTTTAATACTACAGTAGTAGTCTAACAATTACGTACAGATACATATTATACAATTAGTCCTGGCGGTATACAATTGTCATTATATTATCCCTATAATTCGCAAACATCTACCAGTACCTCTTACAAAAGTAAATGATTTCGAGCACAATCTGACAACTCGGTAAAGTAGGTAGTACCTTAATTCGGCGTCACAGTCAATGGATGTTCAATAACTTAATTTCATTAATATATTAAGATGTTACCAGTTTTCCTTTCCTTTTACTCCTGTCACTTGTGTGCACTGATATTAATTGAATACTTAGTTAATTTTATACTTGCAATAAATTACAGTAATCAAGAGAGCAATCTAGAATACTTCAACTACACCAACCAATACTCCTTTCACATCAAGGTTTTATATCGTACTGTCGTTCTGCCGGTACGTCCTAGAGCTCGATCGTACGCCAACCAATCTTTAGATTGCGAAAGCAAAGCGGTTGGAAAATGAATTTCCAACATACTGCCGCCACCAAAGTGCAAGAAAAATAGGATATCATAACTGTTCACACCAAAAAAGGAAATAAACAGGGGAGGATCCAGAGAAAAAACGAAGGATACAAATATTAATTGCGAAAGGACAATAGCCGACCGCCAAGGAGTTAGGTTCTTAAATTGAAACAAGCAGCTCTACAAGTCCATACTTTCAGAACGCACCACTCTGATATGACCATCCTTACCTTTTATGGTTTCAAGGATACGAGCCAGTGGCCATTTCAAGGGTGGTGTATCTTCATTCTTTAATAGAACCACATCAATAATGTTAAGGTCTTTAACGGGATGTAGCCATTTTGGGCGATTTTGCAATCGGTTCAAGTACTCTACAGTCCATTTCTTCCAGAAGTTTTGTTGAACCTTGGAGCACTGAACCCAAAAGGATAGTCGGTTAGTAGGGATAGTAGCTACATCCTTATCAGGATACGCTGTTAAGGGAGTGCCTATCAAGAAATGCCCCGGAGTGAGGGGGCTCAGATCGTTTGGATCATTTGACAAGGCATAAAGAGGGAGCTAGAATGGTGCTGAACAGATGATACAGATGATATTTGGCACTTTTTATTGCCGATTCCCATAAGCCTCCCCAGTGAGGCGATCTGGGAGGGATGAACTTCCAACTAGTCTCATTTTGAGCTAAGAAATCGCGGATGCCAACAAGAGATTCTGAAGAGTTGAAGAGCTTGTAAAGTTCATATAGTTGATTTCGAGCTCCTACAAAATTTGTGCCATTGTCGGAGTATATCACACTGGGTTGCCCTCTACGAGCAACAAATCTTTTCAAGGTGAGGATAAATGCATCAGTGGAAAGTCCAGTGACTAACTCAGCATGTACGGCTTTAGTTACCATACATACAAATATGGCTATATAGCACTTTATGATTGGAGCTTTACGAAGTCTAGAGGTACGGATCAGAAAAGGGCCACCAAAGTCGATACCGACCTTCTGAAAGGGGCGTGATCGTACTATGCGATCAGGTGGAAGAGGAGTCATAATATGTTGCGCAGTTGCGGCTTTAAAGCGATGACACGTGATACAATCTTTTAAAATACGTTTGATTTGACGTAATCCATTTAAAGGCCAAAAACGTAGTCTAATATTACATAACAAGTTTTGGGGACCACAATGTCCCAATCTACGGTGCTCGTGTGTTAACAACAGCTGTACAAAATAATTTTTTGATGGCAAGAGTATCGGATGCTTCTGATCAAAAGGTATTTCTGCATGTTGCAGTCGACCTCCTACTCTTAATAAACCAGCAGCATCAAGAAAAGGGTGCAACGAAGCAATTTTCTTGTTGGACAAGGGTTTTTTGTTAGAAATGTCAGAAATTTCTAAAGTAAAATTTTCAGATTGAATTTGTTTGACTAGAAACATCAGTGCTTTGTCCAACTCATCAACTTGAAGTGGACCTGACAATTTTACATCTCTATTTTTGTAATTGTGTACCCATCTAAAAAGGTATGCCACTGTGCGTCTCAAAGATGACAGCTTTGAAAATCGAGCAATAGTCTGCTTCCAGAAAGTTTCATGTTTTGCTGAAGTTAACAAGGAGATTTTCTTTTCTTCCGGCGGATTTTCTACAGGAGCATAGGAATCAATTTTAGTTACTTCCAATTTTGGAGTTCGCAAGAACGAGGGCCCATGAAACCAAGAATCTAGATTCTTTTTATCAAAGGATCCTCTAGATAAGATATCGGCGGAGTTGAGTGCTGAAGACACATGTCGCCAATGATAATTTTCACAGAGCTCCTGAATTTGGTATACTCTATTTGAAACGAAAGTATTCCATCGATAGGAGTGACTTTTAATCCAGTACAACGCAATTTGTGAATCAGTCCAGAGGTTTACTGATTCAATTGGTATTATTGTTTTGAAAAATATACAAAATTCTAGAGACTAGATTAGCCAACAACAACATGGCAGAAAGTTCGAGCCGCGGAATAGTAATCGTTTTTCGAATAGGAGCTACTCTGGATTTACTAGAAACAAGATTACAAGAAACAGAATAATCTGTGTATTTTACACGAAGGTAAATTACACTTCCATAAGCCATATTACTGGCATCACTAAATCCATGTATTTGCACTTCTGCAACTTTTTTGTCATTAAACAGGTACCTCGGAATTTCTAGGGTTTTAAAACCAAGGAGAGTATCACAAAATTTCGTACAAGCTTTTAACAACATGGGATCCTTGATAGGAACGTCCCACTCAATTTTTTGCAGCCACAGTTTTTGCATGATGACTTTACCCATTACTATACAGGGATTTACCAAACCTAGCGGATCATAACAAGAGCTTATGATAGATAGAATTTTCCTTTTAGTGATTGGGCTATTTTCGATGGCATATCAAGCTGAAATTTTTAAATTGTCTGAAGCTGGGTTCCACTTTAGACCTAGAATCTTGCAGGGAGAATTTCCGAAGTTCAGATCTAGATCTGAAGTATGGGAATTAGAAATTTGTGTCAAAAACTCTGTAGAATTGGAACACCACTTGTGTAGCATGAAACCCGGTTTGTTAAGTATGGTATTCAATTGTGTATATAACCGTTCAAGTTCGGTTACATTGGAAGCTCCTCCTAACACATCATCAACATACGTTTGTGACAACAATACTTCAGAAGCAAGATCAAGATTTGAGTTTCGCAGAGCTATTTCCTTAATCACCCTGCAGCTGAGGAAAGGTGAACAAGATTGTCCAAAAGACACCGTTTGAAGTTCCAAACAAAGAAGTGGTTTGTCAGGTGAGTCTCTCCACAGTATATTCTCTAGGAAGTTCTGCTCAGGATTCATTCGAACTTGACGAAACATTTTCTCAATGTCGCAGGTGAGAGCATATTTATATCGAAATCTAGTAAGAATGTCAAATAACTCTGGGTGCACTTGAGGACCTTTAAGGATAATATCGTTTAACGACAACGATGACGTCGTTTTGGCAGAGAAATCAAAAACTACGCGGAGCTTGGTGCTGATACTTTCATTCCTTACCACACATAAATGAGGGATAAAATATTTATTCTCATTTAGAGACTAAACTAAAGACAAGCGAACTACCTTCGCATGTCCTAAGGCCAAGTACTCATTTATAAACCTCTTAAACTTCAAGAAGAGCTGATGATCTCGCTCGAAACGTTTTTCCAAGATAAAAAATCGTTTCTTCGCCATAACATATGAATCACCTAGCTGCGTATGCGCAGAAAAACTTTTAAGAGGCATATTTACCTGAAATGTCCCATTTTCTAGAACCTTAGCAGTAGAAGTGAATATCTTTTCTGCTAATTCATCTTCTGGAGACATTGAACAAGAAGTATTATGAACCTCCTCTTGCTTCCAGAATTGTTCGAGAATCAAGTCAAGTCGCGAATTGACACATTCCGTAGAGTTAGTTATTAAGAATGAGTGTGATACAATGGATTGGCGAGGCCCATTATCAAGAAATTTAGCGGGGATATTTCCCGATACAATCCAACCAAAATGTGTATCCAAGAGTACAGGTAGGTTGTTACCAAGTCTGTACAATCCAGATTTGAGCAGCTGATAGTAACAATCTGCCCCCAGAAGAATATCAATTTTAGAAGGCTTGAAGAATTCATCGTCACCAAGACTTTCAAAAATATCATGAGGAATGTTCAATTCATTTTATTTGATCGGCACTTGAGGAAGATTTGCCGTTATTGTATCGATAACTGCACAAGATGCAAAAATATTCTTATTTTTGTTGACTCTAGAGTGTAGAGTAGCGTCTAACATTTGATTAGAAGTGCTAGCATTACAATTTCCAAGTCCGGTAGTCGTCATTTTTTGACGATAGGGTCTGAAACCTAGTTTATTGAAAAGGCTTTCACTAATAAAACTAGTTTGGGATCCAGGATCTAACAGAATTTTGACAATCAAGGGAGATCTATTCTTTGGGTACACGATTGCCTTACAAGTCGCGAGTAACACATGTTCGTTGTGGCCTGACACACTAGACAAGTTGACTCTTTCTATAGAGGAATTTCGAATTTAACGGACTTTTTTTAAATAATTTCAAATTCCGCGAACAAAAAGCGAGATTATCACAGGGAGTAGTGCTAAAAATTATAAATTCCTCTCATATAGCAGACTTAAGTTCAATCAAAACCTTATACAATAACGTAGTTATACCCACCTTTACATACGCAAGCAGTGTTTGGGCTCTTCGATACTTGGACCAAATTGAAAAAATCCAGAGCAATTTTTGGAAAAACTTATTATTTATTCAAAAGCGTACAGCTGCATACATAATACGAACAGAAGTTAATGTTTGTAAATTAGGTTATTTTATTATAAAGCAGGCGCTGGAACTTTTGAGAAGAATAACAAAGCATGAAAACACCAGGTACACCTATAAAGCCCTTATGCGTTTAATTAATTTATATGAAGCCGCTAATGTTAATATAAAGTATAATTGGATATACCAATTACAAACTTGTTTACAAAAATACTGCCAACTCGACTTATTTACTACCAATATAGATTCAAATGATATAGAACAAATCCTGACTAGATATTTGAACCTTAGTTATGAGGAAGATTTAAACAAAATTTTGCTTAGTACTTACCATCCACAATATAAATTTCTTTTAAGAGAATACTCACCATCTGTAACAACTAACTATCTCAATCACACACTTCCCCTCTATATCAAAAGATTAATTGCACAATTACGTACTACTAATACTGAAACTTTGTACATATATGTAAATAATAACTCGTATTTGATCGAAACAAAATCATTCTGCACAATCTGTAATCAACAAACACCTGAATCCCTTGAGCACGTCATCCTGACTTGTCCGATGTATAGTGGTTTACGAGCCTCGTTAGTAAAATTTGAGAGATATTCAGATGACCTTGACGCTTTATTGACTTCAAACGACGCTATGATAATGCGAAAGCTTCACAGATTTATGAGCGAGGCAATGAAACTTAGAGCATTCATCATAAATGAATGACTGAGGGCACCTCAATCAGTCCGAAATTTTCTTTTCTGTTATGTTTTTATTAATTATTCTTACTCTTTATCTCATCACTTTGTCATGTACTTTATGCATTAATAGATGTAACCTAATCTTCTCCTCTTGTTCATGTATCATTGTTATACTAGAGAACAATAAATTTATTTATTTATTTATTTATTTATTTATAGAGGAATTTCGTAGTTGACTGTTAGAGCCTGTAGAATCAACATTCTCGATTTGACTAGGCCTACCAGACGTTGAGGCTACTTGACGAAAAGAGATATCAAGGTTTCGATCTGCGTTGCTTTGTGATTGAATATTTTGTTTCGATTGTGAATGCGGATGATCAGGATGAGTTCTGTCAAGGTGTAACAAGGAGTGATGTTTTTTATTACATACTTGGCATGTGTAACTAGATGTGCAATGCTCAACCGAATGTTTGGCATTCAAACAATTATA
Organism: Lochmaea crataegi; assembly: GCA_947563755.1. Classification (NCBI taxonomy): domain Eukaryota; kingdom Metazoa; phylum Arthropoda; class Insecta; order Coleoptera; family Chrysomelidae; genus Lochmaea; species Lochmaea crataegi. The sequence continues at coordinate 41,488,967 of OX387433.1, read as the reverse complement.
ACAAAATTGTTTGTTTTTTATATAGCTATGTCTGTTCCTAGGTGACTGCTGTGCAAATTTCTTACAAGTACAGATTTTATGACCGATGCTATTGCAATATGTACAAGGTTTACTAGTTTTTGCTACATTATCAGAACTATTAGTATGTAGACTGACCATTTTAATTGGCTTTGGAGATTTTTTGTCAGTAACATAATCAAGCCATTTTAAACATTCAATTTATCAAGAAATAGAGAAAGGTTACAATTTTTCCAGATCAAATATATATTGTTTTCAAAGAAGCAAATTTTTAATTAGTTTTGACAATAATAAACTTTTTTTTTAACTGTTACTTTTAGCGGACACTGCTTTTCAGTGTGCCCAATTTATTCCAGTTTTTTCTAGAAAAAACGACGAATTAAGTTTTAAATACAATTTCGAGAAAAATAATCCAGTTGATCGAATATAATCGTATTATGCAAGAAAACCCATGTACGTAGTACATTGAAGAAACAGATATCCACTGCTTTTGTTCCAAGAATTTAAGCAGTTGTCTATAAACAAGAACTAGATATTCAGAAAATTTTTTTTTAAATTATGAACAAAAACTATAATAGACCTACGCGCAATTGTTAATACTTAATTAAGTATTTCACAATAAAGTACATTAAACTAGAAAATATATAATACAAGAATACAATAAAGCTTATGGCGGTTGTAGCTTTACATTCAAGCCACAAATTATCGCAATTTGGAATGAACCGCAAATTCTTTATTTCAAAGATAATTTAAATAATAAGTATTTATATCTCGAACAATGTTATTATTTACAAACGTTTATTTACATTTGTTTCAACCTATTAATTAGTAGTCACTCACACAAGTTTGTTATCGTGTTGTAGGAACAGGTCCTAGCTAGCGATTCAGTTTACCATGCTGCGTTGCACGATGTTGTAATTTTTCTTCAGCCAGCCGACTACCTCCAGAAACAAATTTGATTTCCACCGATCTTGACGATTCCAGTGGTTAAAAGATATCACCATTTAGTTGACAAACAAGAATTATCCTTTGACAAGAGGTACTGGTTTAAAGAGATAGGAGTGTTGTTCTAGATATATTTGAATGACCGCTACTACCTACGAGTAACGAAATTAAGGGTACTCGTGATGAGCAATTCTGGAGAACAAGAAACAAGAACAAGAAACAAGGACAAGAAAAACCATGAATGTAGCTAGTAGCTATCCGGCTCGAAGGACCATCAAAATGTAGGAGAAATGGGGTTGTCGTTTTGAGTTCAACGTCAGCTCCAGCTCTGTCCACTCCAAGTTCACCTACTATTTGAGAAATACAATAATCTCGTTCAAAATAAAAACACGTAGGCTAACAATCTCAAATTTTAATACTACAGTAGTAGTCTAACAAATACGTACAGATACATATTATACAATTAGTCCTGGCGGTATACAATTTTCATTATATTATCCCTATAATTCGCAAACATCTACCAGTACCTCTTACAAAAGTAAATGATTTCGAGCACAATCTGGCAACTCGGTAAAGTAGGTAGTACCTTAATTCAGCGTCACAGTCAATGGATGTTCAATAACTTAATTTCATTAATATATTAAGATGTTACCAGTTTTCCTTTCCTTTTACTCCTGTCACTTGTGTGCACTGATATTAATTGAATACTTAGTTAATTTTATACTTGCAATAAATTACAGTAATCAAGAGAGCAATCTAGAATACTTCAACTACACCAACCAATACTCCTTTCACATCAAGGTTTTATATCGTACTGTCGTTCTGCCGGTACGTCCTAGAGCTCGATCGTACGCCAACCAATCGTTAGATTGCGAAAGCAAAGCGGTTGGAAAATGAATTTCCAACACATATTCATATTTGCACAGATCAAATTTGTAGAAACATCTTTCTAATGTATATTTGAACAGTATGTATGAATACATATACATACTTTGATGATGAAAATTTTTACAATTGAAAAAATGCATAAGCGTACTATAAATTTCAAAATACTGATGCTTTTAGAAAAGGAAATGGATCCGGAGTGTGTTGAGGTCATGTTGGACCTCAGAGGTAATGAAAAATACAGCAACCTATTTAATGACAAAAAGAGCACAAAGATAAGGTTGTGGCATAAAATAGGATTGGAAATTGCAGAGATGGGACTAAACAAATATACGGGAAAGCAGTACCAACAAAAATTTGCAAAGTTGCAAAAAAATACACTGCTTTTGTTACAAATTCTCGGAAAACTGATGCTGCCCCCAACAAACAACCACCTTACTATGAAAAGAAGCACATTATATTAAGTGGAAAGCATAAAATTACACCTGCTCTGACTATTGAGTCGGGAACTGAACAGCCCACAGCAATACCAGAATTCGAAGAGCCCAGAGCTGAACCAGAAGCCACTGAAAATAAGGTGTCTAATATAAAAATTAGGAAAGAACCAAAGGCAGAATCTTCTTCTTTGAAGTATTTTAAAGAAGCCATTAAAATCCAACCGTTGCAGTGGAAAAGGTGGAAGCATCTAAAAAAATACAAGAAGAAACAAACAAGATTTTAAAACAACAAATGGAGAGTGATAACCTCCACAAAGAAAAAATGTTTAATGTATGTTTATCTAGCAAATACATATATAAATAATTTAATTAAAATATTTATATTTTCAGATGCTGGAAAGATTGCTAACGCCTAGAAGAAAAAGGAAGAGAAGTAGTGATGAGAGTGATTGAATGAAAGATTTTTTTGTCACTATTTCAAGTTATGTTTTATTTTATTCTTATTTAGATTTTATTTTCAATGTGATGTTTTGTACTTAAGTTTACTTATTTTTGAAAGTGTTTTTTATTTTTTAGGGAAAAAAGTTTTGTTAGCTATATGTTTTTTATTAAAGAAAATTTATAATGCATCTGTAATTCTATTGCGCTTATTGATGCCACCTTCATCCTCATCTCCTTGCTGATTAGATGTAGCTGTTTGCACCAATGGTGGCAAATCTTCAATTTCGAGATTGTCACAAATTGTTATGCAATAGTTATGTAGTATGCAACGTGCCGATAGTGATCTCTCTCGACGAGACTTCGGATGATTCTTGTATGGCCAGTGAAGAGGATGATACTATAGATTGAATTTTATATTTCCTATAAATGGTATGTTTACTTTACTTAATATACATTAATTCATTGTCAATAAATTTGAATTATGAAAATTAAACTATATTTTCTTTAATTAATTTAATTTAATAAAAATGAAAATGTAACTTGTTAATAGGCCTAAACGAATGAATTTTATTTCAACTGTAATGTTGACCGAATCTAATTAAATAAGCAAAATGAAATAATATCGTAATCTCCGCCACTGCCGCAATGTTTATCGTTTAGCTGGCATTGTTCAGTTTTATTACCATATCGTATTTTGAGCTGAAACAGGGATGTACAGATAACCAATACAGACACCTACTTGTTTTGCATTAGAATTTTAGTATTTACTTGTAAAATTCTTAGGTTCACTCTGTAAGAGATAATTTTCTATTTGAATATTTAATGAGGCTACTGTGCTGTCAGACATTAAGAAATAAACTATACAATAATATTTATTGTTTTCTTTATATCATACACATTAATTTTGTATAATATTCGCCATCTTTGCTTCAATAGTCCAAATTCATGTTCTATTTTTACTCTTGCTGCACTATGGAATTCATTTTGTTTTTTTTTGTGCCACTGTTAATGCATTTGTGTCTGAAAAATTAAATAAATTAATGGTTTAAATTTACAGGGTATACCTGTTCAGTGCAATAATGAACTTGATTAAAACAAATTAAATATTGAATAGTAGGTACCTGTATGGAGTAATAAGCCATTCCCTAAGTGGATAGGCTGCATCGCCCAATAAATGGTATCTACCAAAGATTACTTGGTGGCCCATGTGCTCAATGTTAGAATAAAAGTTGGACTCCCTTAGAACCTCAAATTAAGAATACATGGAATTAATTGAATGTAACAATTAATTTGTATTGCTTACCCTAGCATCATGTACTGAACCAGGATGTCCAGTAAAAACATGTGTAAATTTCTTATTAGAAATGCAAATACCTTGCAATACAATACTTTGCTGCATTTTTTGTTTGTATAGCTATCTTGTTGATCTTGAGGGACTGTGCACCCAATGTGACATCCATCTATACAACCTAAAACATCTAAAGAATTTTTTTATTGTTCATAATAAATGTTAATAATATTCCATGTAAGAAAAAATGAAAATGTTTATGATTAATGATGTTTTCATTAAATAGTATAATTGATTAGAAACAGTTTGTTTCTTTTAAAAAAGTAATACGAGTAGATTCGATAATGTAAGGGTCAAAACAGTAAATGCAATAATGTTATTGTTTATTACCTGGATTGTTATACTTTCTCCTAAAACCCATCATTACCTGATACATTTCAGTATCAGACGCGGGCCACTTAATCATTAATGGCAACAGTTTAACCATATGTTGAATTAAAGTTGATACCATATTATGTACAGTTGAAATGGATACATTAAAGGCATTACTAATACTAATTAAAGTGTCACCTTTTCCCAAATACCATAACGCCATTAGTAATCCTTTTCGATATTCAGTTTCCGGTGTTCCACTGCTATTTGGATTATAATCAGTGTTAACCCTCAAGAGGATGCATTCTAATGTATATACCGAACTTTTTGTCATACGAAATAATTTTGAAAAATCGAAATCAAGGTACTTCCAAACCCACTGTTCATAAAAATCAGGAATCCGCTGATGCACTTCTCGTGGCTTATAAACTGGGTAGAGCGAATGACCGCTTGACGGGGTACATACAACTTTGGACTTTTCACAAGTTCAAATAATGCATATGCGACTGTTGCCCGTTTCCTTTTCGATAACAAACTCATTTTATCTTTACTAAAAAACCATAGAAACACAAAATAATACACTAAAGATATTGAGATAACAAAAAAATAATAAAAGTATGCGACACAAGAATGACAATGACAAGAGTAAATGAGGTTAGGAAAAGATGTCCGAGATGCTGTCAAAATTAAATCAAGATGGCCGCCTGTAGGCACACATGTTGTTTATTCTAATGAAAAGAAAACTAGAAAAGTCCATAATCAACTTGTCTTTGTGAGTGATTGTGTTGCTGCTTGTTGAAATTCGTTGTTTGAGACTGATTTTACATATCAATCGTCCTGCATAACATAAAATCATGCCTACAACGTATTGTGTAGTAAATTGCGGAAGCCGTGGAGATCGTGATCGGGTGAACTTTTACAAAATACCTAGTGAATTACATTTTGCACATAGAGAGGACTTGAACGAACTTTCAAAAAGGAGACGCCAAAAATGGATACACGCTATCAGAAGAAAAGATCTCACAGAAGTCAAACTTAAACACAGTAGAGTGTGCAGTAAACATTTTTTGTCTGGGTCGCTATTCTTGAATTTGTGGGAATAGAAATTCAGAGGGGAAATGATCGAAAGTGGGCGTGGTTCCCTCAAATTTTAAAATGCCGTATTCTTGAAAAATTTCTATCGAAAAATGAGGGAAATTATTACTCCCTAGGGGAATTTTATTCTATTGGTCATGACTGAGAGAAAAAGCTAAAATAATGTGAAAATATTTAGATTTAACCTCAAAACTTATCGTTGGCTTGTTTTTTTGACAAAGAAGGATATTTTATTCTTGGTTTTTGTAGACTTGTTTCATTGTTTTTCGGTAAATTACCTAGTGCAATATGGATGAATTCAACCAACTTTTGCATTGGCATGATGCCATGATTGATGATTTTGAGGAGGCTTGGGAAGAGATGAATATAGGAAGAGATGTACTTCCACAGACAAATCCGTTACAACTTTCTCCTAGAAAGTTTGTACAAATGTTCAGATTAACAAAACCTCTTGTTGAGGACGTTATTGAAATGGTAACACCATATATGGATGCTCCAACAAGAACATCGGCCTTGACCATTCAAACTAAGGTAAATATGGTGAAAAAATTTTTTTGTTTTTGTTAGGATCACCTAAGCTCACACTATACTATAGTCAGAAGTCATAGCATATTATATGTGTGTATACCACAGTTATATTTCGCGTAAGCAAAAAATCCTAGAGTTTATTAAGCAGAAACTAGTGTCTATAAGTATGTAAATTATTAAAAATATATTTTGTTACATTTTAGGTGTTGGCTGCGCTGAGATTTTTTGCTTCAGGAAGCCATCAAGAAATTACTGGTTCAAATCATTTTGTGGCTATAAGTCAAGCTTCTGTGAGCCGCTCCATTGCAGAGGTTACAAATGCACTGAATCAGCTGCAAATTATGAACCAGTACATACATTTCCCAAACAATGTGGCAGAGCGGAATGCACTTCGAACTGGGTGGGTGCCTATATGTATTACCTATAGCTAGGTACTGTAATTATTTTTCAAACCTATAGGTGTGTTATCACACATGGTACTTTCCCTCAAGGTGCTTAGATAATGTAAATTGACTAACTATTTTTTTATAGAATTTTTAAACATTTAACCTCCTTAAAACATCCCTTAACGTATACCAATGAGTTTAATATTGTGTATAATAAAAAATGTCCCTCTCATTAACCTTCATGCCAAATTTTATATGAATTAGTTGATTTGTTCATTTTTTAAATTTTAAAACCCCAAACTTGTCGAAGAATTCAAGTGTGCTGGTTTAGCACGTAATGCGATTATTTAATTTCACTTTGGTTTTAGGTTTTATCAAAAATATGGATTCCCAGGAGTCATAGGGTGTATTGATTGCACCCATGTTGCAATAGTACCCCCTTATTGGGGCGATCCAGAACACTCGGAACACATATATGTCAATCGCAAAAATTATCACTCACTTAACGTGCAGCTTGTAAGTGAACTAACAAAATGAAACTTAACATATGATAAAAATATCTTTTTTAGATATGTGATTATGATCTTAGAATCCTGAATGTAAATTCAAGATTTCCTGGGTCAACTCATGATTCCTACATTTGGAATCATTCTCCTGTGTCCCAGGCAATGGAGCAGCTTAACAGGCGAAATCCTAATAATACTTATTTTCTGTTGGGAGATTCAGGTATAAATATATAAATTTACTTAAAAGACTGTAATATTGAGAGCAAAGAACAATATTAGGTAAACTTCAATTTCTGTTCTATATGATGAAGCAACTTGTAGAGTGTACTTCATCAATTCATTTCAAGGTGGCTTCAAATTCAATGAGTTTATTTTGATGCATTTTCAATCCAGCTTGTTATGTTTAAAAAGTTGCTTAAAAATTTACATTTTAAGGTGGCTCGAAAATATATAATATATTGAACTCATATTGAAGATTAAATGCATGTCAAAAGTTCCTTCTATTCCCAAGTAATGAAAAATTTGAGCAATTTGTATAATATACTTAATTTCCAAATATCTCGAAAACGTGAAGATGTAACTTACACTTTTTTGTTTTAGGATATCCAACCAGGCCTTGGATTTTGACTCCTCTACCCCAAGTTCAAACTGCTGCTGAGGAATTGTTTAATTCTCGACTTCGTTCTATTAGGTCCATTATAGAACGATGCAATGGAGTTTTGAAGAACAGGTTTAGATGCTTAATTAAATACAGGACACTGCACTACCACCCAACAGTAGCTGGAAAAATTGTTAATGCTTGTTGCATACTGCATAATTCATGCATCAATAATAATGTCCCAGAGCCAGATGAACCTCACCCAGAAGAGCCAGACTATGGCATGTATAACGTAGAAAATCATGAACCTATAAATAGGGTGATAGGCAATCCTGATCTGGCACGTGGTCGACAATTACAACAAAATATTATACAAAATCATTTTGTTTAAGGTTTCTATGCGGTGTAACGAGTTATTTTTATTTTTTTTGGCAAGTTGATTTTTATTTTTTCCGTAATGTATTTTATTTTACCACTACTTACTACTTACTTTCCGACCCTTTCTATTACCGCATTGATTTTTTTTTCGTTATTACCGTTATAATATATTTTAGTATAAGTCCGAGGTACGCAAATCCAAATTCTACCATATACGATTCATTCATTTCCGATATTTATATTTTCCAACTGAAGGGACGCCCGTTATATACACTATTTTAATTAAAACCGAAGCCGTCCATTATATGTAAAAATTTTTGTTGTAAGTAGATACCACTACTAAGGCCAAAAAAGTGTAGATAGGATTTTGGATATAAATTAGTGAACAATTGATAGCAAGATGATTGTCCGTTCGTCAATATGCTCTCCACTTTCTGCCGTAAAAAAAACCGAAATTATTGTGAATTTAGTGATTTAAAATTGTGTATTCCGGTTTTAATTGATCACTAACAAAATATAAATGTAAATTTGTTGATATTTCTTTTTGGGAGAATGTAAATAAATAAATGCTTATTGATAATGCATTTTTATTTATTTCAGTAAAAAAAAACAACTGGGTGGTATTTAACCCAACTCTTGCAAAAACAAGAAGCCTAGTACCTACTTATGTTGCTACAAAAAAACATTTTTCTACGATAGTGCAAAAAGTAACTACTTTGTGCACTAGTGCAAAAAAGAAGTTACTTTTTATGGTAGAAAAAATGTGTGCAACACGTGCAAAAAGCATGTTTGTTGCACTCAGCTTCATGCTTCGTGCAACAAATATGCACTGTTTGCACTAGTTACACAAATAACTATTTTAACTAAAAATAACATCACACAAAAGATATCCAAAAAAAAACTACAAACTAAAGATGATTAATTACTTAAGAGCAAAACAGATAGTTAGGTACCTGTAAAACAAAGAATTCTTTCAGAGCTGTTACTAGTGATTCGATTTTTATTAAATATAAACTTTTTTGAAAAGATTCTATGATTTTTTAACATTCAATTTTTTTATTAATAGTTTCGCATTTAAAAATTTTTAGTCAAATAATTTTTTAAAAATAAGTAAAATTCAAATGAGAAGTTTTTGCACTAATTTCGTAAAAAAACTGTAAAGGGCTGCCTCCACTTATTAGTTATCTTTTTGCTGGGTATCGATGCCAAATATTGTGTTAGTGACCTGTTACCAGTGTCATGTGTTTAAAAAAGTAGGACAGATCCAGTTTGCTCTTAAAGCTAATTAAGTACCAGGTTGACATCTGACTGCAACTGCCTTTGAAAACGAGAGTTACTTGAAAGTATTATTTATTATTTAAAAAAAATCATTTAATCTTTGCAGATACTTGGGATATCACAATCAACACCTATTGGAATCACAATCGTATATTACAGTGTCCGCAAAAAAGTCTGCATCAAAGGAGATTTTTTTATTATTAGGTATGTGTAAAAATTGATATTGCAGTTAGGTTTTGCTTGTCTAAGAAGCAAGAAAACCGTATGTCTGTAGTAGACTATTCAAATTTTATAATAGGGTTAAAAATGCCGAATTTTATCAACATTTTGGTAAAACAGTGGGTTTTTGCACAATTTTCTTATAATGTCAAATTTGACAGATAACGGAAGTCGTACAGCTGCTCTACACGGATTTTTTTCTCCATAGAAAAGCAAAACCTAACTGCAATATCAATTTTTACCCATACCTAACAATACGAAAAATTCCATTTGATGTGGAATTTTTTGGGTACACTGTATATCACATTACGTATTAGAATGAGTAAAAGTAATAATTATTCTTAAGGTACTTGGGATATCACAATCAAAAAATAATAGTTAAAATGAAAAGTGAGTCTCCCCAGAGTTGTCAAGTATTTTACCTACATGAGCAGAACTTGTACTTGATCTATTTTCAACAATGCACTTTGTATTGTATTATCAGTGTTTTTCAGTTTTTCATTTCACTCTGTCACATTGCTTGGGGAATGTATTTACTGGTTCATAATTTGCAGCTGAAACACTAGAAAGTCTACAAAAAATAAGTTATTCTTAAACTTATTAAAATCGGAAACTGATTGAATTCATCCATATTGCATGTATTTTGCATGAAAAACACTGAAACGTTAACAAAAAACCAAGAATTATAAACTTATTCTTAAAATATTTTCGAATCAAACACTTTTGTTACATACCGGGTGGGCCAATAAGCCCCCTTTTTTTTCTAATTGCAGTATTGACACTTCAACCCTCAAGCAGTGGGGTGAACTACCCCTGGAATTTAGATAGGGAAAGTACCAAATGTAACACATTTTTTTAAAAGTTAATTTTTTAGGGAATTTATCAATACCAATATTACTATACCTAATTCCAGTTTTAGCGCCCTCTTGGGAGAAAAATAATCTTTACGTAATTCAAAGTGTGATACCTCATTCGAAAGCTCTTTTTATTGATAATTCAATGTAATAAATAAAATTAACCAGAATCAGATTTAATAAGTATAATCAACCAAGAATCAAAACAGATGCAATGATTTTCAGTTGATTTTTATTTATTGCATTAAATTGCTAATTAAAATAGCTTTCAAATGAGGTGTCTTACTTTGGATTACGTAACAATTATTTTTTCCTCAAGAGGCGCGAAAATCGGAATTTGGCACAACGATATTAGTACTGCTGAATCCTGTATAAAATTACCTTTTCAAAAATGTGTCACACTTAGTACTTTCACTATCTAAATAGTTCACCCGTCTGCTCGAGGGTTGAAGTGTCAATGCTGCAATTAGAAAAAAATGTGTCCCCCTACAAACAAAAATCAACGAGTTCAAGTATTTCTGCTTTAAATTTGAGGAAGCCAAGAAAAGGGGGGTGTATAGTTGGCGTCCTTTCTTATTTGTCCACCTGGTACTTGATAATTCAAGTACATCTGAAAAAAAAATTTGTTAGTAGCCCCGTTTTATGGTACTTTAACAATTGTTGAGACAACTCTGAGTCTTCCTTTCTTAAGTGAATTATTTAAAACAGTTCCTCTAAATTGTCAGCTATTTTTTTAAGAGAAGCAGCAATGTACTCTGTAAGTTTTTTTGTTTCTCTGCAATCCTGACTTTGTCTTCATAATATTTTTTTTTATTTCTAATTTTTCGGTATGATATTTAACTTTTTGTATATGGTACGTTTTGGTGTCTTGGAGTCCATCAGTGTTCAACTTTAAAAACTGCTGATTGTTTTTGATGGATTCTGTCAATCTCATCGATTTTGTAACCCGTTCTGTTCCAAACCATTTCGAAGCCGAAGTTTTTGGGAGTTGTGTATTTTTTGCAGTATGAAATTCGGGTGTTTTTTTAGGAGTCTGCTGACCGAACCATCTTGAATTAGAATTTGTTGGAAGGTGGGAGTTGAGATTTTTTCTACCAACCACAAATTCCCAGGGTGATTTAGGAGTCTGCTGGTTTAAAGATACTGTTTCTTCAGTTTCATCAACCTATAACAAAAAAGTCATGGTAATTTAAAACAGAAAATAATACACAGCTTTTACTTTTTTAAGTAAAAATTAAATACAGGCCATTTGAAGAACTATAGACAAATATATCTAAAACTAAGACAATCTCGCTAAATGTTACATACAAAACTGGAGCTCCAAAGCTTTACCGGGGTCTGTCACTGCTAGCCATTTCACAAATATATTTCTTTTAAAACAGTAAAGCTATCAGACTGTTATAAAAACATGAATGAATGTAAAGACAAAAATAGATAAGCAATTTTATGTATATAGTGTAAAATGTATTAACTACTTTTAGTGTAATTACAATAATGTATTTCCGTACTTCAGAATAATTTAGGTGTACTTGAATAAATATACTTACTAAGCATGTGTCATCCATCTCCAATTCTGTATCTGGGTCTTGCATGTCATCATCTTCAATGGTTGGTTCAGGGATGTTTTCATTTCCGGTGGCTGCAACTTGGGTAATCATTTCAAATATTTGTTCATCGAAGTCACCACTTTTAGGTGGCTTAATTGGAGGACCTCCTCCAGTGCTACATTGGTATTTTTTCACTGCAGCAAATTTCGATTTCGAATATTTTTTTACATCAATCCATGACTGAAAATAAATACTTACTTATTCTACTATTACTATAATTTGGGGGAGAAATTTGCTCAAGATCTCTGTTTACCAAGATCTTTGCTGTAGGAATGCATGTATCATCTCTAATATTATACTTACATATTTTCATAAATCTTTGATGTTTTCAAACATCAAAAATTAAATTGATACAATTTTCGAAAAATATTGTATCTTATTCGTTATACATCTTAACTTAATAGAGTACTAAGAGATACACCAAAATCCTTATGGTTAAAATTATACTTAGGATAAGTTTCATATCATATAAAGTGAACACAAAATGAAAAAATTATATTATGATAACAGTTTTCTGTTATTAATTTTACGTTAACGTATTACTTTTAACTGCGTGGTAAAAAAGTATAACTTACCTTTCGCCACCCACACCAATCTTTGGCAGCCCCAATGGGAACCGAATTCAAAATTACAGTTAATTCTTCCCATAATTCCTGGCTTTAGATTTTGTAAATTGGGGAGTAAACCTCCCCATGTACATTTCGGGTTTCTCTTTGAGAAACCCTATCATAATATTCTTTTGCTCACTCGTTACTTTTTTTGACTACTCATTTTTAATGTTCAAAGGACAAACGACAAAACTATCATAGTCAAAACCAAAAACACAACTAAAAATGCCGCGAATCAAAAAAGGTTAGGTTGAAGTTGAAAACATCTTCTTCTTATTTGGTTAAAATTCATGGCAAAAACAGCACAGTTTACTTATACTGTCAAAATTATGTACGTTTTGATTGGTAGTACATTTTTGAGAACTTAGTCAACACTGTTTCCTTTTTCCCTCACTCATTTCTATTCCCTGATTTCAAGAATACTGCTTTTTGAAATCGAGTGAAATTTTGTGAGAATAGAAATGTCAACATTCCCCTGGGGAGTAAAAATTTCAGGGAATTTCTAGAATAGCGACACTGAAATTTATGGAATATTTGATTTTCATAATCAAATAAAATCAAATAATATTGTAGCAAAACCATCCGAGTTGAATGACGAAAATAGTCCTGACGGGGTTCCATCTTTGGCAATGGGCTATGGAAATGATGAAGTAGTACGTAAAAAAGTTCATATCAATTCTGTCAGAGAAGAAAGGGCAAGGAAAAGAAGGAAACACATGATAGAAGATATATCTGAGGTACAGTAATAGTATATTTAATTTCATCAAGGTAGTATTGGTTTATTTTGTAGGAAGTTCCTGATGAGATCGAAGATGTTGATTTATTGGAGGCACAAACAAAAGAGAACGATAAAAGTTGTCAGACCAATATAACAGCGGAAGACTTCACAGGAATGATTATATCCCTCGAAGCGACTAAAAAATTAGAGGCGAGGATACAAAAAAAAGAGATGTGTTTTAATTTTTTGAAAGACGATGATATAAAAACAAAGTATTATACTAGTTTTAATCCATTTAACAAGTTACAAGTTCTTGTGGAAGCCTTGAAAGACTATATTCCAGAGCATTATAATACCAGCTTAGCAGTTTTTGAGCAGGTGCTACTAACATTGATAAAGTTGAGACTGAATTTGGATTTCAAGGATTTAGCATACCGTTTTGGTATCAGTCCCACTACAGCATCAACATACTTCAAGAATATCATTGATGTTTTGTACGACAGGTTGAAGAAATTAATAGTCTGGCCAAGCCGAGAAATTTTGAAGGAAACTATGCCCACATGTTTTACTGATAGTTTTGGTGACAAAATATCAGTTATTATAGATTGCTTCGAAATATATATTGAAAAACCATCAAATTTACTCAGAAGTTCCCAGTGTTGGTCCCTCTACAAACATAATCATACAGTGAAATATCTCATTGGAATTACACCCCAAGGAACAATCTGTTTCATAAGTGAAGCATGGGGTGGTCGAGCTTCGGACAAGCATATTGTCATAAATTCCAAATTTCTGGATAATATTATTCCAGGTATAGTTTGACTTACATCAGTAAATTTATTCTTTTTATATTTTCAATTATTTTTAGGTGATGTGATATTAGCAGACAGAGGATTTTTGATACAGGATTATCTGAAACTGTTTAAAGCTGAATTACAAATTCCTGCTTTTACCAAAGGAAAGAAGCAGTTGCATCCAATTGAATTAGAAGCAACTAGAGCCATTGCACATGTCAGGATTCATGTAGAAAGAGTAATAGGTTGCATTCGTCAAAAATATAGGATTCTATCAGATTATGTGCCAATTTCTCTGCTTGTTTATGGTGAAGATGATCCGATCTTGGATAAAATAGTGACTGTGTGTTGTGGATTGATTAATATCTGCCCACCAATAGTACCTTTGAGTTAGATTGAATTTATAATAGAAACCTCATGAAATTGTTTTTGTAAATTGTATATACTTAGTCTAGATTTGTATTTTTGTTCCAACTGTCGTGATGTTTTATTTTCTTGTATTATGTACAACTAGAATTTTAAAAAAAATTGGAAAATCATATTTCAGATCATAGTGCTGAATTATAATAAATTTTTGGTATATTCAATTGGTATGTAGGTCAGAAACTACGTTTCGTTAGTATATAGAATATTTTTTTGTCCAAACAATTTCAAAGATATATTAATTTAATAAAGCGCAAAATAAGGTCATATTGTTTATTCTCCCCGTCAGACGAGGAAGTCAGTTTCAATACACATTCATTGAACAAATGATACACGATAATGGTTATTTGAAAAAAATGATGACTCACATGATGGTGGTTCATAACAATATGGAAACTTCAATCAATTATGATTTTTCAGTTCAAAGAAATGTTTACATACATATCATTCATTGAATGGAACTAGGCATTCAACAATTTTTTGTTCTTGTGTGGAATTTTTCAATGGATGAGATTATGGAATTACAAATACCTATCTTTTCCAAATTGGTACAGAATTATGCAATTCATGATTGTACCTATTGCATATAGCACAAAAATGTTCTTGAGAAGAGTCAAAAATCAGTTAACATGAAATGAAAAAACACTGCAACACATGCAAAAACTGTTCACTGGGCCCGCACTCTAGAATTTCACCTAGTTGACTTATTCAGTTAACACATTGATACAATAAATAGCTATGACAAGTGAAAAAATAATTAGGCAAAATAAAAAAGCAACATCTACTAGAAAATTTAAAGAATGCACTGATGACTCATCCATGAGTTTTCAGGGATATCAGATAACCCTACACATTCCAGATGAAACCACTGAATTTCACAGCTATCATTTTCACATTGTAACATAATGCGGCCATCATCTGCTTTATTGCAAAACCACCATATTTGGTTTAAATGTCTACCCTTGGTGAAGTACCTTCCGAGAAGTTAAGGAAGCACAACTTTTTTATGAAAGGCATACACTTTTGGGTAATTCACTACCCAAAAATTTTCATCTCGAAAAATTCTCTCATGAAAAAATCCTTTTGGTGAACAAATAACAAAGTCACAATATTTTGAATTGGTCGCTTTTATCTGCATCTGAGTTTGATAGTAATAAGCATTTTCACGGTCTAAAAGAACTTTACTACCATCATATGTCAAGGCTGAGTTTTTTATCTCCAAATATTGTCCCATTTCCATATTTTTCAATAAATAAGGACACTTCACCTCATATACAAATTACAACTCTTAAAAGTACATACATGACACGGGTCACGTTCGGTAATGTTGTAGTTGTATTTATAAGAGCAAAAAATAAGATGAAAAGTTTTTTTCATTCATGATGATTCTATTAATAGAACTATATCAAAATACCAGACGAGCAATGCTGAACTAAAAACTTTCAGGTTACTAAATTAAAAACTTAGGGTAGTATGATTATAAAAGCAATATTTTAAGAAATCCTCAAGACTTTACTATTAAATACACTATCCAAATTTGTATACAATTAACCTCATCAAAGACAAGATATTTACAATTAAAAATTATATTTTTTTTGTAAAGGTAGCGTGGGAACATGAGTAATTTATTTATTACAGAAGGAAGTAAAAGACTCCGAGCGTTTTGTCTATTTCCACACCACCTTGAAGCCTTTCGTATTCAAAGACTCATGAGGTAAGACACCGGCGCGTAGCCTTTTTTATTTGTGGAAAGGCAACCCCAGTAGAGGTCTACGGAATACCACTTTCACTTAATAGGATATCAATATCAAATTTTTTGTTGAGTTAGATAGTGTTTGATACATAGTATTACTTTCTAGCAAAGACGCTCCAAAAAAATAGTAAATTTTTTTAATACAAGGAGTGAATACACAGGCTCCCAAGTTTAGTTAGGAGGTATTCTTCAAACCTGGTACTTGTCTCAATACAAGGAGTGAATACACAGGCTCCCAAGTTTAGTTAGGAGGTATTCTTCAAACCTGGTTGTTCGAAAACAAACCATTTGTATTCGAACTTGCATGCCTTCACCCTACCCCCTTCTCTCATATCCGAAATAAGTTTGTAATCAGTTATAAAAGTAACTAAAAAATCTACCAGTGTTCCAGTAAGATAGCAGTTATAATTATTTCAAAACACTATAACGTAATCGTCGATATAGAAACAAAAAGTTAGTTAGGAATTTTCAGTTGTCTGTCAAGTTTGACAAAATAAAATATATATATATACTTCAAAAGGTAACGCTCCTAAAATCCACACTCCTCAGGTGGTTCTTCAATCTAGTTCCACCGACAATCGTTCTACACTTTCGTACTCTAAGCCAGTCTCCATTTCTCACTCTCAACAAAGCTCTAGTGTCTCTGTTAACAAAAAATGTGATTATTGCAAAACCAGTGGTCATCGCATTTATAGTTGCAATGGTTTTCGAAATATCCCTGTTCCTGATAGAATAAATTTCGTCAAAATCAACAAAAGATGTTACAACTGCTTAGGTTTGCAGCATTCTATTCAAGATTGTACCTCCAATAACAAGCATCACACTCTTCTTCACCTCACTAATACTCATTTAAGACATAGTCTCCAAAATTCTATACCCTCTAATCAGCATCCGACGCAAAACCCAGCTTCAAGTTCCCAAGAAAATTTGAACGCTCAACCCCAACAGGCTACAGCCTTGTCTGCGCTGAACACTGCTGGTTCTCACATTCTATTAGCTACCGCTAAAGTTCACTTATATCCTGAAAACGGAAGGCCAATAGTAGCAAGAGCACTATTGGATCCTGGAAGCCAAACTTCATTCATAATTTCCTCTTTATCTGCAAATGTGAAAGGAATCTTAAAACCATCTCATCTGCAAGTGGCAGGTATTCTTAATGAACATAGTGTTATTAGGGAAGTGATGGATGTAGACATGTACTCTCATCGCTCTTCATCTCAGAAGTTTACTGTTTCCTGTGCCGTGGTGCCAAAAATCACCTCTCATCTTCCTCAAGTGCCCATAAATTCTTCCAAACTGCTCATACCTCATGATATCAAGGCCAAGTTAGCAGACGAATAATTTGACTCTCCAGGAGAAATATCGCTTCTATTAGGAGCTGATATTTACTATGAACTATTACTCCCTGGTGTCGAATCCTTGGGAAAAGGTTACCCTACTCTAGTTCAGACCCGATTGGGCTGGATTCTTTCGGGAGCCGTGCCTCCCCAGTGTCTATCTGCTCTGTCTCGCTTTGCTCACCCCAGCTACTCTTTCCACACAACTAGCTTCACTCAAGAAGAGAAGCTAGAGGAAATTTTAGAAAAATTTGTAAACCAAGAAAATGGTTCTTACCACTTAACAAATTCCGAACAGGATGACCTGGCGGAACAAATATTTCAAGGCACTACCCAAATTCTCCCTAATGGAAAATACCAGGTAGACTTGCCCATAATTCATCCGCTAGCTCAAAAAAACTTAGGGGAATCATTCACTCAAGCGCAGAACAGATTTATGTCATTAGAAAAACGGTTACAAAAAAACCCACAACTCAAACAAGAGTACAAAGCAGTACTTGATGAGTACTTACTCTTGGGTCATGCTCGACTTATACCTCTTTCTCTTCACAACGCTTCTATGGAAAATAAATACTTTGTCCCACACTTATGTGTTGTGAGGGAACAAAGTTCTAGCACAAAAACTAGAATAGTTTTTGACTTTTCTGCAACCACTACTTCGGGTTTTTCTCTTAACGATATAAGCTTACGAGGGCCCTCCGTACAACCCGAGTTATTTGATATACTTACTCGGTTCAGGCTTCTTAGATATGCACTGACAGCAGACATCACAAAGATGTATAGGCAGGTGGCAATGAACCCCAAATATTGTTCTCTCCAAAATGTTCTGTGGAGGGACAATCCAAGCGACGAAATTCAATGTATCCTTTGGCCAGAAAAGTGCCCCATTCCTTGCCTGCAGAGTACTCAAAGAAATAGCTCTACGTCGACCTGGAGTGGCAACGTTGCTTCATATGAAACTAGACGCTTTAAATAGCTCCTGAAATAAATTATATATTTTCTAAATTTGAAGTGAAATTTAAATAGCCAAAGTTAGTAGAAAGGCTTATAAGTGCATCAGCTTTGAGTGCAAAAAAAAATCAACCTACAAGGTAAGCAGCAAATTAAATAAAACTCGATATAACCAAAAATAAACAATAATAAATATCTACAAGAACTGGTCAGTAGTGATAACGAAAGAATACCTTGCTATAAACAAAAGAGGCGTTGCCAAACTTTAAGAAATATACCTATTACTCACAAATTAAATTGTAAACAACAGTGGTGATAGAGAAAATGCCGTTCGAAGGAACAGATACCGATGAAGAATATAAAAGGAAAAGAGACGATGAATATGATGAAAGTCCAGACAAGGTATTCGGAAGAAGTAAGGTCACAAAAAGATCACCCGGAACTAAAAGAAACTCTGATGAGACTATGATTAATATGATGAAGCAACTTATGAGTAAGAATGATGAAATAATGGAAGAACTAAGAGAACTACGAAAAGAACAGGCTAAGAATAATAAAGAACTGGTGGATATTAGGAAAGAAAATAATGAACTGAAAACAAAAATTAAAACATTAGATGACAAAATAGAATATATTGAAAGAGAAAATAAGAAGAAAAATCTAATCATAACTGGATTGCAGATAGGTACAAACAACGACCAAGAGATCAAAGAAAATATTGAGAATTTTATTGCAACTAATATGCAAATAACAACCAAACTTCGGAATGCAAGAAAGATTTCGGATAAAATTTGTTTAATCGAGACCGAAAGTTTGACTGAAAAGATTGATATTTTGAAGAACAAAGGCAAATTAAGTAATCTTACGAATAAAGTCTTTATAAACTCTGAATTAACGAAAAAGGAACAAGAATTTCAGAAAAAAATCAGGGATATCGCCAAGAATGAAAGGGAAAATGGAAAACAAACGAAAGTAGGGTACAAAAAAATCACCATAAACGGAAAACTATGGAAATGGGACGAAAATCAAGATCGGCTTTTAGAAGTGACTATAACGCAGCCCCCAAAAAACTAGATGACCCGTAAAACCAAGAAAACTCGCAAGATATCGTTAAAAATAAAGATAAAGATTCCATGGAGGCTCCGCTTCCCCTACTTTTCTGGAACTGTCAAGGATTTAATACAATAATTAATTTTGATATGGAAGAAGTAAAGAATTTTTGTAAATTTTCAGTTATAGGAATCGTAGAAACATGGATAACTCTAGAAAATCCAAGTTTACCATATTTTTTAAATAATTATAACATTTTCCATTCCGTCGCAATAAAAGATAAACAGAGAGGTAGAGGAAGCGGAGGTTTAATGATTTTTTTGTCGAAATCACTAAAACTAGAAAATAAGGCTGATATTGTTGAAAAATCAAATCACTGGTTATTCATTAAATTTGAAATTAATAACATTAAGTTTGTTTTAGGCATAGTTTACCTTAAACCAAAATTAGATGATAGGGTTTGCATGGATATGTTTGATGAGTGTGTAGGTGATATTAGTCGTAAATATTCAGAATATAAAGTAATTATTTATGGTGATTTTAACGCAAGAATTGGCGAACTTAACAGTTTTAATAATAATGATCTTTTTGAAAATAATTTTCCCCTAGGAACGAGAAACTCAATGGACTTAACGACTAATAAACGAGGGACCTTACTTAATGAGATATTTGAAGACGCAGGTTTCTTTACACTTAATGGGCGATATGACGATCATTTAGGACACTACACTTACTTAAGCGAACGAGGCAATAGTGTGGTGGACTTAACATGGTCTAATCTCGATACCATAAATAACATAAAAACCTTTTATATAAATAGTGATTTTATCTCAGACCATCAAAGCTGCACACTAGTTCTAGACCTAAAAAATTATAAATTAAACCAGTCACAAATTCAACAAAAAGAAACGTTTTACTTTAAGTGGAACCCACAAAAAACACAAAATTATAAAACTTTAATGTCCAATACCGCTATAAATCTAGAGTCATATAATATCGATGAACTCGATAAAAATTTGATAAACTGCATTTATGATGCAGCTAAAACTTTAGATATGTGCAAATCACGCTCTTATAAAAATACATTAATACATAAATCGAAACCTTGGTTTGATAAGGAATGTGTTAAAGGAAAAAAATTGCTAAAATCTAAGAAAAATAACATAAAGAAACATAATTATAACTTAAATGCAATCGAAGAATATAAAAAAGAACAAAAACAATTTAAATCTCTAATAAAAAATAAACAAAATAAATATCATCAGGAAATGCAAGTGAAAACTCTGAATATTAAAAATCCATCCGAATTCTGGAAGTATATAAAATTACACCAAAAAAAGCCAGATAACGAACACTCTATAACCATTACGCAATGGGAAAACTTCTATAACCTATTTTATAACTCCGTAAATATTAATATAAATTTATCTATAACAGATGCCAGACATCCATATCTAGATGCACCCTTTACAACCCAAGAGATATATAAGGTATTAACATTATCAAAAAATAATAAGGCTACAGGCGAGGATAAAATACCGAATGAATTTTACAAAAATTTGCCTATTGACTGGATCATATACTTAAAAGATCTATTTAATAAAATATATATGGAAGAACACCTACCATGTAATTGGACAAATATTAATATGATTCACTTTCATAAAAAAGGTCCTGAAAATGATCCACTAAATTTTCGGGGCATTGCTTTACTCAATCATAAAACTAAACTATTTACACAGCTGATAAATCAAAGGTTACAAACATATATTGAATCCATTGATGTGCTACCAGAATGTCAAGCTGGCTTCCGCAAGCAAAGAAGCTCAGAGGATAATATATTTGTTTTGTACTCCGTAATAAGTAATCACCTGCGATTACCGGGGAGAAAAGTTTTTGCACTTTTTGTTGACTTCAAAAAAGCCTTTGATAATATTAATTTCGAGAAACTTTGGCAAAAACTCTACTCAAATGGTGTCAGCGGAAAGATGATTAGAATTATAAAAGAAATGTACTCCATGGCTACACTTACAACTGATCAAAAAGGCTGTATCTCAAGCAAAATCAAGATCACCAAAGGCATCCTTCAAGGCGACTCGCTAAGCCCACTATTATTTGCACTATATGTTTCAGACATAGACAGCTACTTCAAGCAACAAGGCGCTAGAGGTGTTTCTCTAGATCAAAGCACTGACATATATACTTTGGGATATGCTGATGACTTTGTTGTACTGGCAGACTCAGAGATTCAGCTGAACAAATCTATGAAAATTCTAGCGGATTATAGCGATAGTAACAAACTGGTAGTTAATGTGAATAAAACAAAGGTAGTTATATTTAGAAAAAGTGCTAATATCGGACATAAACCTAAATTTTGGTACAAAAACACACTAATTGAACAAGTAAATAACTATAATTATTTAGGAGTGATATTCTCATTTAATGGTACATTTTCAGAAAATTTAAAATCGCGGATAAAGAAAGCTAAAATAACACAAAACGCAATTCAGAATGTAATTAAATCTTCACACATGACCGATATTAAAAGTGTTAAGGCCCTATACTACAGCATCGTAGTTCCAACCTACTCGTACGCCAGTGGAATATGGGGACTTCGGTATATAAATGAAGGAGAAATAATTCAAAATCACTTCTGGAAAATTTTTCTCTATTTACAGAAAACTACGCCCAGTTACATTTTGAGAGCTGAAATAAAATTGGTGAAAATTGGGTATTTTATTATAAAACAAGCTCTAGAATATTTATTAAAGATTAAAAAGTTACCTTTAAATAGATTTCCCAAGATAGCACTAAAGAGAATATGTCAACTAAACCAGCAGAATAAAATAGTATCAAAATATAATTGGATCAGCCAATTAAATGACATTCTACATAAAATCGGAACCTCGGAACTTAATATTGATACTTTTGACTCGGACACAATCAGCATTATTTTAGAAAGATTTGAGCAACATAATCATATAGAAGATTGGAACAAAATACTTTTAAGTACATACTGCCCGATGTATAAGCATATTCTACAAGGCAAACATCCTTTCCATTGTACAAATCACTTAGATCTCTCCATTCCTCTACATATTAAACGCTTAATTTCACAGATGCGCACTCACAATAGTAATATAATATACATGTATGTTAATAGCAATGCATACACAATAAAAACCAATGAAGTATGCACTATTTGTAACTGCCTTGCTTAAGAATCCCTACAACACTTATTTTTTGTTTGTCCAGTGTATGAAGTAATTAGACGTCCCTTTCTTGAAATATATCAATCCGTAACTGACATTGAATCAATAATAAATAATGAAGCTGAACCACAAATTCTCTATCAAATATATGGCATAATAAAGAAAATATTAAAAATCAGGTCTTTCATTGTAAACGAATGATATCGCCTCACTCTTGTCGAGATATGTTATCCAAACCTAATTTGCTATAAAATTTATTATAATTTATTATCAAAATATATGTTTTGTACTAGCCAATAATATTATAAATGTTGTCACCCTTGTTCATGTATACTCATACGAAAGAACAATAAAGATCTATCTATCTATCTATCTATCTATCTATCTATCTACGACGACCTGACTTACCACTTGCTCAACAAACCATACTGCTCCAAACCTTTGTAGACGATATTCTATCAGGAGCAGATTCAGAACAAGACTTAAACGTTTTATACAATTCTCTGGTTACTCTTTTATCTCCTGCTCATTTCAAATTACACAAGCTGAGATCCAACTCAGAAAATTTCTGTAGCTCTACCTCTCAATGTGAACCAATCGTCAAAGAATTCAATCCCGACGAAGCCCCTTGTAAAGTGCTAGGACTTCTCTGGCAGCCTATTTCTGATAATTTTCAGATATATCTCCCTAAATTGCAAGAAATATACCCTATCACTAAGAGAAAAATATTGTCACATGTGGCCAAGTGCTATGATCCCTTAGGATTAGTAAATCCTGTAATAGTACAGGGATAAATGCTCATGCAAAAACTGTGGTACAAAGGTATTGAATGGGACCAGCCCATCACTGAATCCGATATAGTAAATGACTGGAACAATTTTCTGTCTAATATCTCGAATTTATCTTCTTATGTAATTCCGCGCTGCCTTATATTGCACATAACTGTGACAAGATACGAATTGCACGGATTTTGCGATGCCAGCACCACAGCTTACGGATGCTGTTTGTACTTACGCACTTTTTACTCTGATAACCCTGTCACGTCCTCTTTTATAGCCGCCAAATCTAGAGTAGCTCCCATAAAGAAATCGCTCACCATACCCAAGCTGGAACTATGCTCTATGACTCTCTTATCTCAACTATTTACTAGAATTCACTCAGTTCTCCAACCTGTACTAACTATAGATGAATCTTCCCTATGGTCAGACTCTCAGATAGCACTATTTTGGGTCAAAGGCTCTCCCACCCAATGGAGCACCTTTGTATGTAATAGAGCTTCCCTCATTCAAACTTCTACGAAACAAGCAACCTGGAGACACATATTATCTGTCCAAAACCCCGCCGATATGCTGTCCAGAGGAAAATTTCAACCTGATTCTATTCACCTGTGGAAATCAGGCCCCTCTTTTCTCTCCAACCCAGAATCCAATTTAGACTCTTTCGATTCTTTTTCTCCAATATCCAATCCTCCCGAAGAAAGAAAGCACTCTGCCTTGAATACTAAACCATCACCTAACCTCTGGGAATGTCTTGTCTCAAAATGTTCCTCTCTAAACAAGCTGCAACGGACAACTGCTTATGTTCTACGATTCATCTATAATCTCAGAAATAGGGAAAAAGTGACAGGTCTCCTGAGCCCAAGAGAACTAGAACAATCTAATTCTTTCATAATAAAACAAATCCAGACAATCTCGTTTGTTATGGAAATTAAATCTCTCAAATATTGTTACCTTCCAAACATCATCTCACGATCCTGATCTTACGTCATGAGCATAAACGATTAGGTCACGCAAGCCCTCAAAATGTATTAAATAATGTACGATTACATTATTGGCCCATAGATGGCCTCAGATCTCTGAAGAAAATTATTTATACATGTCCCACATGCAAACGCTTCAATGCTATTGCTTCCAGCCAAATCATGGCTAATTTGCCCAAAGAAAGGGTTACTCCATTGCGTGCTTTTACCAACACCGGAGTAGATTTCGGTGGCCCATTCTTCACTAAGTCCTCATCACTAAAGAAAGCTCCCTTAATGAAAAGCTATATAGCAGTATTTGTATGTTTATCCACTAAGGCTGTTCATATAGAGTTAGTTTCTGACTTATCTGCCGACTCTTTCTTAGCTTGTTTAAAGCGATTCATAGCACGTAGGGGACTGCCATCAATAATATACAGTGACAATGCCACAAATTTTGTAGGAGCTGACAATTACTTGAAAGAAGTTAATCAATACCTACTTGATAATGCTCCTCAATTGGGAGATTTTCTCTCTCAATCTAAAATCACTTGGAAACGTATTCCTCCAAGATCTCCCCACTGGGGAGGAATCTGGGAAAGAGCCATCAAAAGCACTAAAGTACACTTAGCCAAGATTGTGAAAAATTCATCTTACACTTTCGAACAGTTCTCAACCATTTTAAGTCAAGTGGAAGCAATATTAAACTCACGCCCTTTATTCCCATTGTCCGACAATGTGAACGATCTACTCCCCTTGACTCCCGGTCATTTCTTAGTGCACTCCCCTCTCATGTCTTATCCAGAAGTGGACATTTCTCTGACTCCGATCAATAAGTTAAAGCACTGGCAGCTCTGTACTCAGGCGCAACAACAATTCTGGAGACGCTGGTCAACAGACTACTTAAACCGTTTGCAGAACCGTCCGAAATGGATGCATCCCCAACCAAATCTCAAAGTAAACGATTTGGTTCTTCTCAAAGACGAAGATAATCCCCCCATGAAATGGCCACTAGCTCGCATTATACAAGTTTTCACTGGAAAAGATTCAAAAGTGCGCTCAGCCCAAGTATTTACACAATCTGGATATCTCACTCGCCCCATCACAAAGGTGGTATTACTCCCTAACGAGGATACCCCTTCAATCTCTACCTCCCTTTCACCTTAGAATGTTTGACACATCACCGGCCACTACTAGTAGGTAATTGTATAGTTCGTTTTAGGATTTTGTTTACTCTAATTGTTTTATCATTATTTATACATAGAATAATATTGTTGTTAATCAACTGGTACGTGTATGTTTTGTGGCGTTGAGTGACAGCAAAATATTTCCGAATCTAGGCTTTCATAGTCTCACCTGCCGCGCGGGCAGTATGTTCGAAAACAAACCATTTGTATTCGAACTTGCATGCCTTCACCCTACCCCCTTCTCTCATATCCGAAATAAGTTTGTAATCAGTTATAAAAGTAACTAAAAAATCTAGCAGTGATCCAGTTAGTGAGCAGTTATAATTATTTCAAAACTCACTATAACGTAACCGTCGATATAGAAACAAAAAGTTAGTTGTCTGTCAAGTTTGACAAAATAAAATATGTTTTTTGAGTTCCCGACTATTTTTTAATATAAAATGGATTGATGTTCCATTAAAACTCATCGTAGTACCATCCACAATAAAAAACACAATCCTCTTTCTCCGCTACTAAGCCTGTAATCCATAGGCCGCTGGTATAGAAAGTAAGTAAAAAACCAAACCAGCTTCAGGAAAAATATACAGTCCACTCAGCTCATATCCCAAATGGAGGAGAGAAGTGAATGGAAAACAATCCTCCACTTTGTATAATTTTGTTCAGATGTAATTCATGTTTTATGCTCGGTTTCACATGAGGAATTCTCCAACTGATGTGAGTTAATTCAATTTTGGGTTTTTCCGTTTCGTCTGTATGTGTGACCGAGTCGTTATCGTTATCTCACCAATATTAGCTCTTGTTTCATGTTTAAAATCATTTTATTGAAATCTTCAAAGAATCCCAACCATAATTTCAAAGGTATACATACGTTAAAATTTCCATGTATGTCTGACAACTTGACGTCTTCCTTAGAAAACCATCCAGAATTATTTAAAAAAATACTTCCATTTGAATTATAGGATAAATAATTTTTCATTGTTGAAACAAGGCCAACATCTCTTACTGAATCAAATACAACACCATTCAACTCATACCGAATTTCACGGAATAAAAAAGCTATTGCATTATTAATGAATTTTAATTTTGTAGGCACTGTGTTGGTTTCAGTTAAAATTTTCCCCGCAATCTCAAGATAACTGTCAGCCGGATATGTTATACAGTCTGAATCTTGCACTACCATACGAATCTCATCATTGTAATTTAACTTTCCTGTAATATATGGTTGGTATGTGTGATATTCATAATCCTCTACAGCCATGTCATTGGAGGGTTCATGAGTAACTTGTAATATATCCATTATATTAATAACTTAAAACCGAGGGATTTGGAAAAACGTTTATTTTTTGGCGTTATGACGGCTATTCTCTCACACAAACTAATTGTATCCGGTTCGCTCATCAATCTTTTATAGTTTTTTGCAGCATATGGATGAAGGGAAAATTTTAAGACCATTTTGGTTGTCGAATATGTAAAGTAACAGTGATCTCCTCGTCTTGAAAATGTATAACGTTACCACGCTGATCAATAATTTTTACTGTTATGTTGTTAATTGTTTTGACACTTACAGGATATTTTGAGGAGATTCAACTATTTTATAGCCACTAGGAACAGTAGGAAAAAACTGATAGATAATGTGGACAGGATGTCCATTGAGATATGATCCAACAGCAATGTCACAATCTATTCCAATAGAATTAACTTGTAAAATATTTATAGGATTTGTAGAAGTATGTGTAATATTGGGAGTTAACGAAACTTTTTCAAATCCAAATACTTTACCAATCGAGTCATCGGTCAAAAATGAAATTGTTTTGTTACTATAAAATGATACGTGAGATGTGTTTAAATTTGGGACTATGTCAATTGTTGAATCTGGTGCTATTTTAAACATTTGCTGTTTAATATATTGAATAATTTCATTAAGTTCATAAGCACCTTTAGGTATAATTATTGTATGATATATAGTAGGACCTCCAAAAATAAATCTATTATTAGTTTCATCAATATTTGGTATTGTATTAAAAATATTAAAATTAACTAAACCAACTTCATAGTCACATCTATCATCCAAGTAAATGGGAGGATTGAAATTATAATTAAGAATAGATGATGCACCACTAAGTGTAACGGAAAATGACATTTCAACTAAAAAAAGTGTACTGTGTCAAATATTATGATTGATTGAAATATTTATATATAAATTGAAGTGAGTGATGACCGCAACTATATGAATTGTTCTGTAGTTTATCATAATTGTATGTTATATATACTGGACCGTTACTATGAAAATACTTAATCAGTTCCATTGGCGGAGGTAAATTTCCATAACTATCAAAGTATACAATTTTCTTGTCTGATTTTATGTATGATGTCCAATGTGTTCCGTCTCCTCTGACTGTATCTATATTCAAAATGCCACATTCATGTTTATGAATTTTCTTCGGTAAATTATCTCTCATGAAAACTCCTCTAAAAAAAGGTATTTTCAATATTTTGACATATTTCCATAGATCTTTATCGGTAAGCCCACGATGGGGCAATTTCAGTTTTTTGTTGTTCCTTGTCCTTTGTATGGTCTTAGATAAAGACCTTTTCCTTTATGTCTTCTTTGCTTTTTTTGTTTTTTAAATCCTTTTCCCTGTTTCGATTCCATAGCCATATCATGGCGTTTTTGTTCAGTTAATTGTTGATTGTTATACTTAGCATAATTTACTGCCTTTGCAATTCCAGCTGCTCCACCTCCCAGAGCTCCTAATGCACCTAACAGTGGTAATATTAATAGTAAAAATCCACCCTTTCTCGGTGTTTGAATTATACTGTAACGTTTATTCTAATTTATATTTACAATTAATTTATATTTACAGATTTATATGTAATTCAGTCCTTATTTAATAATTTATGTAATACACTAAACACACTAATTATAATTTATATGAGAGTCACTTAATAAACACTTTATCGATGCGCGATTACTTTCCTTCGGTATCAACACTGACTGATTGACTAATTGCCTGCGGCGATGATTGTGGCCTATTTATACTCACGCGCCGTAATTCTAGAAATATTTCGGCGTTCTGGCGGGTTCACTGGATATTCTTGATGTTTCGTATTCTGGATGCTTCTCGAAAATTGGGCGGAGGAGCCATAGTCGTCTCATACGGGGATTTCACTGGGGGCACTAAGTGAGAATATTATTGCAGTAGCTCGCGTAACATTTCCCCCTCCTTAAGAGACAGTTCCTCCTGGAACTAGCTAGGAAACTGGAACGAGATGACTGTATCGGCAACTGGTCCCCTTGTTGCATTTTCCATTTGTATGGAAGTAACATGCGACCGTCTTCTCTGTTGGCTGTGTCTCCCGAGCATGGCCGCAAACCAGTACCTGCACTTCGGTGTCTCGGAAGATTACTTCTACCATGTTACGGATTATTCGCCAATCTAAATGCCTACATTCAATCTTGGGCATGGCTAGCCTATGCACGTTCAATTCAAGCACATGCTCCCTCAGGCTTCGTAATGCTTCCCAGACATCCTCGTACGTTGGTCTTTCGTCGAAAGTGTTCCTCGTCACTAGGTGGAAATTGTAGCGGGAGCCATTTTGCAGCTTCAAAGCTTTACCTGGTACTGGTAACTGGTTTACCAAAGGTCGTGCACCACTCTTCTTTATAAACAGAGATGCCAGTCCGCGCGCATCGGTTACGCTGGCAGGGATGTTTATTGCCAGTGAGTATTCCTCCGGAACGGTAAGCAGGTCTTGTCGTCTCTCAGTGGTGACGCCGAATCTTGCTTTTCCGGTACCACCATAAGCACCCATGAACTCTACAAAAGCAGGATCGGCTACTTCCTGAAGCTGGTTTACTTCCTCATCGTGGTCACCCTCGAATGGCGCTAATCGGTTACGGTGTACCACCTTTGGCTTTCCATTTGGGATCTTGCTGATACGATAGATGACATCGTTGATTCTTTTCTTTACGAGGTACGGACCGTCCCAAGCTTTCTGCAACTTTGGAGAAAAACCCTTTTGTCTTCTTGGGTTATGCAGCCAGACTTTGTCTCCTTCGTGGAAACCTCCTTCCGTAGCTTGCGTATCGTACCTTTTCTTCATCCTATCGCTAGCGATCTGAAGATTCGATCGAACCAGCTCGTGTACGTCGTCCATTCTTTTTCTCAGCTGGGTCACGTAATCTTCACCAGCTATGTCTTCTCCGGGTCGGCATCCAAATTCGAGGTCGCAGGGTAATCTCATTTCGCGTCCGAACAGAACTCTTGCTGGTGTTTGGCCGGTAGACTCATTGATGGCGGATCTGTAGGCCATCGCGAATAGCGAGAGATATTGGTCCCAATCTCGCTGATGGTTAGATACTACTTTAGACAGGTATTTGCCAAGAGTTCTGTTCATTCGCTCTACCATCCCGTCCGACTGTGGGTGCAAAGCCGTAGTTCTCGTTTTCTTCATGCCGAGCTCTTCACAAACTTCCTGGAACAGCTGGCTTTCGAAGTTTCTTCCCTGGTCGCTGTGTATTTCCAGGGGCACTCCATATCGGCAAATGAACTCATTCACAAGCACATCGGCAACCGTTGCGGCTTCTTGGTTTGGAATGGCAAACGCTTCTACCCATTTTGTGAAGTAGTCCATCACCACCAAAATGTACCTGCTGCCATTTGCTGTCGGTGGAAACGGTCCGGCAATGTCCAGGGCAATGCGTTCAAAAGGGCTTCCGACATTGTACTGCTTCATAGGGGCCTTTCTTCTCCCGTGCGGTCCATTGGTCGTAGCTCAGGTAGTGCACTTCTTACACCAGTCCTTCACATCTTCGGAACTGTGCATCCAATAAAACCGTTCTCGCACTTTCTGGAGGGTCTTCTTCACACCTAGATGTCCTCCTGACGGACTGTCGTGTAATTTCCGCAGTACGGCTGCTATCCTTGTTCTTGGAATCACCAACTGTCTTCTACTTTCGGAACCCTCATCGTTCTCGATTACTCGCTGTAGCAAACCGTTTTCCAAAACCAGCGAGTCCCACTGGGCCCAATACGATTTCATCGTTGGCGAGTACCTTGAAATCTCCTGCCAAGTAGGTCGACAGTTCTCCTTTTTCCAATGTCGGATTTTCTTCAAGTCGGGATCGTTCTCTTGTTCCTCTTCCAACTTTTCTGGTGTCCATTCGTCGGTGGTCACCGTGGTTCTTCGAATCGCAGCTTCCTTAGCTTCTGTTTTGCTGCAGTGAGAGCACTCTGCAGGGCATGGTCTTCTAGAGAGGGAGTCTGCATTTCTGTGGCTTATTCCGGCTCTATGCTCAATAGTGAAATTATATTCTTGGAGCCGCTCGATCCATCTAGCGATTTGACCTTCAGGGTTCTTGAATTGCATAAGCCACTTAAGTGCTGCATGATCGGTTCTGATCACAAATTTCTTCCCATACAGATACTGATAGAAGTGCTCCACGGACTTCACTACTGCTAGGAGCTCTCTTCTTGTGACGCAGTAGTTTTGTTCTGGTTTGGAAAGGACTTTACTAAAATATCCCAGAACTTTCTCTTGTCCTCCTTGAACCTGTGATAGCACTCCTCCAATTCCAACATTGCTAGCATCAGTATCTAATATGAATTCTCCCTCTGGTAGTGGATAGCCGAGTATAGGTGCAGCAGTCAAGTGCTTCTTCAAGGTTTCGAACGAAGTTTGGCAATCTTCGTCCCAGCGAAACTCCCTTGCTTCCTCTGTAAGTCGTGTCAAGGGCTTAGCGATATCTGCAAACTTCTTTATAAATCGCCTGTAGTATGTACAGAGTCCAAGGAAGCTTCTAACTTGGTGCTTGTCGGTGGGTCTTGGCCACTTTCGTACGGCAGCAGCTTTTTCTTCGTCTACAGCTACACCATCCTTGCTGACTACATGGCCTAGGTAATTGACTTTGTTTTGAAATAGTTGACATTTCTTGGGGTTGAGCATCAGTTGGGCAGCTTGCAACCTTTTGAAGACACCTTCCAAATTCTCTCGATGTTCTTCGAATGTCCTTCCCAAGACTATGATGTCATCAAGGTACACTAAGCATGTCTTCCAGGACAACCCTCGCAATACGTTTTCCATCAGTCTTTCGAACGTTGCGGGGGCATTGCACAGCCCAAAGGGCATAACGGTGAAATGCCATAGACCAGATCCGGTGGTAAACGCTGTCTTTTCTCTATCGGCTGGATCCATTTCTACCTGCCAATATCCAGACTTCAGGTCCAAGGTAGAAAACAATTTGCTACCGGCCAGCGTATCCAGAGTGTCGTCGATTCTCGGCAGAGGATAGCTATCTTTCTTTGTAACATTGTTCAACTGCCGGTAGTCCACGCAAAACCTCGTGGTACCATCCTTCTTCTTTACCAGGACTACCGGAGAGACCCAAGGGTTGGTAGAAGGTTCTATTACCTTGTCCTTTTCCATCTCGCGAACAATTCTCTCCGCTTCCTCTCTTTTGGCCTGTGGTAGCCGTCGAGCCGATTGTCTTATCGGTTTAGCGTCGCCGGTGTCAATTTTGTGTTTGACAGCAGATGTTCTTCCTGTCTTTCCTCCTTTTGGTACAAAAAGAGATCGGTATTGTAACAAGAGTTCTCTGATCTTTCTCTTCTCTTGCAGGCTAAGGGATTGTCCAGCCACTGCTATCATTTGTTCAAATTTATTGTTGGCATCATTGGAGGTTGTTGTTTGATGAATTATCGACGCCACTGGTACGCAAGTTCCAATTTTGGTATCCTTCTTCATAGTTATTGGATGGTCATTTACATTTATAATGCGTACAGGTATTTCTTCGGCAGCCATGACTAACCCTTTTCCAACCAGGATTCCTCGACCAACCTCTTCATCGTGATGCCATGGTTCCATCATGACCGGTGTTCCTTCTTCGACGGTTCCTTGTAGCCTTGCCACAGTGAAAAATTCACTCCTTGCGGGTACAACTGTATCCTCCTGTACGGCTACCTGAACAGTCTTATACTCGTGTGGGTGAAGGAATACCTCCTCAGAACCTACTCTAATCACTCGGTTCTTGAAATCTAGCTGGAAGCCATGTAGGTTCATAACGTCCATTCCGAGTATTATGTCCTCTTCGATATCAGCGACAACGACAGTGTGGGTGAACTTCTCTGCGCCAATTCCCAATTGCACCGGTAGTTCTCCATGGACATTGGCGCTTTCACCTGTGGCAGTCCTGAGTCGCAGTCTCGTCGGTAAAAGTATTTTCCGGGTGTTGACAGTCTCGGGGCGAATAATAGTCCTCGTTGCTCCAGTGTCCACCAATAGTGTATACTTCCTTCCATTAACTTCACCATCCACGTATACACTATCATCGCGGCATTTCAGAGAGGCTATTAGGATGAGAGGGTCTTTGGAAGGTCTTCGGGTCGAAGCTGCCCTCTGAAGGTCGACCCTTCCTAGTTTTCCTGCTGGGCATCTTTGTTTGTAGCAGTTCTCGGTCGCTTGCACCAACTGCGTACATGTCCCATTTCTCCACAATTCCAGCATCTCACAGCTTTCAGTTTTCCATTTGAGATGCTTTTCATCATGTTGACAATCTGGTCGAGCTTGTTCTCAACTTCTTCGTCTGCTACAGCCCTCACCTTGCCGTATACTCCGGAAGCCTGTGTAGCTGCTTCGTACTCCAAGGCTGCAGAGAGTACGTCGACCAGTGTCTTATGCCGAGCCAAGCGTAGAGTTCTCTGCATTTCATGGTCACGAACTCCGTCGATGAATGTCTGTACCCCTAAACATTCCATGACATTCTCCGGTGCCGATGGATAGGCAAACCGCACCAACCTCGCAATGTCTGCTTCGAATTCTTGCAGAGTTTCATCGCGTTTTTGTTTGCGGTTTTTCAGCTGCGATTGGTACAGATGCTCCAGGTGTTCCAGGCCATATCTCATGTTCAATCGCTTTTTGAGTTGTTCAAAATCTTCGGCCTCTTCCACTGGAATGGTCTGGAGGATATCCATAGCGTCTCCTCTAAGGGCAAGAGTTAAATTTAACGCTTTTTCCTTCTCACTCCAGTTGTTTGCTTTTGATGCCGCCTCGAATTGCTTAAGATAGTTCGGCCATGACGTTTTACCATCGAATGTTGGTAGTTTCACTCGGCTGATAATATCGTTTTCCATTTTCGGTTTCAACTCTTCTTTCTCTGCCAGTTCGTCGTTATTCGGGGCTTGCCTAGTTGTAATATCCGGTTTATTACTAGTCTTCCTTTCGATTTCTTTGATTTTTTGTTGCATTTCTTGCTCCATTCTTTTAATCTTTTCTTCCACGGCAGAAATATCAGTCTTCATGGATGTCATTTCATTTTTCATGTCCGTCGAAATTTTATTTTCCATGTCCGACATTTTGTTTTCCATGTCCGACATTTTGTTTTCCATGTCCGCCGAAAGTTTACTTTCCATGGATGAAATTTCGTTTTTTATATCCGTCGAAATTTTATTTTCCATGTCCGACATTTTGTTTTCCATGTCCGACATTTTGTTTTCCATGTCCGCCGAAAGTTTACTTTCCATGGATGAAATTTCGTTTTTTATATCCGTCGAAATTTTATTTTCCATGTCCGACATTTTGTTTTCCATGTCCGCCGAGAGTTTACTTTCCATGGCTGAAATTTCGTTTTTTATATCCGTCGAAATTTTATTTATGGAAGAGGTTATAGAGGCGGACGCTTCATCGGTGAATTCAAACGTTTCCGGGTCCAATCCATTGTTAATCATAGCTTTTTTTAGTCGTTCCACTAACACTGACTTGACCCCACTTGTGTCCAATTCGTAATCCTCCAACTCTCTTCGAAGCTCTGAAACTTTTAATTCACAAAGTTTCTTCGCCATCTTCCTGTATATTTATTTATTTATTTATTATTTTTTTTTTAACCCCACCTCTGACACCAATGTAACGTTTATTCTAATTTATATTTACAATTAATTTATATTTACAGATTTATATGTAATTCAGTCCTTATTTAATAATTTATGTAATACACTAAACACACTAATTATAATTTATATGAGAGTCACTTAATAAACACTTTATCGATGCGCGATTACTTTCCTTCGGTATCAACACTGACTGATTGACTAATTGCCTGCGGCGATGCTTGTGGCCTATTTATACTCACGCGCCGTAATTCTAGAAATATTTCGGCGTTCTGGCGGGTTCACTGGATATTCTCGATATTTCGTATTCTGGATGCTTCTCGAAAATTGGGCGGAGGAGCCATAGTCGTCTCATACGGGGATTTCACTGGGGGCACTAAGTGAGAATATTATTGCAGTAGCTCGCGTAACAATACGTTTCTTAGGTTTTTTCTGAATTAAATTACCACCAAGACTTTTTTTAATTCCTACACCCATACCAAGTTTGCGTTTTCCTTTCATGACTGCAGTGACAAACAAAGAAGCTACTTTTTCACCTAACGTAGCGTCCTGGGATTTAACTCGTTCCCAAGCTTTGTCCTCTAATACCTGATCTGCTTTATGTCTTTCCTGTAAATTATTATTTTTTGCGTATGCTATATCGTGTTCCTTACAAGCTTGATCTAAAAGATTAATTCCTTTATCATCTCGTTGTAGTCTTTGTTCTAGTTTTGTGTTCGGTCCACAATATTGGTATCCACCAGGTAAATGAAGTTCAAATGGTAGTTTATTAATTAACGAAACTAAATCCCCACCTTTGTAATGACGACGACGACAACGACGACGACGTGATTGTAACTGTTTACGTTTAACCTTAGTTCTCTTTATATATATACTCCGATCACCCTATAAATACTGTCAGTTATTGGCGTTGTTGTTAACTAGTTACAAAAAAAAATGAAGATTGCAAAACATTTTATATCTTTACCTGTTGAAAATTATGATTTGAGCTGTGAACGTACTGCAGGCAAAGATGGATATTTATGTGGTGGAGACTCTAAACGAGCATTAATCATCGGTCCCAGTGGTTGTGGTAAAACGAAAGCTTTGTTATCCTTAATAGATCATCCTAATGGTTTAAGATTTGAAAATTTATACATATATTCCAAGAGTTTACATCAACCAAAATATGCTTATTTGCGTAATTTAATTCAACCCATGAAAGAGATTGGATATGAGGAATTCAACAATTCTGATGACATAATTACTCCAGATGCTATAAAGATCAATTCAGTTATTGTATTTGATGATGTAGTGGCTTCCTGCGACCAAAAACCCATTCAAAGTTACTTTTGTTTTGGTCGACATAAATCTACAGATTGTTTTTACTTAAGTCAGACTTATTCGGCTATACCAAAACAATTAATTCGAGATAATGCCAATCTCCTAATAATTTTTCAACAAGATTTCACTAACTTAAGACACATCTATGATGATCATGTTAATATTGATATGTCATTTCAAAGATTCAAAGACATTTGTTCCTCCTGTTGGAAAGAAAAGTTTGGATTTCTCACTATCGACAAGGATTCTGAAATAGCATCTGGTCGTTATAGAAAAGGATTTGATGGATACATTCATATATAAGGAGGAGAGTATATATAGTCAATTTTAAACCCAACATGAATCCTGAACTGACTCAACGGCTGGTCAAAGCTAGGCAGGCGCTTCGAAAAAAGTATAAAAGTTTGAAGCGTAACATAAACCAATCGCAAACACGACTGGAACAAAACTATGAGCCCATCACTCAACCGCTAAAACAACTAATATCAACTATCGAGAAACAAGAATTGATTAAGCGGGAACCACCAATATCACCAAAAAAAGAATCTGTCTCTTCATCACGCCTGAATCAATTAAGTCCAAAATATCAACCAAAACCTTCCGATTATGCACTTACTTTCGATTCACCCAAAGAGGATGTTTTCAGTTCTGATAGAAATGATAATGATGATGATGCGTTTGAGCTAAATAAAACTTTAGGGTACACTAGTGATGAAGATATAAGTAGATTTATGGATGAAAGTATACGTGATCTCGGTCGAATGACCACCGACAAAGGTGTTCAGGAATATTACGAACAGTTTGAAAATCCCTTACCTAGAGTGTACATAAGGGAAGGTATTGCTGACACCGAAGGACAATTTGATAATACTCTTGGAGTCTATCATGATTTGCAGCTTGGAAAATTTTCTATTGGTGATTCTCCAATTGACTTTGTTGGACCTGATATGAAAATAAAAGGTATTACCTACAAGGGTACTCCAGGTCTGTATGAACTGTTATTTAAAACAGACCCTCACATTTTTACTCAAAATGATGCTAAGGAATATGTTGACATTTTACAGAGAACAAATGCCTTATACACAAAAAATAACAATAAATTACCAAAACGGAGAATAAGGAATAAATTTACTAACGCTACTCAACCGTTCCTTGGGATTCCCCTTATTGCACATAGAGAATGAGCATTTTCAGTTCCTACTATGACTACAAGACAAATAGCAGCAAAACTAAGGCGTGGAAAAGGTTTAACAATGATGCGATATTCCAATGATCCCATCGATTATAAATATTTTGATGATTTTAATGAATTAATTGATAGATTACGCTTACTTATAGCTCCAAAGCAAGCTGGCAATAATGCTCACCAAAATGAAATAGTGTCTATTGTTGAAGAACTAAGGGAACGAGGTATAATAGCATAAATAGATGACGTCACTTATATTCACATTAGTAGTAGTAAAAAGCTATGCCGTTAAACAAGTTTAACCAACATTATCTTACGTCTACACATTCAAATGATGAGGTACTACCACAACCACCATTTTATATTTGTCAACCTGCAGACATTCGAAGTTTAGCAATTATTAATATTAGCGGACATATAGACAAGAATGTTAGTAAATTAAACTATGTATTAAATAATAATAATACTGAATATACTTTTCCAGTAAGTGGAAAAGTGGTCAATATTGATAGCAACACACCACCAACTGAAGCATTAATACTTTATAAAAATAAGATTCAAAATTTGAGCGTTCTCAACCAGCAATCTATAACAAAAGGTGAAAAAATTTCAATTGGTATAGGTAAAGAAAAAAATTATCATCCATATATTGCACTTGTGTTAGAATGTCCTCTTCAAACAGTGAACTCTACGTTATTATAAATATAGTACTTTTCAAACGCATGCACCATTCCAACTATGCCTCTTAATAGATTTAATCAACACTATTTGCAATCACCATCGTCGTCGTCGTCGTCTTGGTCAGTTCCAAAACTAAGTGCACAATTTTATATTTGTGACTCTTTTGATTATTACGTTAAAAACATTATTCGATTGAAAGGCGAAAATAAAACTAATTTAAATAAGGATTATTATGTGTTGGACAATGCAGGTACAACTTTTGTTTTTCCCTACGATGCTAAAACAGAACATGTTCGACATTACTCTGCAGACGGGGAGGTTTTAGTTAATGGTAAATCGTTTAAATTCCATGAAATTGGTGGTAATCGTTTTAAGCAAGGTGATAAAATCCTATTTAAATTGGGTACACCTTCTTCTATTTGCATTGAATTTTTAGTGCAGTGTCCAGTAGTGAAAAATGAGTAAAGCACAAGTTGTACATGAACTACATAAACCGGCAAGAAGCAATTATAGAAGGAGACATGTTGTAATTAAAGGATTACATGATTTGATACAAGCTGATTTAGCTATTATGACTCCCTATTCAAAAACTAATAAAGGCTACAATTACATCCTAGTTGTGATTAATGTTTTTAGTAAATATGTGTGGGCTGAGGCTATTAAAAGAAAAACGGGCAAAGAAATCACATTAGCTATGAAGCACATCTTAGACCAAATGAATGTTTCACCTAAAAATCTTCAAACTGACAACGGTACGGAATTTTATAATAAGAATTTTCAAGAGCTCATGAAAAAGTATGGTGTCAACCATTACAGTACATTCTCCAATTTAAAAGCAAGTATAGCAGAACGAGTAGTTCGTACTCTAAAAACTATGCTATGGAAACAGTTTAGCATGCAAGGATCTTACAAATGGTTAACGACTCTACCTAATATCGTCAACAAATATAATGATACAAGACATTCCACTACAGGTGCCATTCCCAGTAAAATAAATGAGAAAAATGCTAAGTATATTATTGCATATAAACACCTAAAAACTATTGATCCAAGACCGTCAAATTTCAAAAAAGGAGATTTTGTTCGAATAAGCAAGTATCGACATGTCTTTAAGAAGGGATACTCTCCAAATTGGACTGCCGAAGTTTTCAAAATAAAGAAGGTGAAACTTACTAATCCAACAACTTACATACTGGAAGATGATAAGAACGAAGAAATACAAGGAGGATTTTACAGGGAGGAATTGCAAAAAGTTAAATATCCCGATGTGTATTTAATAGAGAGGGTTTTGAAACGAAAAGGTGATCGGCTATTAGTAAAATGGCTTGGGATGGATTCTAAATCATGGATAAATAAAAATAGCATTATTTAAATTTATCATTATTATTGCTCAATAAAATTATATAAACTGAAATATCAACAATTTATTTACATATTTTAATCAACCATACTCTTAATTTTTTCATAAACCTTACATCTATGTTTTATATCTAATATTGGATCTATAATTTTGGAAATTTCAATAATTCGTCGCATAAACCGTAGTCGGTCACATGCGGCAATGATCCATGATGATCCTTGTCTCGCTTGTTGATATGCATATTTCCAAGTTACTAATAAATGAATTTTGTTTCTTGTTTCATCAAAATGAATAGTTTTCTTTACTTCTATTGTATGCTGCCTATTCTTCATATTTCTCAGATATCCTACACTACGTCATGTCTCTAATTATCTCTAATTGGTTTTGTGTTCAATATTTATTTCATAGCTGTAAATCTTCATCTTTAAGTAACTGAGGATATCTATATATTAATTCTAATGCGATAGCGTATGTCTCGTTATTTAAATGTTTTATTGGTTCAATTATATTCAAAGCTGTAGTTACTGGATTGGTGGAATCTTTTATTCCCATTTGTAAAATTTTCAATGAACTAGCAAATTGTAAATTTTTCAAGTCTGTTAATCTATTTTCAATGAGTGGTAACATTTTCCATAACATTGAAGTAGTATCAGCTCTTAGATAAATACAAGAATCACCCTTATAAATTTTTACAACATTCCCGAATGATAATCGTTTAAATGTCAAATCAAATTCTCCCATATCTAACGGTTCCATATTCTTGTTGTTGTTGTTGTTGTTGTTGTTTGTTGTTTGTTGATCCAAATAAAAAGTTATCGATATCATTTCTACACGATAAAAAAATGTTCGATTCCTGCGGACTGAATATGAAATAGGTATTTTTGGTTCCAAATATTCCGACACATAGATCGTAATTTAAATAAGGTGATAAACCAACTTTTACATATTTTGTTTTATATGTACTTAGAGACAATTGACGTTCTCCCAAAAATACGTCATTATCTTGAAATTGATTAAAATTCATATATGTAGTGTTTGTGAGTGATTCTACTACTATTACTACTACTACAACATACAATCGCTATTAGAATAATTTAAAGATATTTTCTCGTAGAAAAATATCTGAAAAAAAAAGTATCTCATTTATTCTAAAAATTACATCATGCTCTCGAGAAATGGAAAAATTGTATCACCCCACTCTAAAATAAAGATTATAGACGTTAGAAAATCGTTGAATCTAAACATTATATTGATAAACTTCAAAAGTGAATGCATTTTAAAATAAAACTATGTATAATCAACAGCAGCAGCAGCAGCAGCACTATCATCTAGAAGATTGTATTTGTCCAATGAAGGACCATTGGCTATACAAGCGACGATTATATCAGTTTAATGAAGAAGAACTTGAGAAGTTTCCATTGGATTATTTGATTCAAAAAGCGCAACCACTTGAGTTATTGTATGCTTGGTATAAATTACCAAGAGCATATCGAGACAATTTTGATTTACAAATCCAACTGCCTTGTTTTATACATTACAATCGTTCTGACTGGCAAAGTCACATCGATGGACCACGATCATCACAGTCAAAATGTCATTTATGTACCTTAGCTATTGAACAAATACATGTTTGATGTAAATAAAATCTGTTTAATATACTATGTTTTTTATTACATAAAATAATTACAAAGATATAAAGTTATAAAATTACAAAGTTTTAAAATTTCTACTACTACTACTACTTTCAGTTATATTTTATAAATAATTATGATATATCATCATCTCT
Source organism: Lochmaea crataegi (assembly GCA_947563755.1). Lineage (NCBI taxonomy): Eukaryota > Metazoa > Arthropoda > Insecta > Coleoptera > Chrysomelidae > Lochmaea > Lochmaea crataegi. The sequence continues at coordinate 41,448,143 of OX387433.1, read as the reverse complement.
ATCAATCTCATAATCGTCAATAAATCTACTAAACCTCTCATCAGCGGGTGGAGGTGAATTCAATTCATGAGAAGGATGTAAATCCATATCGCATTCATATATTTCCTTAAGCCAAAACAGCAGTGTTGTGAACTGATTTTGATACCACAATTCTTCGACTGATATATTTTGTGCAATTCTTTAGTATAGTAATATCCATGAAAATGATCTCTAACAGTGTGTAAAGTGAAATTCAAGTTTTTTAACTGTATCATAAACAAAAGAGATTTATAGCACGATTGGCATATATATAAATTCAGTGAAATTACTTTGTATCGGTTAAACGACACACAATATTTCATTTCTGTATATACCGTCTCCCAATTGCGATGAGCAATTATAGCATTTCGTGCTAATGCCGAGGGAATATCACGTCGGTATAACATGTCAGCAAGAATGTTGAATTCACTAGGAATGTCAGAAGCATCATCATCATCATCATCACCATCATCGGTATTAAGATGTTGTACAAAACTCTTTCATTTAAAATAACTATATTTTCTAATAATATTGAGAGTTAAATTTTTAGGTAATGGTGAATTTGTTAAAAAGTCTGTAACTGATTTAATTCTTAGACAAATAGTTTCAGTACACATTTCCTCCAAACTCATTATGAATATCTCTAAAACAAAAACTTACTGACTACTCTTATAACCCCAGGGAAGTGTGTCAAATGACTTTGAAATTAACTGGCGTTTATCGTCGTATGGACTTAAAGCAATTTTAGTCTGTTCTATACTAAATACATTGTGAGCATATGACCGAATAGTTTGTTGAGTTATGACTTTTGTGTTGAATTCATTTAAGCATGTAACATCATCTTCAAAAGTAATAATATTTTTCACTATATTTTTTTTAATACCCTTAGATTTTTTTGAAATACCCAAGTTATTCAGTTCAATAGCTATTTGGTTTGAGGACATGCCCTTTTTTTCCAGTTTTTTCTTAAAATTTAATTTTTCTTCCTCACTGACTTGCATTTTATAGGTATACATTTTAGAACGAAGACCGGCAAAATGAGTAATACTTTTACCATTTGCCTCATCTTTCATCAATCCCGGTATTTTTTTATTCACCAACGGAATATTATAAATATTATTTTTGTTATAATCTGAAGTATCAAATTTGTGAATATTTTTTTTGATCATATCTTCGTAAACGTCTAGGTCACTCATTTCATAGATAAAACTATCTGTGTCTGTATACAACAATTTACATTTTTCCACACCTACTGTTGGTATTATGAAATTATAGTGAAAATCATACATACAAATTTTTGAAAGATCTAAAATAACCATACCAATGTACAGTGGTTTATTAAATATTAATTCTATTTTATTCAACTCAATTGCCATCAATTTTTCATCAAAAATTGTTCTATTGTGAAATCGTGGACTAGCAATCAAATTTTTCGCCCCATAACGTCCCTCCCACATAGAGCAAAGTTTAACGAGTCTATGTAATCTTATGTTTTCCATAGTTTTTCCAAACACTGCGTTATTAGCAAGTTTAAATTGATTTTTTTCAAAGTTGCTTGTAGCACTTGCCCTTAATCGACTGTTTAATTCAATGTAAGGTCTCAACCATTCTGATTGATTGAATTCCAGCACTTTATGTATTTTCGTAATAATTAAACCATGTGCTAATGCTTGTTTTAGATTTCTTCAATGTATTATATATTCTTTTTTATCGTACAAGTCAGCTATCAACTTTGGCAGTTTTGAGGCTGGAGGAACGCGATGGTTGGCACAAAAAGGAAAATCTTTATGTAGAGTATGTAAACTCTTTGGATACTCCAAATCCACTTGTAATATGTACCCAATCGGAGAATTGTCAGGAATTGTTGTTACATCAATGTTTGAAATTGACCATTTAAATCCTCCAAATGGTAATGGTTCGCACATTGCGTAACCGTACAAGTTGTTAACGTCCAAATAAAGAATTGTTTTGGTGGGTTCTGATGAATCATATCTGTCACCCATATATTTATTGTTTGCCTCTGAAAATCGACTACAGCATACTGAAATTCCACCTCGAATCGCTTTTTCTATAAACATAACCATGTCAACGTCCTTTAAAATGTCCAATTTACATTTAGTATATTTTAACATAGCATCCCATGTGTATCCTGGCATTGTATAATACCATGCAGGATCTAAACCATATGTTTTCAATGCTGTTTCTCTGAAATTATCCATAACATCTGCTAGTAGCAGAATATCTGTCTTCATATACAAACTACTATATTCTCCAAGGTGATTTATGTTGAAAGCGGTCCAAACATTTTGTGCATGAATGTAATCAGTCTTACACAATTCCACATCATTTAATTTCCTATAAAATTTTTCAATGGGTGGCAGTTCTTTCTCTTTCAATTTCTCAACATTATCCACATAATCATAGGGAAACACCCCTTTCCTAGTTAGAAGTTGAAATTTATTATGATCTAAATTTTTAAACTCATGTTTTAAATTCTTAAAATTGTCTAAGCTTAAAGTAGAAACAAGTTCATCAAGACTACAACCCATAAATCTAAAAGAATCTATAAACCTAAATTTAATTTTACTGTCATTATCATTTAGAGTGAAAGATATGTACTTCTCTTTATTTAGCGGAAGAACAGATACGTGTCCACGCTTAGCAATGTCTTTTATGAGAAAATGTGCATCGTACCCTGAGAGATTATGAAATAAAATTGGAACAATGAACAATTTTTTAAATGAAAGATTACAAGATTGGTGAGCGTAACCTCTAAATAGTCCTGTAAAATGATCATGGTCTTTAACAATAATGTCTCTTTGATTAAAATTTGTTTCACAAATGTGACAACTATGTACATTTACATTTTCTATCGAATCTACTATTATTGGTATTATATTCACAATTTTGCTCTCAACAAATTGTGCAATCTTTTTAATTTCATTTGAAAACCAATCCATACAATCTTCACCTTCATAATGATTGTAAGAAGAAAAATTGTTGTTATAAGTACATTTCATATAATATCCTGCACAAAATGCTTTATGATGTTGGTATTTATTAGTTGTTTTTGATAATTTTGTTTTACATGGTTCCAAAATAGCTTCAATATCAGCATAGATAAGGAAAGGTATTTTTTGTTTATGGACAAAATTTCTAAATTTAACAACATCATATTTTGGGAATGAGATTTTACAGTTGTTTCTATTTTCGCACAACAAATAATGCTTTCTCAACTTTTCCTCACTATAAAAATAATTTAGACAACGGTCACACAAGCTAATTGTAGCTCTATGCTTATTGATTTGAGATCGAATAAGCCGTGATTTTTAATTAAACAATACTGAAATTTTATTTCAATATTTTCTTCATTATTATCATCATCATCTTGTTCTGATTCTGCAAAATTATTCAACTTTGGAAAATAATTATTTTGAATTAATAACAAATGAACATGTTTCTCTAATTTTCGTTTGGTAAGTTTAGCAGGTACAACTTTATAATACGAACTTTGTTGTGTACAATTTAATTCTAGAGCGTATACGTTCACAGAAATATTATTCAATTCCTCAAATCTGTTAATTTGATTTAATTTCATAGGTAATTCTAAGCCTTTGGTATTAAACACAAGACTATAGTGTGGATATGATGAGGTGAGTCTATAATTACCCGTTGGTGGGTATAAAAAACTAACAATACTCCAAAAAAGCATGCGTCGTCTCTATTTTGAATGTTGATGCAAGCTTTTTTATTTTCTATCTGAGGTGGTAATTTGATATAAGAGGTTCCATTACCAATTTTATATTCGTTTATAGCTACCTCCAATAATAGAAATTTTGTAGCGCCCAACCGCTTGATTCTTCCGAAAATTCTGACAGTTTATTTGAAATATAATCTGTTACATGCTCTTGAAAGCAAATAGCTAAATCAGTTGTTTGATCTAAAACTGCATTAGGTGTCACAAAACACTGTTGATCAATTACTTCTTGATCACCTGACGTTTTAACAAAATCTGCCCACAGTGTAGTATTAATTTTTACAATTAACTTTTTTTTAATAATTTTGAGAATTTTTATTGTAAAGAGATCGAAAGCATCTTATAAAAATTCTTTTATTTCTTTATGATTCACATTTATAATCACTGCTGTCTGAACTCTACTATTGAAACAAGAAATTATATTTTCCCAGAAAAATTTCGATTTTGTTTTACACCAACATGTTTGTTTTCTACTTTTATTTAACATTTTCATCGTTTCAATTGACCAATTTTTGTTAATATTTTACGTTTTTGACCAACCTTTAAATGATATTTTTCCAATGCTATGTTACATTTCTTAATATGTTCATTAATTAATTTTATCGATTTGTTTTCAGCAGAGTTCACTCTAATTAACTTAATAGATTCATCAATTTTAGATAATGTACCGTGGTATTTGTCAATAATATTACATCATAACTATTTATAAAAATATAACTCACCAATAATTAGATTTCAGCAATTTCAAATGATGCTGCTGGATTCGGTTTTCCAATGTCCACCGCTCCTCTGAATATTAAAGCGTACTTCTCCTCTCCAAAATATTTGATAAAAGGTTTATACGTTTTTGTCACTCTCTGTGGAAGGAACGTTATTTCTTTCTCCAGTCCAGCAGCACCGTTTCCCCAAATTTGCTCTGAACGAATTTTGCCGAAATTATTTTCTTGGGTTCCCCCAATATTAAATCACTTAATTTTGTAGTTGGTTTCGGGTCTCTTTCTAAAAGTGAGGAAGAATTTATTGCTTTTAGATCCATTTTACTAAAAATAATAATACTATAATTAAACGGTATAACACATTACTAATTTAAATTCCAAGTAAAATAAAAATAAAAGAAAACGTCTTACCTGTTGTTTATTGAAGGTTGATGGTGCGATCGAAAACAAGAAACGAATGAAGAAAATCTTGAGCTTAAATACAAAATGAATTTAATTTTTCAAATTTTAAGATGTTACCTTCAAGAGAAACAATCTAATGACCTCAATAATAATAATTACATACTTACATAATTTGCACTATTGCGTAAGACTTTCGCTTCGACTGCATTGATTGCATCTGGCGGATTTTTAATAACAGGATGGTCATAGCAAAGTATTATACATGCATCATAGACTATCCCATTGAAAATATATTCATTCGTATATAATTAATGCATAATAGCCTTGGGCGGGCTTGTTTCCTATACTTTATATACACTCACAACGCATTCCATTATATCTATGCATTTCTACAGGGTGGTCCTACCAAAATATATAAATAACTCAGAAGGAACATTGCTCATCTACTTGTAAGTATTTTCGTCCATACTTATTTGGCCGCGTTTTCAATATTTTGACTGACCATAAGCCATTGGAATGGTTATTTTCTCTTGAAGAGCCGAATTCACGCCTTATGCGTTGGCGGCTAAAATTAGAAGAATTCGAATACACTATTAAATATCAGAAAGGCAAACTTAACCAAGTAGCAGATGCTTTGTCGCGAGCACCTCCCGAACATGATTTAAACGCTTTAGAAACCGCTTCATTAGATGTAAATTTAGATTATATCGATTCTATAATTCAACAAGAAATCGAAAATCTGACGGAATTGCCAAATCTGTCACCTAATGACGTCGAAAATACATTAAATGATCAAAATAGGATAAATATAATTCAAAATGTCAAAATTCAACCCCCGTTATTAGACAATATTTCAAACACCGATTTAGAGACGGTACATACCTTGATAGAAAACCCAATCCTTTCAATACCCATTGCTGATCGAGCAGTGAACCAATATAAAAATCAAATAACTTTAACGTGCGGTGACATTGTAGAGACACTGTGTAGAAAAGAAAACGTATTTGAAAACACCAGACTTAATGTCACCTTGCCTCAAAGAAACTTAGATGAAAGTATTTTTAAATTCGCCAAAGAATTTTTTAATCCTAAATATATCTATGCCTTATATTTTAAAACGCAATATTTACCGGAAGTTTTTGTAGTAACACTTCAAAAATATTTTAAAAATTCTGCATTCAAACTTATTCACTGTACAAAATTTTTAAGCGATATTCCGACGATCGAAGAACAACAAGAAAAAATTCAGTACTATCACGTATACAAGAAAGGACATCGCGGTATTAACGAACTAAAAATGTCCTTAACTAAAGTCTATTATTGGCCAAAAATGTCGGAAGACATTGAAAAATTTGTGAATAGTTGCGAAGTATGTTTAAAAAATAAATATGATCGGAACCCACCCATAGTCAAATTTAATCTGACACCAACTTCTTCCAAGCCATTCGATCACATACACATGGATGTGTTTAGAATATCCAATACCCCATTTCTTACTGTAATTGATTCATTTTCCAGATATGGTCAAGCCTATCCCCTCGATACCGTTAGCGGTATTTCAGTAGTAGACAGCTTATTAAGCTTTATAACCCATCACGGACTCCCCTTTAAAATAATTACCGACTGTGGCACTGAGTTTAAAAACAAAGATTTGGAGGATTTTTGTAAATTACACCGAATTGAACTTCATTACACAACAGCTAAAAATAGTAATTCAAATTCGCCGGTAGAGCGTTTTCATTCTAGTTTAATAGAACATTTCAGATGTCTACGAGAAAAAAACAAAGAATTAACTCCTACCCAAATAATGAATCACTCTGTACTAAGCTATAACAATTCTATTCATTCGGCTACAAAATATACTCCTATTGAAATAACCAAAGGCCATATAAATAATCCGGACCCCTTCGATCTCAATGATCACTTAGTCTTATCATACTATGTTCAAAACCACAAGGAGGCCAGTAAACAGCTATACAAATCAATAAAAGAACGTAATGAAAAAGTGGAAGAAAATTTTATTAACAAAATTAACCAAAATCGGAATGATCCCCCCGATTTATCAGCACAAGAATCAGCGTATGTACAGACTAAATTCCGCGATAAAAAACTACCAAAATTCAAAAAGGTAGAGGTGGTAAATGATAATGGTGTCTTATTAGAAGCAAATAAAGGCACCTATCACAAAAGTATTATTAGGAAACCTAGAGTTAATTTAAATAACGTTTTACAGGACCCACAGGACGATGAAGTCACTAACACTCCTGATGTGCCTGGTCCCTCTAATAATTATAGCAAATAGTATTAAGGAAGAAATTAGCATTACGCCCTTAGAAAATATAATACTTCCAGTAGAAATAGGTGAAGCTAGAATTATATACACAAAACATACATTTATTCACTACTTAGACGTTAAGGAATTAGTTAAACAGATAGATACATTAAAAACCCACTTTTCCATTGTACAAAAAACAATAGTAAAAATTAATAGTTCCAATCCCATTTCATACCATGGTATGAGTGAAAATATGATGGAAAGAACTGAATTTTTAATTAATTCTTTAGAAAGGAAATTTGAAAATTTGTATCCTCATATGCGTTCAAAGAGAGGCTTAATCAATGGATTAGGCAAAGTCAATAAATGGCTATTTGGAAATTTGGATTCAGACGACGGTGACCGTTATGACAATGCAATTAAACTTTTACAAGAGAATCAAAAACAGGTAGCATACGAACTAAATTTACAAACTTCTCTGTTCAAAAAATTAATTGATCACTATAATCAATCATTGACAGCACTTTGGCAAAATCAACAAAAGCTTCATAATAATCTTGAAAAATTTCAATCGTCTATATTAAATCAAATTGACTCTTTAGGTAGATATATAACCTTTCAAGGAACAATAAGTCAGATTAATCTCGATTGCCAGAATCTAATTTCATTTATTGATAATATCGAAAATGCCATTCTCTTTTCAAAATTAAATATTCTTCAAAGTTCCATAATATCGAGCTACGAAATTTTAGATTTGATCAAACATTTAAAACAAATATATAAAGTCAATCAAATCCCTAAATTCAATAATCTCTTAACATACTATACTTTTCTTGGAACCCAAGTGACCTTTTCCGGCTCCAAACTAATATTTGCTATTCATGTCCCTATCCTAAAATCAAAACCTTCAGAATTTTATCGTATATTTCCGATTATCCAAAACAATACAGTATTCACCCCATCTCACCCATACTTGGCACGTAACAACGAAGAAACCCAATTAGAGGAAGAAGAATGCTCAAAACTAGAAGACGTATACTACTGTGTTCAAGAGCTCGTCCCAGAGGACAACTGCACGCTGTAACTCCTAAGAGGCCAATCCTCAAATGGATGCTACGCAACCAAAGTGAACATTCAAAAATCAATAGTTCAACAAATTACAAATGACGAAGTAATGATTATCCCTGTACAATCCCAAGATGTCGTATCCAAATGTCGAAGTAATAGAATATTTCAAGTTCAAATGCCATCATTAATCAATATTCCAGAAGACTGTGAATTATCCATCAACGAACTCAAATATTCACACAAAAAAGAAATCCAAAAAGGCAAATCACTTATTCTACCAAAGCTAAAAATCGAACAGTTCAAAATTCAAACAAACTATCAAGCTTCAAACCTTTCAGAAATAAAATTTAATAATCTTTACGAAATCAATAGAATTGTCAAGCAATTAAAACCAATTGAAATTCAAACAAATACCTATAAAGTGCCAATCATAACAATATTTTCATTATTAATAATTTTATTCATAACAATCGTATCGTATTATCTGTTCAGAAGAAGGAAACGCAATCAATCAAAATCAAACAAGAAAGAAGAGACAATCAAAAATCAAGAAATTCCAATAGATTCGAGTCGCCATTCCATTATTTTTGCGTCTTAGGGATGGAGGAGTTACGAGATGACAATGCCATGACGCCTACAGAAATATAATATCTTCACTAAGAATTCTAAGGTTATCTATAATGTACTTGTAATCTTTTATATCCATATATTTTAGTTTCTGTCTAACCATTGTTATGAATACATGTACCTACTTATACTTAATATTAATTTAAATGTTTTTTAAAAGGCTGTTTCATTTTTGAAACACTTATCTTGAAGCTTCTTTTTTGATCACCATTGGTATACTTTTTTTACTCATCTTTTCGAATCTTGTTTGCTTTTTTGTTCTCCTATACTCACTAATTATATTTACAATTTTTTGTTGTTTTTGCATTTCATCTATGCGATAAAATAAACTATACTTTGAGCGCAATATTTTCCTCTTATATACCGCAGGGCCAGACAGATAGGAGGAGGAGACTTCCTTAAGAAGATTTGAACGAGTTTTAATAGTAAACCAATTAATTCTCATAGTTGTACATCTTGTAACGAGTTATTTTTTTTGGCACCGAATCGATGTTCACTTTTATTTTTCCGTCATATTTTATTTTTGCCGCTGTTTTATATAACTCGTTACTTACTTTCCGACCCCTTTCCGTTACCGTATTGGGATTTTATTTTTTTTTTCTGCTCAAATGTATTTTATTATTAATCCGGAGGTACGCAAATTCAAATTCCATCGTATAAAATTTATCCGTTCCGATGTTCAAAATTTCCAACTAATTCAGTATATATAAATTTTAATTAATTCCGAAGGACGGACAGTATAACAAAAATTTTTTGTTCAACCTAAATAAATTTTACGACCGTTAATTACAATATAAATAAGAAAGCAACGATTGCTTCGGGATCATCATCTTCTTCTTCGCTCATTAACATACCTCCGTTCGTGAACTAGTCTGCGCTCTACAACTGATCTTCGTGAATATTATCCGGTCCTGTGCGACGAAACCGATTTACTCCGGGAGTGAAATACATAGAAAAAAGACAATTGTTTGTGCTGCTAGCAACTGTGTGCCTACAGTCCGATACCGAGGCCTTATTTAAAAGGTAAAGATTTTGTTTTATAATTCACCGTATTTTCGAAATTCGTACATCCGAGAAAGTAGAAATATTTTGTAAATTTTGTTTTGGATTTGTTTTCTGCCGTTTTGTTTTTTTTTCCTTTTGAAAGGAAAACCCGTTCGTATAGTTTTTTTTTGTTTCTTTCTTTCTCTCTTAACCACGAAGTGTGGAAAATAAATGTTGATTTGTTGTATTAGAAGTGAGTTTTTTATTATATTCCTAAATTAATTGATTTTAGTCATTCGCCGGTTCTCAATTGAATTTACTACTTGAGTTTTTTTTCTTCACAGGTCGTTTATATACAATCAGCACTTGTGAGGATTGTGATATATTAATTTTTTTGGGTCATTTATTCTTACTCTGTGTGTCGGAACTCGTGTCTGTTTTAAATAAAATTTTTATGTCAGTTTTTTGTTTAAAGTAGTTTGCCGGTTTACTTTAAATCCTAAGGGTTGCTCGAACTTGGAAGTGGCTCCGTTACAACTCGTTCGATTACCTGGCCGATTTAAAACGTTCTTTCCCCGTCTCGTGAAAAATATTTTTTATTTTATTTTGATAAATCGTAGTTTGCTGGTTTAATTTAAATCCTAAGGGTTGCTCGAACTTGGAAGTGGCTCCGTTACAACTCGTTCGATTACCTGGCCGATTTAAAACGTTCTTTCCCCGTCTCGTGAACAAATATTTTTTTTATTTTGATAAATCGTAGTTTGCCGGTTTAATTTAAATCCTAAGGGTCTCTTGAACTTGGAAGTGGCTCCGTTACAACTCGTTCGATTACCTGGCCGATTTAGAACGTTCTTTCCCCGTCCCGTGAAAAATATTTTTTATTTTATTTTGATAAATCGTAGTTTGCTGGTTTAATTTAAATCCTAAGGGTTTCTCGAACTTGGAAGTGGCTCCGTTACAACTTGTTCGTTTACCCGGCCGATTTGAATCGTAATTTTGATAACCTGACCGGCTCTGCCTGTTACGTCTGTTATAGTACCAGGTATATGGTGTAAATACCAATTTTTTTTTACCGTTATTTGAAGTAAATAGACCACAGAGTATTAATAGACTGAAGTTTTGAATTCCTATTATTTTCATTATTAACCGCAATTTATTGATTGGAGAACCAAGATTTGGCTTTTCCGGATTATTATTAGTTAAATAAATTTAATTCAACAAGACCCCTGGAATTTTCCGTAACCTCCATCTGAGGCTATCTGGAACTCTTGACGCTAGGAGTCAAGGGGCCGTGGAGCAAACCACGTTAAAAATCTGGCGCCCGAGATTTGAACCGAAAATTTTGCTTCAAGGGTGTCATAGTGGCGTGTTCGTGTGGCAGGAGCCACGCGTAGGAGGTAAACGCGTTACAATTTACACGTTAATTCGCTATGTATTAATATGTAGGTACGTATTTTTTTCGAGACTGCTACAACGTGAAAGAAGGAAGAATTCATGTAATAATATAAATAACTATAGAGCATGTCTCAGTATGGCCGGATTTGCTTATCATATTCACATTACCATATTAGTGCTATTCTACTCTGCTGGCACCATAGGTCTATAAACCGTAGAAGAAAAAAATCGTAAGAAAAGCCGACCTTATTGGAACAATCTGTATAATAACACGCAAATAACTTACCTCTTTGTATGTTGATTCGTCATCCATATTAGAGCGTGAATGTCTTGATTCTTCTTGGTCATCCAAAAACAACAACAAAGAGTAATACCATAGTTTTGGTTTATACACTTCTTGAGTTCCTGCTCCTGATTTCTTCGAATCAGCGATCTTCTTACGCTCTTTTTTGTAAGTAGAGCGAATGTTGTTTATTTTTTTACTTCACCTTTGTCAGCACTAGGGTCTACTATTTTCAATTTTTCAATCAGCTTAGTGTACGCCGAACGTTTTAACTCACGATTGTGATACTCTTTGCCTTTAATATTCCAAAGACAAGATTCACTGCGATATAACTCAATAAACTGTTCTAGCCATTCGCGATTAGTTTGAGACGCCATTTCGCGTGCGCACGTCCACCCGAACTGCGACTGACGACAAAACTGAACACGAAAACTGAACGAGCGCATACACGTTACGATCAGTCGGCACAGTTCATCCGATTCCGATTAATCAATTGAAATTTTCGTATTGTTCCGTTCGACTGCACAGTCTTCAAAAATCGGACGAAACTGTACAGTTTTATAACATACATGTAGCGATTTATCGGTACCGTTCGAACTGCACAGTCTGATCGTAACGATTTCTCGTAGCGTATATTGCGGCCTTTAAGGCTGACTATTATTCCTAAACAGTTCGATTGATCAGAAACATCACTACATTATCTATCACGAGTGGAATCTTAATTTCTTTGTGGTCACCATAGCAGGAGGTAAATAATTATGGGATGGTACAGATGTTTTTTTTCTTCTTCTTGTTGTACTCTCAACTAAAAAATAATCAATAATTAATATAGTCTTATGCAATACAGAGTGTCTCGGCTGAGACAGACATATTTTAAGCGTATTTAATAAGATGAAGGTATTAAGATCTTCTGGTGAGGTTCACAGATTATGCGAGGTTATAAAATTAGGAAAATAATAGCTAATGTTCACTGAACATCGATAGTATTAAGAAAATATCGATAGCTGTCCGTGCTGTTAGGTAACCTGATTTCGAAAGGCGAAAAGAAGACGAAAACATAATTAGAAGAAAATCCTAACCTATTTTTTTAATTCAGTTGTTTTTTTATACTTTTTAGGGATCAACTTTCGTTCAGCTGAAATCAGTTATGTAAGGAATATTCGTTTATTTTTTTATTTGGAACCTTTTCTAAACAGAAAGAGTCGAAATTTTTTCTGCGGAAATGCATAATTTTCATTTTTTCTAGAATAGCTGAAACCAGTTACAAGAAAATACGTTTCTGTTTTACATTTTAGACAATTTTCTAAACATAAACACGCAAAAAACTTCTTGCGGAAATATACCATTTTCATTTATTGATAAAAACAGGCGCAAGGGCGGATCTAGGAAGCTTGTAGGGGAGTGGCCATTCAAAAAAAAAAGTTGAAAAATTAAAAAAAAAACAATATTTTTATTAAAAAATAAAATAACATTCGACAACAACGTGTATTAACAAAAATACGCTGTAAAACAAAATCTAACCTTGATTTTTGAGATTTTGAAAATCTTTCTAAAATTCTCAAAGGTTCAATATTTATATCATAATGAATATGAAGTAAGGCTAAGCCCAATAGCTTGTCTTGAGACATTCTGTTCCTCAACCACGACATCAACCGTTTTAAGGCGGAGAAACTGCTTTCGGCAGAAGCAACACTAACTGGTAATGTGAGAAACAGTTTTAATAAAATTTTGAAATTTGGAAATAGGTCCTCATCACATATCTCGTAAATCGATTTTACGTCTGCATCTGCATACTTTTCCTCCTTATTAGGGGTCAAATATCTTATTAATTTACTTTTCCATAAAGTAACTTCTGACTTTAGAAGCATTTCAGATGTGAAAGAGTCAAGTATGGAGTCTTTCAGTAAACCTTCATAGCGGACCCATAAACTCGACAAGCACTCATCAATTGAGTTACTGTTTCCTTTAATTAAATTATCAGGAAGCGAAATACTCAGGTTAAAAGCATCAAGTGTTTCCACATTAAATCGAGTTTCGAGATCCATGATGATCTCATCCAACAGAGGAACAAAAATAGAAACTCTATAGTAATCCTCTGGTGTCAGTGGGGTGATTATCCCTCATTGTTTGATGTTTGGTCATTCTGGGCCTCAGATTTATTTCGAGTTTAATAGCAAACTCAGAAATAACTTTCCATATCTTATTAAATTCTTCCTTAGCTTTGTCTCTTTTTGATTTTAAATCTTGTAAAAGATCTTTTAATAAGTTCCCAGCTGAAGTCAGATCCATCGATTTGGATTGCAGTTGCTTACTTAAAATCAAAGTAGAGGAAAATATGTAGTGCAGATAAGAGCACATATAAAATTTGAGTTCCGTAAACTGTTTAACAAAATGCTTGCTTTTGGACTGGAAATATTATCTCTTCATCGACTAATACTCTGAAAAACACTAATAATAGAATAAAAATTGTTTTGAAAATAAGTGGAAGTTTGTTGCCGTTCCACCCATCGAGTATCACAAAGACTACTTAATGTTGTTTTCAAAATTTTTTTTAGAGGAAAGTACTTCTTTCATAGAAAAATACAATTTCTTATACTAGATACCTGAATACATTTTGATAATGACAAATTTAAAGAATGATTATAACAAGGAACTCGAACAGCTAGTGGTGCAAATTTCCTGACTTCATTGATAGCTCCATGTTTAGCAGACATCATTACGCTACAAGTATCAGTACAAATACTTACACAATATTTTAATATCTATATTATTTTTTTCAAAAAATTTCACCACTGCTTGACCCAACCCCTGGCCATCGATTTTAGATTCAATTTCATCATCGAATTCTGATCCATAAATAAATTCATGTATGTCAATAAATCCAATAAAATCGTCTCTTATTTCAGAATCGTGAACATATCGCACAAGTATACTTAGCTGCGAGATCGCCGATATGTCCGTTGTTTCATCAAACATTATTGAATCCAATTTAGCTTCATTGACGTTATCACGAACAATGCTTAACATTTCTTCTCCACAGCAATTTATAATGGAATTCTGGATAGTTTTTGAAATATATGTCGCCCGAGCAGATGTAGTCTTAATATGTTCTATCAGATCCATGTCACCAGCTCTAATTCGCATCTTTAGTAATGCTCTAAAATTACCTTCGTTGACTATCGATTCATTTTCGTCTGAAGGAAGATCTAAGAAACCATCATCCCTGTGTCCCCTAAATGCAATATTTTGCTTTCCCATAGTAATTCTAATTCTCTTTCTGGTTTATCATAATTTTTTAGAAAATCTTTCGCAGCCTCTATGGAATTTTTGTGATAAACACGTTGCTGATGCCTTTCTAGATAGCCACCTTTTCACAGTAGCTTTAAAAAGTTCTTAAGTGGTTCTTTTACTAGAATTTTTGCTTCCATTTGACAGTTACTGTTGCCTATGATTTTAGGGGCAAAAATTGAGCAAAATCTGCAAAAAGGCCTTCCATTGTTGGCGAGTACACCAACCAATTATATTTATCTAAATGGTGTTGATTTAAATACCGTTTTATTATTTTTTTATCTTTCTTATTTTCTGAATACGGAAAATTAAAGTTTTTCGGAGGGACATATGGATTTTCTAAAAGTTCTTTTTTCTTTAAATTACTCACCTCAACCTCAGATTGATTGCAAAAATGACCAACGTCATTTGAAAGTTCTGTTTCCACGCACTTAGTTGTGTTCTCTGTTAACAACGAACTTGTACTAGCAATAATAATATTATCCGCTTCTTTTTCGTTCGGTTCTTTTAAAATCGGACCCTGACCTGCGCGCCCTCTAGTTTTGGTTTGCTTCTTTTCGAAAAATGAATGAATGGTTTTCTGTTTTTTTGTGGGCTGCATCTTTCTAGAAAGACAGATAATTTATACTCGTTCTTGTATTTCAGACGTTTAGAAACTTACCCTTTTTGCGTATTTTTGGGCAAAATAACCCAAACAAGTCTATAGCAGGGTTTACATTTGGCAAGTTTGCTGGCGGAAAGTAGTTGCCGCCAGTAAACTTGATATGGGATTTGTGTTTACACCATGGTAATACACTTTCAAGTTTATAGTCCAAGTAAGATGGCGACAAGTGCTGTTGTGCGTGCTGGTGTTGGAGTTGTTGTACGTATAATTGCAGAAACGCTAATTAAAATGTTAAAGACTAAAAAGACCAAGAAAAAGCGAATATGGGTACGCGACTGGATCAGCCGCAGAAATAATCTGGGTGCTTCTGCCCTACTGCTTACCGAACTAGTATCTGAAGACCCTGGATCCTACAAAAATTTTATGAGATTGTCGCCTACAAAGTTTGAGGAATTACTGAGTTTAGTAACACCAAAAATCAGAAAATCAGAAACAGTTATGAGGTCTCCAATATCTCCAAAAACTAAATTGGAGGTAACACTACGATACTTAGCCAGTGGTGATAGTTTCACTTCTCTGCAGTATTTGTACAGAATACCAAAATGTACTATTTCAAAATTTTTACCAGAAGTACTATTGGCGATATATGAAGTTCTTGCAGACTACATAAAAGTGAGTACCTATTTCTATTGAAAGGTTGATATGATGGATGTGTGATGATATCAAAATAAGACTTTATTTTTCAAAAAAAGAATAATATTTTTTTATTAATTCAAATGTTTTTTCAAGTATGTATTTTAAAACTCATTGTAATTAATATCAGATAATGCTTGATGAATTATGTCCGAAGAGTATTGCGAAGAGTAGTCTGTGTAAGTTGAAGTTGATGGTCTGGACTCCAAAACATTCTCCTGCCACATGTGTGAGTTTTCTTGCAGAAGTGGTCCTGACTCTGCTTGGAAATTGCGACAATTTTGTTGCTTGTTCTGTCCACTTTTTTGTGAGGATGCTAAATGCCTTAATCTTTCACGAGTTATACTTCTCTGAAATTCTTCCTGCAAAAGTATGAAACTTTGAATGGGAAGCGTTCTCAATTGACTGGCAACATGTTTCGCGAAGCAATCATATTCGTCATTTTCACCTTCATTCTTCTCAACAATTTGTTTCAATGAATGAATAGCTGTTTCAATTCCGGCATTGATAGGCATTTGATCAGGTTTCCTCCGTTTAGGAGTTTGTAAGGGAGTCGTACTTGGCAATGCACTTGTTTAAGTGGAGGGGGTTGGGGTAGATTTGGATGGCTGCTGTGATACAAACTCTTCGTCGTCGAGCACACTTTCTGATTCTGTACCCTGTTGACTCTGACTCTGAAAAAATCGTAACATTATTTTAAATCTCTTGCAGATACCTACAAACAAAGAGGAATGGATTGATATCGAAAGAAGTTTTTCCCAACAATGGAACTTTCCTCACTGCTGTGGTGCGATAGATGGAAAACATGTACAGATACAGCGCCCCTCCAATAGTGGCTCAGAATTTTACAATTACAAAGAAACATATAGCATCATCTTGTTTGCTTTGGTTGATGCAGATTACTGCTTCAAATATATAGAAGTTGGAGCCAATGGCAGAGCAAACGATAGTACCATATTTAGAAATTCGGACTTAAATAAAGCTATGCTTAATGGATCATTACATTTGCCAAACGATTCAGTTATCATTGGTGATGATGCTTTTCCATTGAGGGCGAACCTTCTGAAACCTTATTCGGGAACTTCATTAACCGTAAAGCAAAGAATATTCAACTACCGTTTATCTCGTGCAAGAAGAATAGTTGAAAATGCTTTCGGGATTTTAAGTTCAAGATTTCGAATCTTTCGAGGAACAATAAATTTAAAATCAACTTCAGTGGATTTAGTGATCAAAACTTGTTGCGCTCTACACAACTGGCTTAGAATAACGTCGGGTCGTGTGTATATACCACAAGGTGCAGTAGACAGGGAAGATACTGCTGCAGGAGTTGTTGTAGATGGTTCATGGCGCACAGAGGTGAACGGACCTTTACAACCAATACAACATTTAGGTATAAACAATTATTCACAAGCTGCAAATCAGCTTCGTGATCAGTACGCTGAGTATTTCTCTGGAGAAGGCAATGTACCGTGGCAAAATAGAATGATTGGTTTATAGAACAATGTTTACAATTTTTATGAAATAAAAGGTTTTAAACTTACCATGTTGTTTGATGACACTCTAGTGATTGTTACATTATTAAGAAAAGCGTCGGCTGCAACAAACCAAATCAGTTTTGGTTTGTACACATCATCTGCACCAGCTCCACTATGTTTGGACCTGCTAATTTTATTTAGTTCTTGGCGATACACTGTTTTGATTGTTTTAAGTTTAGTTTTCATAGTAGCCAGATCTGTATTTTCAAAGCCATCAATTTCTCGTAAGTGCTTTAATAATTGTTCGAACGCGCTATCCCTCTTTAGTTTATTCATGTGGTCCTTCCTTCTAATATCCCATAGGACTTCATATTTTTCGTAAATATTCAAAAATGTTATTATTTGGTTACTATTCCACTTTATTTTTAACAAAGCAGTCACCTTTCGTACACCAGCTACCAGTTTACACGTAGACACTAACAAGTTGCGACAGGAAAGTTGGTCAGCAAACTAGCCGACTCTTCAACTTCAACTTCCACTTGCCACTTGCCAGCAAGTGGCAAGTAAGAATTCTCCTAGGTTATACTGGGCAAGTTTACTGGCGGCAACTACTTTCCGCCAGCAAACTTGCCAAATGTAAACCCTGCTTATGCAGAGCGTAAATCAACAATAATTATTTACGAACTACAAGCATCAATCAATCAATGCGTACTGCCGATGAATCGGCTGAACGGGAGATGCAGACGGTCTGCCAGTGTTGCCAATAGAACTGATTTTACCCGAATTTCGGGTATTCGTAGTCGTACTGTGAACTATGACTGCGAGAAAAATAATGAGGGTACATTTGTGGGTTAGAGACTTATATATAAGTAGGTGGTATAAAGTTCATATAATACCCTTCTTGGTGTGCGTCATTGATTGTTAATGTCTTTCTAACACATTACGTTGGAAGAAATGGAAAAAAAGGCAGGTCTGTGATTAATCCTAATCAAAATATCACAATAATAAACCGTTTAAACGTAGTACAAACGTTAACCCTAATCTTTGACTTACAAAAATTTGATTGGTTGATGTTTAGATTACGCGCAAACGCGACCTATCAATCGAGCGAAATTACATCGTTCAAAATACTATGCAGGCGTTCCTTTCGTGTCTTACGTATTTTTCCAATGTCCAACTGACAGTTCTCGTCAGGTCTGTACTTTGTTGTTTACGGTAAATTATTATTTATGAAAAGTGAATATTGATCTTATTGTTAGCATTTTATCTATTCAAATGCAGGACTATATTTACCAATATTATATTATTTTAATATGTAAATTAAATATACAATTTGTTTTATTTTGCAGTGTTTTCATATCCCAAGTATTATTAATTTCATAGCCTTTTCGAATTTGGCTGAATACGATCCTGATGATTTTATTTATCAAATTAAAGGTTAGCTATATGTCAAAATAACAAATTAAATGCCGACATACCCAAAACCCGGATATACGTCACAAACGATGACGCACACCAAAAAGGCTGTTGAATGAACTATACCACGTTACAAAATGCTTAAGTTACTTATAACATTAATCAATCGTAACTTGTATGCAAGAATGATTTTTGTATTCTTACTTTTGTTCTGATTTGTGTAAGTTAATTAGTTATCTAAGAATTTACTTCCAACAGCTGAAAGAAACAGTGATAAAATATCTACAATAAAATACTATTTTTAATTTATAAATTATTATTTCTAAATACAACTGTTCTAATTGTGCCCTCAATAAGTCCCTTTTCTCTTTTCCCTTTCTACTTTCCTCACGCTCATCATATCCTACTTTGGATGGTTCATCTCGTCCATCCTCTGTATATTGTAACGGTAAATGTGTGCTTTTAGTTGGGCGCCAATTTGTAACGGTAAATGTCTGTACCCCACAAAGGGCACCAGCTCGAAGGGCTCCGGCTAGAGACTCCTCTCAAGGGTGATTCGACCCCAAGTTTATGTCACACAAGGATAACAGAAGGGTTGTAAAAGTTGAGGGCGCCACTACCTTTTTAACGATAAAAACTACAAAAAACTAAGGCGGAAAAGGTAGAAACGCCTTGTAAAATTTAAATAAGTTAATAATAAAAAAGTTACTAAAAATCACCCCGGGCGATTTCTCCCTCAACTTTTATAGTTGAGGATTTAAAAAAATGAAAGATACGAGTTAAAACAAATTTATTCTGCCACAGGGAATGAACAACGGAATTTAATAGAGGAATTTGTACTTTTATAGGTACTTAGCTTAGATGAAGTGGTTTCCTGGAGAAGAAGTCGGGTCTTGATCTGAACTGATGTGTTCTGTTCTAGGGCGGTATTTTGGGGTTCTATCCTTGGCTTTATATCCTCGGGTTGTATCCTTGGGTTATATCCTAGCCTAGTGTTATATTCTTGGGTTTATATCCTCGGCGTTATATTCTAGCCTAGGGTTGTATTCTCGGGTTAAATTCTTGGGTTATATCCTAGCCTAGGGTTATATTCTCGGGTTAAATTCTTGGGTTATATCCTAGCCTAGGGTTATATCCTAGCCTAGGGGCTGTGCTTACCTAGAAGTACAGGTGGATCAGGGATATGTAGGAACTTGAATGTAATGGCACATTATGTTGGTCAGCTTTTCAGGTTAAAGAAAAGGAAGGCAGTTATTTGAAAGTCAAAAAATTGATTTAGTTTACTGAAAGCTTTCCAACATCATATGTCCCATGTTAAAACAGTAAAAATAGCAATTATCGGCTAAATTAAAAAAATATACTAATGATCCGAAAGAAACTAATAATAGCAAAAAGTTATTTATTTAGTTATATGAAAAAATATCGTGCTTAGGAAATATATGGAACCGGCACTGGCGTTACGAAAGAATATTTTATAGGTTAACAGTAATTTATAAAAATGTTATTTTATAATTAAAAGAGTTATTTCGCAACTGAAAAAGCTTGAAAATGTTTGTACAAAAGTAAAACAGTGAATTATAAAAGAATATTTGGTTTACAACTACCATATTAGTATAAAAGAACAGTTTATGACCACGTGTTGAATTTAATTTCGTCTATCTCTGTAAAAAAATAAAGAATGCATACGAAAATTATTTCAGACAGTACTTTAGAAGAAGCTTATTAATTATAAATTATGATTTTGAACTTACCACAGCAAAATTCATAAGATAGGTACTTAAGATATGAAAGATAGCGAAAGATGATCTGTCCCCTTAGGCGGTCGACAACAGAAAGAGGTGTTTCACGTGGCGTTGTGCAAAAAATGGAAGCGTCCGTTGGCAGACGTCAATTGTCTAACGGCCAGGGTTGAAGAGTTTGGGATCACAGAAGTATAATTGGATGTGGCTAGTGACGACGAGCGCTAATTAAAAGGATTCATTCTGTAAAATCGAAACAGGTCGATAGACATGTTACACCCCCTCTCCTCCGGGAAAAAAATTATTCGAAGAATTTTTTTTTTTGTGAAAAATGGGCTTAATAAGATAAAAGGAGGGGTGAAGTATCATTGCAAAATCTATGTATCTTAGGTAAGGTAATTGTCAAAGGTAAAAGGCAAGGCAGTTGTCAAAGGTAACGGTAAGGCAGTTGTCAAAGGTAACGGTAAGGCAGTTTTGTCATCTTGTGATTATCATGTAGTTATGTCATCGTATAAGACAAAGCACACACTGAGAACGAAAGGTAACGATAGGGTGCGATAATTTCTCAGTGCAGGCGAAACGATAAGATAAGGTACGGTAGGGTGTGTTTTGATAAAACGCTGGGATCTCAGATACGCAGAGCGAAAAATTCCAGGAAATACCAAACCAATGTCTCCGGGAGAGACACCAAAAATAAACACGGTGAGTGATGTCAGCCTAAAATTGATTTAGAATGCAATTCCGTCGGAATTCTAATTAATTCGTAAATCAGCCTAATTTTCACCGAGTAAAGAGTAAAGATTTGTCATAATGACGTCACCAGGGGTGAAATACTACTTAACTTAGCAAAATATTATTTGGCAGGGCGACAACACTTATAGTGTTCCACAAGAAACGGTTCTAAAATATACGATAACGGTAGGTAGTTCACAAGTATCACAATACGGCAATGCAAAAGGTATGTTAAGGGAGAGAAAGCAATACATAGATACTTACTTTGAATGGTTTTCGGTAAAAGAGAATTGAAGATAAATGGAGTGATTCTGAAAGCTAAATCGAGGTCGAAATAATGGCATGTGTGGGTAGGAATAGTTTGTGGCGACATTATAAAAAGAAAGACGATATATTCTTATCACGTGATCAGACAAAAAGGTATTCTGGTTTATACGCCAAGAGCACAGGAAGAGGGCAGAAACAGCAGCGCGATCGACATTCGGTGAGGTTGCCAGTTAGCGTCCACAGTAGCCATTGGTCATCGATCCGAAAGTCAATCCAGCTACATGCATTCCCGTTGATATACTCTCTTTGTTAAATCGAACAAAGGTATTGTTACTAAAATTACACCCATGACAGGGAATACGGTACATCGGCAAACCTGGTTAAAGTAAGGAAAAAAAACTAAAAACTACGGAAGTACTGCCATTGAAGGCAAAGAAAAGGAAGAGGTTGCTATAGAAGCCAGAGTGAAGATATGGAGCGACAAAGCAGTCATTAAGAAAAGGGAAAGTAAAAGAAAAAAACTCCAGTGTATCGTTTTTGTAGGAGAACGTTAGCGAAACTCCAAGAGAATGGCGCGGTTGCCTAAAGTAAGGAAGAAAACGAAAACGGAAATAATAAAAATAATGGTCAACTAAAACTCAATTGTACCGTTTTTTTAGGAGAACGATAGCGAAACTCCAAAAGAATGACGCGGTTACCTAAAATAAGGAAGAAAATGAAAACGGAAATATAATAATGATAAACTAAAAACTCCATTGTACCGTTTTTTAGGAGAACGGTAGCGAAACTCCAAGAGAATGGCACGGTCTCTGAAGTAAGTGACTACGTTAGTTATAAAAAGCAAAATTTTCATATACTAGTTCAAGTGACTTTCAATGATTGGCGTGCATCTTGAAAATGTTTAAAATGAGAAAAAGAATAAAAGACGATATCTAAATCAACAGTACTAATCAAATAGCACTAGCGAAAGCAAAGGATCTAAAATCCGAGTGAACATAAATGCCTGGCAACGAAATATAGGTATGGGAACTCTATGTACGTGAACGACTGTAGGTATAAAAACAACAAATACTTATTGCCGATAGACGTCAATTAAAATAAACAAAACCGTACTATATTTTCAACAAGTCATACGTAGTAATAAAAATGTTGCATAATAACTCCATAAAAAGTATAAGTAGCAAAATATATAACTGATCAAGATCAAAAATGTATCATATATTGTCATAAAAATTATTGTTACACATCACAACCTCTCTGTTATCGAAAAAACTGAACTGCAAGATATTTATATTTAACGATAAATTGTTAATTTGGCAACTCTGCACTTTATATTAACAATATTAGACAAGAAAAAGTAAGAGAGTTTAAAGATAAATTGTTACTTTGGCAACACTGCACTTGATTAACAATGGGTAAGATAAGATATTTCAGTTTGTGTAACTCGACACAATTCAACTGAACAAGATACAAACGGCAAGATATTTCAGTTTGTGTAACCAGACACAATTCAACTGAAAAAGATAATTTTACTATGCAGCTACATAAAATATAACAACTTATCAGAAAACAAACACCTTAAGAATTTACTTAAAACGTGGCAACATTGCAAACAAATCAGATGTAGAGGTAATGGATTTTGAGATGAGCCCTAACCTTGTAAATAGTTGCGTAGATATAAAAGGCAACAGTGCAATAAATTCGTAAGGTGAAAACTGAAAAAGTCCGCTTCGGTTGATTGTATTCTTATAGCCCAGGCGAAGTATGTTGAAAATAACATTATAATTTTATTGTAAAATATAATTTAAAACATGATACATACTCAACGGAATTACATTTATTATAGGTCATAAAAATTGCGTTAATGTCTAGAGATAAATAAAATCAAAGCAATACAGAGTGTTAAACTAATGATATATAATTACAAAGTAATCAGTTAATTGATATTTTAATGACCTAGACAGCTTATGGATTACAAGCTATTAAATACCACTTAGGAGCCCTAGCCCCTTAAAGAAATAATACCATGTTTTACCTGATCTTAATAATAAAATCAAAATTAGAAAAACCCTATGTAATATAACTGGGAAAATTATATGAAAAGCTCTTAACTATAAGCATTTATTATCAACTATATAAATTTATATGTCGTCATCGTCTTCATCATCCAAAAATTCACTTTCACTGTGGCTATCCTCTCCTACGTTTATTATTAAATCCGCCACTTGATCCATGACATGTTCTCTTTCCATATGGTCCTTTTCAACTTTTATTACATTGGCGCAAATGTTTTTCCAGTTTTCTACCGTTACCTCACTAAATTTTTTCTCCGTTAACTTCCTTACATCATCCATTTTAAAAGTTATGTTGCAGGCAGCTACTTCGTTCTTCACCAATGCCCAAATTTTTTCTATTGGGTTTAGCTCTGTATGATAGGGTGGTAGACGCAATGTTAAAATGTCATGTTCTGATAGAATTTGGGCTATTACATATCTTTTAGAAACTGGCCTGTGGATTTTTATAATTGTGAATAGTTCTGCTTTAGTTGATTTTTCAGGAAAGAATATATTTCTTTCAGCAAGCCACTTCAGCATTGCATCTTTTTTCCATGAAAAATTTGGAATGGGTTCTAGGAGTGTGTTATGATATGAGGCATTGTCCAATATTAAGACGCATTTTTTCGGTGCATTGGGAATGAATTTTTCTTTTAACCATTTGACAAAATTTGTATTATTCATTTCATCATGATAGTCTCCGGTTTTCATTCCCGATTTAAAATTGTAAGTGCCTCGGGTACGAATCCTGCTTCACCTCCAGCATGTAAAATAATTAGCCGTTTACCTTTAGCTACGGGTGATTTTAAACACTCCTTTGTACCATCGTCCCATGCTTTTGGTACGGTATGTGAACTGTGGATATAGGTTTCATCACAGTATACAATCGGCCGTCCATCTTCTTTGTATTGTTTTAACTTTCTTAAGTATTCAGTTCTTTTAGCTTTAATGTCATATGTCTCCATTAAAACTTTCCTTTTATCTTCAGTTTTTCTCCATCTAAATCCCATTCTTTTAACCAATTTTCTGAAACTATCAATTTTACCAGTAAAGTTCACCCCTTCTTCATTTCTCACCTCTTCAAAAATTCTTTTCATGGTAGGCCTTCTTTTATGAATAGCACTATAAGAATAAATAATTCTTCGAATTATTTCTTCCTCAAATCCATTAACGGATCCTTTGGAAGTTGAAGGTTTGTTGACGCTTCTCCTAGGTGATTTGAAGCGTTCACTAGGCGATTTTTCATTAGCTTCGCTCACAATACGTTTCACTGTGGCCTTAGAAACATCACAAGCTTTAGCTACTCTTTCATTCAAATTGAACAGAGGGACATCTAGGTCTTTCTGTTCTTTTTCTGCCTTCATAAATTATATACACTGTATATTATTTGTCGTCCTTGACTATGTATAACTTTTTTGGAACCACTCATGTTTCCAGGTTTATTCTAGAACAAAAGATTTTAAAAATTAATACACAAAATAAAGATATATGAATATAAACTATAGTTCCAAGTTTTACATATGCATCAATTAAAAAAGTTTTCTGCCTAATGTCCCATGTAAAAATAACATCCTTTTTGATTAGGTAATAACATGCCAAAAATCAAACTTTTAATTTTAAACATGTCATAAAATAAATTAATACATACCTTACTGTCAAGTAAATTAATTCACTAAACAAAATATTTTCACAAATTATTGTTTACAAAAATCTCAACTAAACTACAAGGAACTAAAAAGGAAACAAAATGTACTGCACTATTAAAAGATTCGGAGTCGAAACAACCTGAACGGAGGACAGTCAAAGAATGAAATTGAAGCGCTGAACTTATAAGGGTGGTTAGTAACATTTTTTTCGAACGCAATCTGGTATACTGCGACGGAATCACGCAGGGCTCATCTCAAAATCCATTACCTCTAATTCACCTTTCCTAAAAAAATCAATAACAAAATTCCGTTCTCCGGACAACAAAAGATTGTGCTATATTACGTTATCTCTTAAAAAAATAAACCCACAGAATATTCGTTATCGTAGACCAAAATATACATTTTAAATAGGGCAGGTAGTTAAGATAAAATTAAAAAAACGTCCAGGGTCGGTACAAGATAGTTACTTGAAAAAGTGAAATTTTATTCAAAAAAGTTAGTTGTTGGAAGCAAAAATTCTAAATTGAACGATAAAAAATTTTTTAAAAAAGAGAATATGCAAAAATAAAAAAAAATAAAATCCTTTAAACCCAACTGTTACACTGTGCCCCACTTTGGGCGCCAATTTGTAACGGTAAATGTGTGCTTTTAGTTGGGCGCCAATTTGTAACGGTAAATGTCTGTACCCCACAAAGGGCACCAGCTCGAAGGGCTCCGGCAAGAGACTCCTCTCAAGGGTGATTCGACCCCAAGTTTATGTCACACAAGGATAACAGAAGGGTTGTAAAAGTTGAGGGCGCCACTACCTTTTTAACGATAAAAACTACAAAAAACTAAGGCGGAAAAGGTAGAAACGCCTTGTAAAATTTAAATAAGTTAATAATAAAAAAGTTACTAAAAATCACCCCGGGCGATTTCTCCCTCAACTTTTATAGTTGAGGATTTAAAAAAATGAAAGATACGAGTTAAAACAAATTTATTCTGCCACAGGGAATGAACAACGGGATTTAATAGAGGAATTTGTACTTTTATAGGTACTTAGCTTAGATGAAGTGGTTTCCTGGAGAAGAAGTCAGGTCTTGATCTGAACTGATGTGTTTTGTTCTAGGGCGGTATTTTGGGGTTCTATCCTTGGCTTTATATCCTCGGGTTGTATCCTTGGGTTATATCCTAGCCTAGGGTTATATTCTTGGGTTTATATCCTCGGCGTTATATTCTAGCCTAGGGTTGTATTCTCGGGTTAAATTCTTGGGTTATATCCTAGCCTAGGGGCTGTGCTTACCTAGAAGTACAGGTGGATCAGGGATATGTAGGAACTTGAATGTAATGGCACATTATGTTGGTCAGCTTTTCAGGTTAAAGAAAAGGAAGGCAGTTATTTGAAAGTCAAAAAATTGATTTAGTTCACTGAAAGCTTTCCAAGATTATATGTCCCATGTTAAAACAGTAAAAATAGCAATTATCGGCTAAATTAAAAAAATATACTAATGATCCGAAAGAAACTAATAATAGCAAAAAGTTATTTATTTAGTTATATGAAAAAATATCGTGCTTAGGAAATATATGGAACCGGCACTGGCGTTACGAAAGAATATTTTATAGGTTAACAGTAATTTATAAAAATGTTATTTTATAATTAAAAGAGTTATTTCGCAACTGAAAAAGCTTGAAAATGTTTGTATAAAAGTAAAACAGTGAATTATAAAAGAATATTTGGTTTAAAACTACCATATTAGTATAAAAGAACAGTTTATGACCACGTGTTGAATTTAATTTCGTCTATCTCTGTAAAAAAATAAAGAATGCATACGAAAATTATTTCAGACAGTACTTTAGAAGAAGCTTATTAATTATAAATTATGATTTTGAACTTACCACAGCAAAATTCATAAGATAGGTACTTAAGATATGAAAGATAGCGAAAGATGATCTGTCCCCTTAGGCGGTCGATAACAGAAAGGGGTGTTTCACGTGGCGTTGTGCAAAAAATGGAAGCGTCCGTTGGCAGACGTCAATTGTCTAACGGCCAGGGTTGAAGAGTTTGGGATCACAGAAGTATAAGGTCGATAGATATGTTACAATATTCTTCATTCCAAATATCATTTTGCATTTTACAAAAGTTATGTAAGATGCAACTGGCTGTCACAACTTCACAAGCCTTCCCTACAGAATTTGTATTAATAAACTGTATTCTGGCCCATCTATTTTTTGTAATTCCAAAAGTATTTTCAATATTCACCCGATCCGCACTTAGCAAATTGTTGGAGTAGGAGGTTGGGTTTGGTTGTGGATTGAACACAACACACTTTGGTACACAAAAGGAAACTTTATTCTTGAGTAAAGCACGAAACAAAACTAAATATGAATACTAAAAGAAAACTGAATGTGATTTTAAATCGCTCGGGGTTCCTGTGAAGTTATCAGTGGCAATGATCGAGCACGACTAACTGAGCGGTGAGAGCTTGTAGGAGAGACGGCTGCGGAGAGTCGGTGAGGAATCCTTTGCTGGGAGAGCTTGAAGATGGCGCCACGTTAACCTAAATGCAGCCTCGAAGTTCACATTTCAACACAAATAATTATGTCTTTTTTTTGATCTGTCCAAATTTTCACTTCTCCTATATGGGGTCATTAACCAAGTCCTGATGGGAAAAGCACTATCCCCAACTAAATGAAAGTTTGGGCTAGGAAAATACATTTCTGGGCCATACTGAGGAATTTGAAAACACCTACAAAATATTTATTGAATGAATGAATAAGATAAAATAAAGCAATAATTATATTTTCTCATTCTTTATACTTAATATAGTATAACATACTACCTACCCTTGAATCATGAGCTGATCCAGGAAATCCAACAAAAATGTAGGTATATATTCGTTTTCCATTACAAATAGCCGATAAATTTATGGAATGTCGGGAAAAGCGGTCAATGTAGCTATCTTGTTGTTCTTTTGGGACTTTAAGAAAAATATGACACCCATCTATAGCACCTATTGTGCCTGAAAAAAAAGGAAATATTTACCCTCATGAGTATAATTTAAAAACTGTATAAAATATTACCTGGGTAATGGCCAAAAGTACTAGCTGTTTCTAAAAATTCCTCATCAGTACCAGGCAATTTAATATATTTATTTTTTAATGAAACTGTTAAAAACAATTCAAATAAACCGCACCAGTTACTCTCTCATCAAAAAAGTATGGTCCTATCACATGATCACCTACAATTCCACCCCAAACATTTAATGACCACCTCCATTGGCTATTACGGGTTGAGACGACATTTGGATTAGAAGTTGCATAATATTGAAAATTATGTCTGCAAAAAGCACAAAATCAAAAAAATTTCTCTGGCGATTGATATTAAATTGGGCCCATTCACAAAACGTTACTCTTCTTTGAAAATCACGGTCAAGTAACTCTTGATGGAGTTGGATATGATAGGGATGCATTTTATGTTTTTCAAGGATTCTTTGAACCGTGCCATGACTTATGTCTTGCTGTTGTGAAATATTTCTCACACTTGCATGCGGATCTTCTGCAATACTTAGCAGTACTTTTATTTCACTTTCCTCAGTTAAGGCTGTTTTTGCTACGTCTTTTTTTTTCGTATTTTACTTCACCAGTGCGATTGAAACGATCCATTAGTTTTTCAAATGCTCTTTTGTTGGGTGCCTCCAGGTCTGGAAAGCTTTGACGATAAACTTTAGATGCAAGCAAACAATTTTTGTTACATTCACCCAATACCCAAATCATATCCACCATTTCTTGAGTAGAAAAAGGTACACTATTCATCCTCAAGAATTTTTAATGTATTTAAGAAAACTATAAAATGCAGGCGACACTTAATTACTGCTATTTTTAAGAAATAAAATATAACGACTGACGTTTATGTCAAATTTTGTCAACGCTTACTGAGAAAATGTAATGGTTTACAGCATTGCATTGATGTTATCGGTGGACACTTTGAACATTTACTTTAATATTACGGTTAAGATTATACGTTCGGTGACTTGTTTTGCTTAGAATAAATAATTTATTAAAATTTATTATTATTTAGGATTTTTTGTTACATTCAACGTTTATTGCTTTCACATAATAGGTTAATAATTATGGTTTACAATAGATATTACAAAATAGCTCTGTTTTAATTAACTTTGGGTATAGGGAATACTTGGCAAAAATTAAAGTTACATAATCGAAGATTCTATTTGCGCTAAAAAATTCAGGGTGTTCTATTTGAAAGAAGAGAGAAAATGAAAGGTTCAGGTTTCCGTCCACCCTGTAGGGGGAAGTCGGGTAATTGTGCGCGGAGGACAATGGTGCGCACCATAATACGAAACGAAAATGCTCATTATTTGTTTAAATCTGTACACGTAGCGTTATCTTTTGGTTGTTATTGAAAGTTACGCTGTCATTCGGGCGATTTTCTGCTTAAACGACCGGGTTATGGTGTTTGCCGGTTTTTCAGGTTTATGTTTATTAAATTTGTCGGTGTGAAAATAAGCCATAACTTTTTAAATAAAAAAGTTTTTATTTCGGTTCTTAGACTAAGATAATCAGTGTAGTTCGGGTTATTATTGGAGTAATTTACTTGAGGTAAATAACATAAAGTTTTATTTTTGTGAATTTTTATTACCAGCAAGTTTTTGTCCGTTAATGGTGCGCAATGCGCACAATTAGCCGTCCTTTTAAATTTTAAAAGTTCTTATGGTATTAATTTGAAAATACAATGACACGTAGTTTTTATTGTTTCAGATGCCAAAATATACCCGCAAAACAAATAAAGCTAGCTGGGACGCAGATTTAATGAAAAAAGCTATCTTATTTGTTACAAATGGAGGGACAATTAGAGATGCCGGGCGAAGGTTTGGAATACCTGAATCCACAATTCGCAAAAGAAAGAAAGACTATGATAAAGGCAACGACATCCAGGGTCCTCAATTGGGACGACACTCTATTTTTTCGCAGAAACAAGAAGGGGATTTGGCTAGTCATGTATTAAAAATGGCTAAACTCTTTTATGGCGTATCAAGAACTCAACTTCGGCGATTGGCGTATTCCTATGCATTAGCTAATAATATCCCAAACAATTTTAATGCTACAACGAAAATGGCAGGGAAGGACTGGTACTATCAGTTTTTAAAAAGAAACAACGGATTGTCGCTCAGAAAACCAGAACCAACCAGCATTAATCGAATATCCGCATTCAACGAAGCACAGGTTACACAATTCTTAGAGAATTTAAAGAAGCATTACGAAAAATATCACTTCAAAGATGATAAGATTTTCAACGTAGATGAAACGGGCATTTCAACGGTCCAGAAGCCATCTAAACGTCTTGGTCCCAAAGGAGTGAAGCAATTCGGAGCAAAAACTTCAGGTGAAAGAGGGAAAACGGTAACCGTAATTTGTTGCTTTAATGCTGCTGGTACATGCTACGTACCTCCGATGTTTATTTTTCCCCGAGCTCGGATGACAAGCACATTAGAAAAAAATGGGCCGCCCCATGCAAAGTATAGTTGCTCAAAATCTGGCTGGAGTAACGAACAACTGTTTTATCAGTGGCTTCAACATTTTAAGGAAACTGTTAAACCTTCCAAAGATCAACCCGTTCTGATAATTCTGGACAATCACTCCAGCCATATTTCTGTAGAAATTTATGATTTTTGTAAGCAAAATGGAATAGAATTACTAACCATTCCAACTCATACATCCCATCGCTTACAGCCTTTGGATTTAACATTTTATGGCCCACTTAAATCGGCGTTTAACCGCCAGTGTGACAACTATCTTTTACATTTTGAAAGAATAACACCCTACGATTTGGCAGAACTCTTTCATAAGGCCTATAGTCAAGTCGCAACTATTGAGAAAGCTCAATCAGGGTTTAAAGCTGCAGGAATATGGCCATTTCAGCCTGAAAAATTTACCAAAGAAGACTTTTTGCCATCAAATCATTACATGCCGACATTGACAGTCGAAGAAGATCATCAAATTGGGTCCGTTATAGAGACTGAAGTTTCCTGTCCCAATACTTCTAAAGTTTGCAAGCAAGTTGAATCTCAGGCAAGCACTTCAACTGCTGGACAAACTATTTCTGGCCCAAGTGGCGTTTCAAGTTGCTCGCTTGAAGTTTCATTTGAAGAATTGAACCCAATTCCAACTCCATCTACAGAGAAATTTTGACAGAGACGCCCAATAAAGACGTTTTGCTAGCCAGCGAGTCACAAAAAAAAGTGAGACAAGCAAATTTGGGAAAAAAAATGAAACAAAAACCGTCAATAAAAGGTAAGGCTAGTGCAAAACATCCCGCTAAAAATAGAAAGGCCGTTAAAAGGAAGGTTTTTGAAGAAAGTGACTCTGAAGAAGACCTATCTGATGGCCACTTATGTGATGATGATGAGATGGATGACACGGATGCCAACCCCGAAGATAGATGCTTAATTTGTGATGACACGAGCAAAAAAGATGAATTTTGGTTTCAATGTGTTATGTGCGGCAGATGGGCTCATGAGCTTTGCAGTGGTGTTGACTCCCACGAAGGTTATATCTGTGACTGTGACAAACAGGGAAATGTCTATTTTTTCCACAAAATACATGTTGAGTTGTACCAACGCTTCATTGAATCGATCATCCTCTTTTTCGGAGGAAAGAATTATCACGAAATATCGAAACCACGCTTCCGCTTCTTTTAAAGTTTTGAGATTGAAAGACAGTGCAAAAATAGCCTTAGTGCGAAATATTGCTGTTTTATCATCTTTTTCAAAATTCTCCTTATTGACAGCGAAAACATTTTTTATAAAATGAGCACAACAGAGTGAAATTTTAATCATCTTCCTTGGAATGTCTTCATTGCGTTGCGCATAATCATAACATATATTTAGATATTCTTCTAAATGCATATTGTTGAATGATATAATTGCTGCATTTAGGTAGGCAAAACTAAAGTCACTAACAAAAACATCAAAAAGTGGCCAGGTTTTATTGTCCATGCAGAATTTCTTGAATCTATTGAATAGATCCAAAATGGCATTTGTGTCATGTTCAGAGGAAATCATTTACACTATTGGACACAAACTTTTATTTTCGAGGCTTACTGCGCCACAATAATAGAATATTTTTCAGCTTCTCTGTTGTTTAACGATTCCACCAGTAGCGTCAAAATGCAGAATTTGGGATTTTGAAGTTTGAGCAACACGGAGTTGTTCCACGCTGAAAATTTTCACATTCAGAGGTGAACAAACCTGTTTAATAAAATTACTGTGATCCTTTTTGTAAAGGGAAGCATCAAGTTCTGGATCTTTGTGCCGCATGGTGAAATGTTTTGCTTCACTGCGCATTTTCCTAAGCGTGACTTCGGACTGAATATTTTGAAGATTTCCCCTCTTAATGGCATTAATATCTGATTTTTTTTCACACATTTTTTTCTATATTCACTTGCTTTTATTTTCCTTAGTGCTTTCTTGGCTTTCGTCCTTTGAACACCCTTCACAAAATCTGTGATTTTGTAAACGTGGCAGTAATTTCTGGATGTGCTGTAGACTGCTACATTTTTCTGATTATTTTCAATATCTGAAATAGTCATTTTGAAATTTTTACATTTCCTAAAATTGTGACGGCAGTAAGCTAAAATCTGTATGCGGTCGGCGAAATATTTGGTTCTGTAAAAGGCAATGTTACAAGCGTTGTTCACATATTTAATCAGGCTAGACAAACAGCACGCGAGTCGATACTCATACTTGTAGCGAGTCAGGAGTCAGGTTTTTTTAGGTGCACTTGAGAAAAAAGTGATAGTGTTGGAATATGTGAAATTTGATTGTCTTCAAATTTCCTCTCTTGTGTTTTTCCATAAACCTGAAGGTTCGCTGGAAAATTACGAAAATTAAAGTTTTTCTTTAGCAGTACACGGTAATTTCTCATATAATAAAAATATTGAAATTTTTGAAATTACCTATCTATACACGGTTTGACGATTATAATCATCAAATAATTAATGAAATATCAATTTTATAAATTTCCCAAACTTTTACGTTTACACATGTTCAAAATTAGTACAAAAGAAATGTAACTCTATCAAAAACATTTTTTAAGATGCAATTATAAGAAAACATGAGGGTGAAAGGAATAATAATTATTATAAAAAAGAAGTGATTCAATAGAAACAAAACTAACAAACAAATTAAAACCCTTCATTAGTCGCTAGAAATGGCTCGGAAAGTTTAGTCGCTACAGTTTGTGAGACCGAAAATATTAAAACAATAAATTTAATTTTTGGATGTAAATTATTAATATGATTGAACAATATATCTAATTGTCGTTCACTACCTACAAAACAAGCTAATATGTCATCTACATACCTATACCAATTAGATATATTGTTCAATCATATTAATAATTTACATTAGAAGTTGAAGAAAATAAGTCAATCAATTTTCTTGATATTAAAATTCAAAGTGTCAATAATATACTTGATTTTTCAATTTACAGAAAACCAACACATACTGATGTAACTATACCATATAGTTCCAATCATCCCATGTCACATAAATTAGCAGCATATCATTCAATGATACATAGAGCATTTTCAGTTTCTATGAACAAATATAATTTTGATAGAGAAATTAATATAATTAAACAAATAGCCACATCCAACGGTTATCCATTACATTTAATAAATAAATAAATTAATAAAAAAGAGGAAAAAGTGGCATTACAATTAATATTTCCTGAAAAAACTAGGGAAATACAAAATTACAAAACCATCACATATATGCTGGTAATATTTCTAATAATATTTCAAAGATAATATCTTGTTCAACAAATACAGCAATTTCTTTCAAAACAGAAAACAATGCGAGTTAAAATTTGTTAAATGTAAAAACGAAAATACCCCCATTCAAAAAGTCTAGAATATATAAACTTAAATGTCGAGAATGTAATGCTGTCTATATTGGTCAAACAATTCGAAATTTTGAAATTAGATACAATGAACACTCACGAGCATACAGATTAAAACAGCCAGATAAACCACATTACGCAAAACATCTTTTTGACACAAAACATTCATTAACACCTAACACAGAACTAGAAGTACTGCATATTTGTGATAAGAAACAAGAACTAGATTTCCTTGAAGAACTAGAAATAAGAAGACACTTAAGAGACCCACAATATGGAGTTGTCAATGAACAGATAAATCTAGGGAGCTCTCCACTAATAAATTGTCTTCTTAAGTAACAATTGTAAAGATCAGCAGACATAGTTTTCCTTGGTTTCCTATATCATTGCACAGTTATACTGATCTTAAATGGGAAAAAGATATCCAGGATATCCACATAGGGCTAATAATACCTAAGCTTTAATATTTGTAAAATCAAATCTTTTTTCTATTCATATATATTAAGTCAATCACAAGATAGGTCACTTACTATTTGGTCTAGCCAAAATATTGAACATCAAGTAGGTATCACATAAAATGTAACTTCTGTCATTCTGACGATGATATGTCAATATCGAAATAATTATCAATATCCTTTCATAATTTTCATAATTTTTCAATTAAATAGTGGAACTAATTAGAAACAGTTAGTTTCATTTATAACATTAATATGAGTAGATTCCACAAAGTAAGGATCCAAACAGTAAATTCAATTAATATTTGTCAATTAAATAATCCCAGATATGATGGAGGTACGAAAAGAGATGTTTCGCTTTATTTATAAAATTTTCACAAAAAGTAAATAATAATACTAAAAACCAAAGGTAACAAAAGGGGTTGTTTCTCTTTAATTATAAAACATTTAAAAAAGTAGTGATAATTATTGTAATTTCTAACATAAGGTATAAAACAAATAAAACCTTATCAATGAAGAGTATTCACTCTGCAATTTTCGCAAATACCTTGTAGGTGCTCCAAGCACATAAATTTACCACAACTTACACAAAAGTATCGCGTACGCCTGTTCTTTTTTTGTGCTACAAAAACTACACCGGCCATTTTTTTTTCGTTTTCCTGGAATTGCTGTTGGTTGTTGCCGCAAATTTTGGAAATACGGGTTTTTATTGTTACTGGAAGATTTTGTACCTGCTCACGTACTTGTAAATACGGTTTTATTAGTCCATAGGCTAAATTGTGTAAAAATGTGCGTCTTTTTTGTTGGACATTAATATCAGGGTTATTAGCAATGCTGATAACATTAGAATTAATTCCAGCAACATTGAGTGAACTATAAAAAACTACCATAGGCCAACGTCTGGTACTTCTAGCGCAGTTACAATTCGCACAAAGTTGATCAACAACATCAACTCCGCATTTTGTTTTGTTATATGCAGTTATAATTTCAGGCTTACACTGCTCACCTGTACTCTCGTCAATGTTGTCGTCGAAATGCATTGAGGAGAAAAGTAGTACATTTTTCTTTTGCTTCGGAATGTAGGATACTAAAGTGCAGTTTGATCTATATCCAAACATACTTGCATGAACCGGATGTTTGGGTTTTTTAAATTCTTCTGGTAACTCACGCTTGTTTTCTTTGCGGTACCAATGACGGTAATTTTTTCTTTATACAGATCATCAACTAGTTTAAGACTTGTGAACCAATTATCTATAGTTAAATTTCTACCCGAACCATAAATATGCTGACATAACCTTTTAACTACGCTGTCTGCACTGTTGTCCACCCTAAAGGGTCCTTCTGGTTGTAAACCAACGTATACCTCCATGTTTGAAACATACATCATTTTTGCATCTGCCAGGGCAAATATTTTAATGCCATATTTATTCGGCTTTGATGGTATGGACTGTCGGAATCCGCATCGCCCTCGAAACCCCTCAAGCTTCTCATCAACAGTAACATATTCCGATAGACTATAGCCACTTTTGCAATGTTCCACAAACTGGTCAAAAAACTCTCTTATGCCCATGTCTCACGGTCAAATTTTTGATCAAATTAGTTTGACCAAAGTGACGTATTGACGTCATACCTATAGTTTGTTCAAATTTTAAGAAACTGTCTTTCACACCATCATTCAAAATTTGACCAAATTTATTGACGGATGTCTAATTGGCGTCTGTCATTTGTCAAACTAAAAATTGTTGGTGTTGTTTTAATGTGATTGAACTGCAATTTTTTTGTATTTTCCACAATGAAAATAAAAAAAATTAAATCTGTTTTGGGTCTTTTAAGTATTGCTATTGTTCTGGCATACCGGGCTGGAAAAATAGAAAAGGAAAAACGAAGAATGTGGGCTAGATCTTGGCTTCTTCGACGAAACGAAACCAGTCATAGCAATATATTAGCAATGGTGCAAAACGAACTGCGAGAAGAAGACCCTCACAAAATTATTTGAGAATGTCTGAGCAGTCGTTCGAGAAATTGCTGAGTTATATTAAAGTAGATATAGCCAAACAAGACACAAATATGCGAGAAAGCATGTCTGCTACAAACAGGTACAAATTAGGGTGACTGAACTAAGATTTATATTTAAACAATATCATCATTTACAGACTAATGGTTACGTTAAGATATTTAGCTACAGGGGAGACGTTAAAGAGTTTGAGCTACTCTACAAGAATTGCTCATAATGCACTTAGTGTAATAATAAAAGAAGTTATGACTGCAATCATAAAAAATTTAGAAGAACAGTACTTAAAGGTTTGTATTTACCTAAGATTATACAAAACTACAAATCTAGTTAAGTCAAAATATTAATTACACTAACTAAAATTTGCTTTTTTGCAGGCACCTCAGACACAAGAAGTATGGCAGGAAATCAGCTATAATTTTGATAAAAAATGGCAGTTTCCACAATGCTTAGGAGCTATGGATGGTAAACACGTTAGATTTCGACCTCTAAGAAGAGACGGAGCATACTAAAGAAATTACAAAGGAACGGACAGCATTGTACTTTTTGCTGTAGTAGATGCAGATGGTCGATTTCTTATTGTAGATATAGGAAGAAATGGTCGCATTAGTGATGGAGGCATGTTTCAAAGGAGTGCTTTGTCAGCAGCATTAACCAATGAGAGTCTTCAGTTGCCTCCAGCTAAATGCCTACAAGGTAGAGACAAACCAATACCTTATGTATTTATAGCAGATGATGCTTTTCCTTTAAAAGAAAACATAATGAAACCATATAAATTTCATGGTTTTTCAAATGAGCAAAGGATCTATAACAATAGAATAAGTCGTGCCAGAAGAACTGTACAAAATAGTTTTGGCATTCTCAGTAATAGATTTCGCATTTTACTAGAAGCAATGAATGTTGACGTTACAAAAGTTTGTATTATAACAAAAGTTTGTTGTATTTTACATAATTATCTTTTAAAAACTTCTTTAATGTATAGTGATGACCATGAAGATCAAGATTTGTCATGTAAAATGCAAGGAGTGTGTAGACAAGGTGGAAATCGTTGCACTACAACAGCGAAAGATATAAGAATCGAGTTTCAAAATTATTTTAATAGTACCGGTGCAGTTAGCTGGCAGCAAGCAGCTGTGAATAACTTTAGGATGTAAATTTTTTTTAATAAATGAAAAACAAAATGTTGGATGGACTTTTTTTTATTTATAGTTTTGTCTAAATATCTACAAATAAGTAAAATCTACATATTTTTAAAGTATTACAAATTATATTAAACAATAATTAACAAAAAATAACTAATTTAGCTGTCTTCAGTTTCTGAAGAATATTCCAGTAAACAACGAATTAATGCGTTTTTACATGTTCTCTGTTTTGATTTAGGGAGAACTCGCATTTCACTGGCAATAAACTCACCAAATGTTGTCCATCGGTCATCTGTAGCTGATTTACTAAAATTAGTTATAGCAGCTGAAATTTCTGCAAGAGGTTCTGCAGACGCTTCATTTTTTTTCAATTTTTTTGCTCCAGAATAGACAGTTCCACTGAACGGTCTTGAGTTTTTTACCGTTTTCGATGTTGTTGGTGTGTTTTCATCAGCTTCTGTAGGTTCATATTCCTGGCTATGTTCATCTAACTAAATACATACAAGAGTTAAGTGATTTTAATATTTCTCAAATGCATGTTTACTTACAGTATCACCGATTTGAATCGTTTCGTTTCCACTAGCCTCATTGGTTAAATTACAATCACTTTGTCGTGCTGTAAACAGGTCTTGGAAAAATAGAAGTTGTTCAAAACACCATAGAGAAACTTTGACTGCATCAAGGCCGGAACCAGTTGGTGCTTTCCTAATTTTGGTTAACTCTTTATTAAATTGTTTTCTCAAAGTATTCATTTTTTGTTTGACTTCATCAACAAAATTTGCATTAAAAATAAGCATTTACCTAAAACTCACTTTCAACTTACCAGAAGTACCTGGGCGTATAACGTTTAATACCGAAGCGATTTCCTCCAAACTTTGCTGCCGAGCAGTTTTTTTATAATATACTGGATGCTTAACATTGTATAAATTCTCCTTCTCCCTATATAAATCGATTAAAGCTGAAATCTGCTCCTTATTCTAGGACATTTTAAATTCAGACACGAAGACAACAAATTCACAAAACAAAAAAGATACAAACAGTAAAAACACCACCACCAAGTGTCTGAAGAAGTCTCCAATTTATTTTTATTTACATTTTTACAATGACATTTATGGCACTCACGTCAACCGTCAATATTCTTTTTCCACCAATCAAAAGGAGAGTTTGCTCAAACTGACCTTGAAAAATAGAAACGCCTCTATTTTTACAGGATTTGATCAAACTAAGAAGATTACTTCATATGCTGTCAATTTTTTGGTTTGCTCAAACTAATTTGATCAAATATTTGACCGTGAGACATGGGCTTTATAGGTGCAAGTTTATCAAATTTGACACGTTTCGCACGAGTTGCTTTATCATCAAATCTGATACAGAAATCGGAAACGAGAAAAGGACATTGTCAAGCGAAATATTTCTACACCAAAGCCGTCTGTTTTCCAAAGGTCATCTGCATTCAAATGATTGGCCTTTAGGATGCCCGCATAATAGAGCAGTCCAATGAAAGCATGCATCTCCAGAATATCAGTGGACCGTGCATCTCTCTCACGTGCAAAATTTTCTCTTACAGAAGAAATAAATTTATTTGTGTTATCGACAATAGATTGTAGCATTCCATCTGTTATAAAATACTTCCATATTTCTAAAGGAATCTTGAGATTTCTTGTAGTCTTGAGTAGTAGTCTTGAGGCTGGTATCCTAATTACATAATTTTCCTGTTTAGTTCTAACAGTTTTAGGTCTCCTTATCTTATTCCATTTTATACCATCTTTCGCTATGTAATACAGTTGGTTATTATTCCAAGCTGCCTCTTCTTCATTTTCGTTTTCGCTTATGTCCTGCTCAGATTCACTATCACCTTCTCTCTCCTCAACATTATTCTCTTCATCACTGCTTTCATCAACAGCAGCTTCTTCGTCTGATGATTGATTCAGTTCCCACAAATGAAGTAGGCGGCGTTGATCGGCTTCGTAGGAATTCATAGCTCTGAAAAAAACAAATTCTAATAAAAATACAACGTACTTCAATACTAATAAATAAGAGCCTGCCTTACCGCACTTAGAAGACTTGAAACACACACAAAATTATAAAAACAAAAAATTGAAAGTTATTTAAAATCGAACACGTTTGGTCGCTTCGGTCTGAGATTCCGAAATCAGCAATGAAATCAAAACGACTGCACTCACTGAAGTCACGACTCACACTAACGTTTGTTGAGCGATAGTAGGAAGGTACCTAGAGACTGAGCGCCAAACTTGGCCTTGGACAAACTATAATGCGAAATAGGTATCGCGTCGGTCTCAGAGACCGATAGCGACTAATGAAGGGTTAAAGAAACCACATTATAAAAGTGAAATTAAAAAGCTCACACAAAATAAATATACATAATTAGTAATTTCCTCGGTAATTACAGACCTGATACCTATCCTGCATTAAAAAGTTCCAGGCACCCCCACAGGACCTTGAAACTAAGCACATATTTATATTTAATTTACTCTGTTGATTTTATTGAGGTAGAAGAATAATTCACAGAAAACTGACACCGTAGTACCTATGTGGAATAATTTCCAATTTGACATTTTCCAAAAAGCTCTCCACCCAATTACGGTTGATCGGCTTGTCTATCGATCGGCAATGATCGACAACCTTTTGACCGAGTCGGAAAAAAAAAGAAAAGATGGTATCGCCTTAAGCGGGGTAGGTGGAAATTTGAGAAGAATTTCTCTAAATTGATACAATTAATAATAATTAATAGATGTAACGAAACTTTTAGTATTAAACTAGAGGCAATAAAAGTTTAAGCATATTAACATATCTGAAACAGTCAACAATAAAGTTTGAAAATTTGTTTTGTTATAACATTAAATTGAGTAGCTTTGCCTTGCTTTGACAAACACCTCTTCAAAAGATTGTTTACTAAAGTACAACGTGTATTATGAATTTTCGTATCAATACTTCGTTAGGAAATGTTTTTATATACAGGTTGTCCCAGGAATGGGAGGCCAAAACTTGGGAATGAGTAGGTGGTGTTAAACTAATGTCAGTACTTCATATAACTTTTTTGAAGATATACTTCTTTTGGCGTGTTAGGGAAAAATTATGAGAGTAAATTTTCACGATGCGTGCGCACACCGTCACAAAAAACCGACACCCTGAAGTTAGCTATAGTCAACATTTTAGTTCTGCCAACCGTATTCTACGACTTGTATACAAAATGGGTAAATATGTTTGTAAATTGTAGGAAGACAGCGATTTCAGTGATCCAGTTTCACACATATTTTAGCAACCGATTTTCACACTATATTTTTTCTACGACTTGTGTACAAAATGGGTGAGTATGTTTGTATATTGTAAGAAGACAAAGATTCCATCAGCCGAGTTTCACACTATATTTTTTCTACGACTTTTGTACAAATTGGATGAATATATTTGTATATTGCGCGAAGTCAACGATTTCAGTAGCCGAGTTTCATACTATGTTTTTTCTACGACTTGTATACAAAATGGGTACATATGATGCCAAAGAAGAACTTCTCACGCGCATACATAAGTCCTCCATAAGACCTCCTTTGTTGAGTTATAGGGCTTCAAAGTTAGAAATTTAAAATACATTTTTATACATAACTCCAAAACTATAATTTCGAACTTGATGAAAATTTGGTGGATTGTCAAGTACATCAATTCATTTATTTTGTCCATACCAGTAAGTATAGTAATGTTGCAGAAAGTCAGGATCGGACTTCGCTCACCGGATAAAAGGTCAGAACTTTTGAAGTGTCAAGGCAACTATCTTTAAAATACTGTCAGTTTATTCTCCAACTATTTTTCTGAAAAAAGGGTTCCTTTTGTACAAATCGATAACATCAGTAGTTTCCGAGAGATATGAAATTTAGTAAGACACCGCAGAACACATTCAGATTCTATCATTATTTAGGAAATGGGTTATAACCAAGTAGGCTGCCGTCAATTATTTGTCATATTATGCATTATACCTTGTTTTTAAACTAGGAGGAGCATTTTAGGAAACCTCAAACACACCACTAAAAGTAACTAGATTGGGAATGTGTTCCGAAAGGATCGTGTTCAGACTTTTTGAACTAATTGACAATTACGTGAAATATGTATTGTAATGCTGGTAGTTGTCGTATCCAATGAGGGATCAAGGCATGTCTAAATATCGAATCATCATTGGCAACAGGCCATGGCGAAAGTAGTGAGCAAATGACACATTATTGGGAAAAAATGTATTATAATAGGTAGTTTATGTAAAATTTGTAAATCATTTGAGGATAAATAAAAGTATACAGATTTTTTGATATCGAAAAATGCGATAATATTGTACTGTAATGTAAGAATATTTAGAAAAATAAGATTTTACTTGGAAACTCATATATTATTAACAAGAAAAAACAAGCATGGATTTTGTTCATCAAACTGAATAAATAATAAAAATAGCACTTAAATTGGTTGGAATATAATACTTTGTTAAAAATAAAACCATAAACAACAAACGCAAAAAAGTGGTACATTTAGAATGAAGTAATGAATATTTTCATATAAATAAACACAAAACTGACAAATGTCGTTGTCAGTTGTATCAAAAGAGCTGTGTGAAACGGACTGCAATCTGACCAATCACTAGGCAGCAGAAATGCCAACTTAAATTCAAATCGCTCCTCTTAGTTTAAAAACAAGGTATAGGTAACTATCCTTTAGTTTAGAAAATTTAGTTTCATCAAGTAGGAAGCTGTCAATTTATTTGCCATACTCGGAGTTAAATAAGAATATTTTAATTATTTCTGTATTGTTTGAAATGGCAGAATATACCTTCAATGAATATGCAGGCATGCATTTAATGTATGGAAAGGCATCTGGAAATTCTCGCGAAGCAAGGAGACTTTATTCTGAACATTTTCCTAATAGACTTTTACCAGGTAGAATAACGTTTGATCGTGTTAACAGAAATTTACGAGAAAATGGTATGATTTTATGAAATATTGCAATTATGCATTTTAAAAGGTAATACATTTTATTGTTAGGTACATTTATACGGAAAGCAGGTGGTGTGGGTCCCGTAAGAAATATCCGTACTATTGTTTTAGAGCGGGATATCCTCGATGAAGTAGATAACAACCCTAC
Source organism: Lochmaea crataegi (assembly GCA_947563755.1). Taxonomy (NCBI): domain Eukaryota; kingdom Metazoa; phylum Arthropoda; class Insecta; order Coleoptera; family Chrysomelidae; genus Lochmaea; species Lochmaea crataegi. The sequence continues at coordinate 41,405,062 of OX387433.1, read as the reverse complement.
ATCAAGTGTTAGAAAACTTGGGATCCAACATAATGTATCAAAAACCACCGCGCATAGAATACTTCAAGAAAATCTTTTACGTCCGTACCATCTTCAAAAAGTACAGGGTTTGGATCCAGGAGACTATCCAGCACGCCTTCAATATGCGCGCTGGTTTTTAAAAAAACAAAGACATAATCGAGATTTTATTAAAACAGTATTGTTTACTGATGAAGCGGGATTTACAAGAAATGGCGTTGTCAATTCTCATAATTTACATTTGTGGGCCGATGAGAATCCACACGGCATAATTCAGACACGGCATCAACAAAGGTTTATGGTAAATGTTTGGGCTGGGATAATTGGAAACCACTTAGTTGGTCCAATTATAATTGATGGTCGTTTAGATGGACAGTAAAGTTGTATTTAGACTTTTTGGAAAATCATTCAAATTACCTATTGGAAGATGTACCTATACAAACCAGAATTAATATGTGGTACATGCACAATGGTGCTCCACCTCATTTTAGCATTGTGGTACGTGAGATCACTTAAACGTTACATAATCTAATCCAATGGATCCAATGGATTCATTCCTCTGGGGCTACCTGAAAAGTTTGGTATATGGAACACGCATACAAACAAGGAATGAATTGTTGGATCGAATTAATTTCCATTGCGATGCTATAAGGAACAATCCAGGAATGTTGTTTCAAGTACAACGAAACATTATTCGTAGGCTCAATAAATGTGTAGAGGTAGAAGGTGCACATTTTGAACATTTATTAGATTAAAATTCTTGTTTGTATTTTTTTATTATGTTACTCTGGATAATTCTTACTTTTAATATACGTTTTTATGAAAATTATGAGTTAATTTGTTCTGCTGAACATTACTTAAAGTATGGTTGAGGCATATGATACATACATTGACAGCCTCCTACTTGATAAAATAACATTTTTCAAAGGATGGTTAATGCATATGACAAATAATTGACTGCAGCCTACTTGGTTATAACCCATTTCCTATATAATGATAGAATCTGAATGTGCTCTGCGGTGTCTTACGGAATTCCATATTTCTCGGAAAACACTGATGTTATCGATTTGGACAAAGGGTACCTTTTTCCAGAAAAATAGTTGGAGAATAAACTGATATTATTTTAAAGTTTGTTGCATTGTCACTTTAAAAGTTCTGACATTTCATCCGGTGAGCCAAGTCCGATCCTGACTTTCTGCAACATAAGTATACTTACTGGTATATACAAAATAAATGAGTTGATGTACTTGACAATCCACCAAATTTTCATCAAGTTCGAAATTATAGTTTTGGAATTATGAATAAAAATGTATTTTTAATTTCTAACTTTGAAGCCCTATAACTCAACAAAGGAGGTCCGTAGAAAAAAAAGTTACATGAGGTACTGACATTATTTTAACATCACCTACTCATTCCCAAGCTTTGGCCTCTCATTCCTGGGTCATCTTGTATATTTTGGTATTTTGCCCATCGAAAGTTTACATTTCGTAGAAACTTCCCTGTAAATATCATTTTCCCAAACCGTTGGAAACATTTCGAAAAGAAATATTTTTTGGTGGTGACTTGAATCATTTTTTCTGGAAACTAACTTTCGTGACAACCTGGTATTTTACTTATCGAAAGTTTACTTTTTCTAGATACTTCCCTGTAAATATCATTTTCCCAAACCGTTCGGAACATTTCAAAAAAAATATTTTTTGGTGGTGACTTGAATCATTTTTTCTGGAAACTAACTTTTGTGACAACCTGGTATTTTGCCCATCGAAAGTTTACATATAGTAGATACTCCCCTGTGAATATCATTTTCCCAAACCGTTGGAAACATTTCGAAAAAAAATATTTTCTGGTGGTGACTTGAGTCATTTCTTCAGGAAACTAACTTTTGTGACAACCTGGTATTTTGCCCATCGAAAATTTACATTTTATAGATACTTCCCTGTGGATATCATTTTTCCAAACCGTTGGGAACATGACGAAAAAAAATATTTTTTGGTGGTGACTTGAATCATTTTTTTAGGAAACTAACTACTGTGATAACCTGGTATTTTGCCCATCGAAAGTTTACATTTTGTAGATACTTCCTTGTAAATATCATTTTCCCAAACCGTTGGATAGATGACGAAAAAAAATACTTTCTGGTGGTGAGTTGAATTATTTTTTCTGGAAACTAACTTTTGTGACAACCTGGTATTTTGCCCATCGGAAGTTTACATTTTGTACATACTTCCCTGTAAATGTCATTTTCCCAAACCGTTGGGAACATTTCGAAAAAAAATATTTTTTGGTGGTGACTTGAATCATTTTTTCTGGAAACTGACTTTTGTGACAACCTGGTATTTTGTCCATCGAAAGTTTACATTTTGTAGATACTTCCCTGTAAATATCATTTTCCCAAACCGTTGGGAAGATGGCGAAAAAAAATATTTTCTGGTGGTGACTTGAATCATTTTTTCTGGAAACTAACTTTTGTGACAACCTGGTATTTTGCCCATCGGAAGTTTACATTTTGTAGATGCTTGCCTGTAAATATCATTTTCCCAAACCGTTGGGAAGATGGCGAAAAAAAATATTTTCTGGTGGTGACGAATCATTTTTTCTGGAAACTAACTTTTGTGACAACCTGGTATTTTGCTCATCGAAAGTTTACATTTTGTAGATACTTCCCTGTGAATATGATTTTCTCAAACCGTTGGGAACATTTCGAAAAAAAATATTTTTTGGTGGTGACTTGAATCATTTCTTCAGGAAACTAACTTTTGTGACAACCTGGTATTTTGCCCATCGGAAGTTTACATTTTGTACATACTTCCCTGTAAATGTCATTTTCCCAAACCGTTGGGAACATTTCGAAAAAAAATATTTTTTGGTGGTGACTTGAATCATTTTTTCTGGAAACTGACTTTTGTGACAACCTGGTATTTTGTCCATCGAAAGTTTACATTTTGTATATACTTCCCTGTAAATATCATTTTCCCAAACCGTTGGGAAGATGGCGAAAAAAAATATTTTCTGGTGGTGACTTGAATCATTTTTTCTGGAAACTAACTTTTGTGACAACCTGGTATTTTGCCCATCGGAAGTTTACATTTTGTAGATGCTTGCCTGTAAATATCATTTTCCCAAACCGTTGGGAAGATGGCGAAAAAAAATATTTTCTGGTGGTGACGAATCATTTTTTCTGGAAACTAACTTTTGTGACAACCTGGTATTTTGCTCATCGAAAGTTTACATTTTGTAGATACTTCCCTGTGAATATGATTTTCTCAAACCGTTGGGAACATTTCGAAAAAAAATATTTTTTGGTGGTGACTTGAATCATTTCTTCAGGAAACTAACTTTTGTGACAACCTGGTATTTTGCCCATCGGAAGTTTACATTTTGTACATACTTCCCTGTAAATATCATTTTCCCAAACCGTTGGGAACATTTCGAAAAAAAATATTTTTTGGTGGTGACTTGAATCATTTTTTCTGGAAACTAACTTTCGTGACAACCTGGTATTTTACTTATCAAAAGTTTACATTTTTTAGATACTTCCCTGTAAATATCATTTTCCCAAACCGTTCGGAACATTTCAAAAAAAATATTTTTTGGTGGTGACTTGAATCATTTTTTCAGGAAACTAACTACTGTGACAACCTGGTATTTTGCCCATCGAAAGTTTACATTTTGTAAATACTTCCCTGTGAATATCATTTTCCCAAACCGTTGGGAACATTTCGAAAAAAAATATTTTTTGGTGGTGACTTGAATCATTTTTTCCGGAAACTGACTTTTGTGACAACCTGGTATTTTGTCCATCGGAAGTTTACATTTTATAGATACTCCCCTGTAAATATCATTTTCCCAAACCGTTGGGAAGATGGCGAAAAAAAATATTTTCTGGTGGTGACTTGAATCATTTTTTCTGGAAACTAACTTTTGTGACAACCTGGTATTTTGCCCATCGGAAGTTTACATTTTGTAGATGCTTGCCTGTAAATATCATTCTCCCAAACCGTTGGGAAGATGGCGAAAAAAAATATTTTCTGGTGGTGACGAATCATTTTTTCTGGAAACTAACTTTTGTGACAACCTGGTATTTTGCTCATCGAAAGTTTACATTTTGTAGATACTTCCCTGTGAATATGATTTTCTCAAACCGTTGGGAACATTTCGAAAAAAAATATTTTTTGGTGGTGACTTGAATCATTTCTTCAGGAAACTAACTTTTGTGACAACCTGGTATTTTGCCCATCGAAAGTTTACATTTTGTAGATACTTCCTTGTAAATATCATTTTCCCAAACCGTTGGATAGATGACGAAAAAAAATACTTTCTGGTGGTGAGTTGAATCATTTTTTCTGGAAACTAACTTTTGTGACAACCTGGTATTTTGCCCATCGGAAGTTTACATTTTGTACATACTTCCCTGTAAATGTCATTTTCCCAAACCGTTGGGAACATTTCGAAAAAAAATATTTTTTGGTGGTGACTTGAATCATTTTTTCTGGAAACTGACTTTTGTACAACCTGGTATTTTGTCCATCGAAAGTTTACATTTTGTAGATACTTCCCTGTAAATATCATTTTCCCAAACCGTTGGCAACATTTCGAAAAAAAATATTTTTTGGTGGTGACTTGAATCATTTTTTCTGGAAACTGACTTTTGTGACAACCTGGTATTTTGCCCATCGGAAGTTTACATTTTGTACATACTTCCCTGTAAATGTCATTTTCCCAAACCGTTGGGAACATTTCGAAAAAAAATATTTTTTGGTGGTGACTTGAATCATTTCTTCAGGAAACTAACTTTTGTGACAACCTGGTATTTCGCCCATCGAAAGTTTACATTTTGTAAATACTTCCCTGTGAATATCATTTTCCCATACCGTTGGGAACATTTCGAAAAAAAATATTTTTTGGTGGTGACTTGAATCATTTTTTCTGGAAACTGACTTTTGTACAACCTGGTATTTTGTCCATCGAAAGTTTACATTTTGTAGATACTTCCCTGTAAATATCATTTTCCCAAACCGTTGGGAACATTTCGAAAAAAAATATTTTTTGGTGGTGACTTGAATCATTTTTTCTGGAAACTGACTTTTGTGACAACCTGGTATTTTGTCCATCGAAAGTTTACATTTTGTAGATACTTCCCTGTGAATATCATTTTCCCAAACCGTTGGGAACATTTCGAAAAAAAATATTTTTTGGTGGTGACTTGAATCATTTCTTCAGGAAACTAACTTTTGTGACAACCTGGTATTTTGCCCATCGGAAGTTTACATTTTGTAAATACTTCCCTGTGAATATCATTTTCCCAAACCGTTGGGAACATTTCGAAAAAAAATATTTTTTGGTGGTGACTTGAATCATTTTTTCTGGAAACTAACTTTCGTGACAACCCGGTATTTCACTTATCGAAAGTTTACTTTTTTTAGATACTTCCTTGTAAATATCATTTTCCCAAACCGTTGGATAGATGACGAAAAAAAATACTTTCTGGTGGTGAGTTGAATCATTTTTTCTGGAAACTAACTTTTGTGACAACCTGGTATTTTGCCCATCGGAAGTTTACATTTTGTACATACTTCCCTGTAAATGTCATTTTCCCAAACCGTTGGGAACATTTCGAAAAAAAATATTTTTTGGTGGTGACTTGAATCATTTTTTCTGGAAACTGACTTTTGTACAACCTGGTATTTTGTCCATCGAAAGTTTACATTTTGTAGATACTTCCCTGTAAATATCATTTTCCCAAACCGTTGGGAACATTTCGAAAAAAAAATATTTTTTGGTGGTGACTTGAATCATTTTTTCTGGAAACTGACTTTTGTGACAACCTGGTATTTTACTTATCGAAAGTTTACTTTTTTTAGATACTTCCTTGTAAATATCATTTTCCCAAACCGTTGGATAGATGACGAAAAAAAATACTTTCTGGTGGTGAGTTGAATCATTTTTTCTGGAAACTAACTTTTGTGACAACCTGGTATTTTGCCCATCGGAAGTTTACATTTTGTACATACTTCCCTGTAAATGTCATTTTCCCAAACCGTTGGGAACATTTCGAAAAAAAATATTTTTTGGTGGTGACTTGAATCATTTTTTCTGGAAACTGACTTTTGTACAACCTGGTATTTTGTCCATCGAAAGTTTACATTTTGTAAATACTTCCCTGTGAATATCATTTTCCCAAACCGTTGGGAACATTTCGAAAAAAAATATTTTTTGGTGGTGACTTGAATCATTTTTTCTGGAAACTAACTTTCGTGACAACCTGGTATTTTACTTATCGAAAGTTTACTTTTTTTAGATACTTCCCTGTAAATATCATTTTCCCAAACCGTTCGGAACATTTCAAAAAAAATATTTTTTGGTGGTGACTTGAATCATTTTTTCAGGAAACTAACTTTTGTGACAACCTGGTATTTTGCCCATCGGAAGTTTACATTTTGTAAATACTTCCCTGTGAATATCATTTTCCCAAACCGTTGGGAACATTTCGAAAAAAAATATTTTTTGGTGGTGACTTGAATCATTTTTTCCGGAAACTGACTTTTGTGACAACCTGGTATTTTGTCCATCGAAAGTTTACATTTTGTAGATACTCCCCTGTAAATATCATTCTCCCAAACCGTTGGGAAGATGGCGAAAAAAAATATTTTCTGGTGGTGACTTGAATCATTTTTTCTGGAAACTAACTTTTGTGACAACCTGGTATTTTGCCCATCGGAAGTTTACATTTTGTAGATGCTTGCCTGTAAATATCATTCTCCCAAACCGTTGGGAAGATGGCGAAAAAAAATATTTTCTGGTGGTGACGAATCATTTTTTCTGGAAACTAACTTTTGTGACAACCTGGTATTTTGCTCATCGAAAGTTTACATTTTGTAGATACTTCCCTGTGAATATGATTTTCTCAAACCGTTGGGAACATTTCGAAAAAAAATATTTTTTGGTGGTGACTTGAATCATTTCTTCAGGAAACTAACTTTTGTGACAACCTGGTATTTTACTTATCGAAAGTTTACTTTTTTTAGATACTTCCCTGTAAATATCATTTTCCCAAACCGTTCGGAACATTTCAAAAAAAATATTTTTTGGTGGTGACTTGAATCATTTTTTCAGGAAACTAACTACTGTGACAACCTGGTATTTTGCCCATCGAAAGTTTACATTTTGTAGATACTTCCTTGTAAATATCATTTTCCCAAACCGTTGGATAGATGACGAAAAAAAATACTTTCTGGTGGTGAGTTGAATCATTTTTTCTGGAAACTAACTTTTGTGACAACCTGGTATTTTGCCCATCGAAAGTTTACATTTTGTAGATACTTCCTTGTAAATATCATTTTCCCAAACCGTTGGATAGATGACGAAAAAAAAAACTTTCTGGTGGTGAGTTGAATCATTTTTTCTGGAAACTAACTTTTGTGACAACCTGGTATTTTGCCCATCGGAAATTTACATTTTGTACATACTTCCCTGTAAATGTCATTTTCCCAAACCGTTGGGAACATTTCGAAAAAAAATATTTTTTGGTGGTGACTTGAATCATTTTTTCTGGAAACTGACTTTTGTGACAACCTGGTATTTCGCCCATCGAAAGTTTACATTTTGTACATACTTCCCTGTAAATATCATTTTCCCAAACCGTTGGGAACATTTCGAAAAAAAATATTTTTTGGTGGTGACTTGAATCATTTTTTCTGGAAACTAACTTTCGTGACAACCTGGTATTTTACTTATCGAAAGTTTACTTTTTTTAGATACTTCCCTGTAAATATCATTTTCCCAAACCGTTCGGAACATTTCAAAAAAAATATTTTTTGGTGGTGACTTGAATCATTTTTTCAGGAAACTAACTACTGTGACAACCTGGTATTTTGCCCATCGAAAGTTTACATTTTGTAGATACTTCCTTGTAAATATCATTTTCCCAAACCGTTGGATAGATGACGAAAAAAAATACTTTCTGGTGGTGAGTTGAATCATTTTTTCTGGAAACTAACTTTTGTGACAACCTGGTATTTTGCCCATCGAAAGTTTACATTTTGTAGATACTTCCTTGTAAATATCATTTTCCCAAACCGTTGGATAGATGACGAAAAAAAAACTTTCTGGTGGTGAGTTGAATCATTTTTTCTGGAAACTAACTTTTGTGACAACCTGGTATTTTGCCCATCGGAAGTTTACATTTTGTACATACTTCCCTGTAAATGTCATTTTCCCAAACCGTTGGGAACATTTCGAAAAAAAATATTTTTTGGTGGTGACTTGAATCATTTTTTCTGGAAACTGACTTTTGTGACAACCTGGTATTTCGCCCATCGAAAGTTTACATTTTGTAGATACTTCCCTGTAAATATCATTTTCCCAAACCGTTGGGAACATTTCGAAAAAAAATATTTTTTGGTGGTGACTTGAATCATTTTTTCTGGAAACTGACTTTTGTGACAACCTGGTATTTCGCCCATCGAAAGTTTACATTTTGTACATACTTCCCTGTAAATGTCATTTTCCCAAACCGTTGGGAACATTTCGAAAAAAAATATTTTTTGGTGGTGACTTGAATCATTTTTTCTGGAAACTGACTTTTGTGACAACCTGGTATTTTGTCCATCGAAAGTTTACATTTTGTAGAAACTTCCCTGTAAATATCATTTTCCCAAACCGTTGGGAAGATGGCGAAAAAAAATATTTTCTGGTGGTGACGAATCATTTTTTCTGGAAACTAACTTTTGTGACAACCTGGTATTTTGCTCATCGAAAGTTTACATTTTGTACATACTTCCCTGTAAATATCATTTCGAAAAAAAATATTTTTTGGTGGTGACTTGAATCATTTCTTCAGGAAACTAACTTTTGTGACAACCTGGTATTTTGCCCATCGGAAGTTTACATTTTGTACATACTTCCCTGTAAATATCATTTTCCCAAACCGTTGGGAACATTTCGAAAAAAAATATTTTTTGGTGGTGACTTGAATCATTTTTTCTGGAAACTAACTTTCGTGACAACCTGGTATTTTACTTATCAAAAGTTTACTTTTTTTAGATACTTCCCTGTAAATATCATTTTCCCAAACCGTTCGGAACATTTCAAAAAAAATATTTTTTGGTGGTGACTTGAATCATTTTTTCAGGAAACTAACTACTGTGACAACCTGGTATTTTGCCCATCGAAAGTTTACATTTTGTAAATACTTCCCTGTGAATATCATTTTCCCAAACCGTTGGGAACATTTCGAAAAAAAATATTTTTTGGTGGTGACTTGAATCATTTTTTCCGGAAACTGACTTTTGTGACAACCTGGTATTTTGTCCATCGAAAGTTTACATTTTGTAGATACTTCCCTGTAAATATCATTTTCCCAAACCGTTGGGAAGATGGCGAAAAAAAATATTTTCTGGTGGTGACGAATCATTTTTTCTGGAAACTAACTTTTGTGACAACCTGGTATTTTGCTCATCGAAAGTTTACATTTTGTACATACTTCCCTGTGAATATGATTTTCTCAAACCGTTGGGAACATTTCGAAAAAAAATATTTTTTGGTGGTGACTTGAATCATTTCTTCAGGAAACTAACTTTTGTGACAACCTGGTATTTTGCCCATCGGAAGTTTACATTTTGTACATACTTCCCTGTGAATATCATTTTCCCAAACCGTTGGGAACATTTCGAAAAAAAATATTTTTTGGTGGTGACTTGAATCATTTTTTCTGGAAACTAACTTTCGTGACAACCTGGTATTTTACTTATCAAAAGTTTACTTTTTTTAGATACTTCCCTGTAAATATCATTTTCCCAAACCGTTCGGAACATTTCAAAAAAAATATTTTTTGGTGGTGACTTGAATCATTTTTTCAGGAAACTAACTACTGTGACAACCTGGTATTTTGCCCATCGAAAGTTTACATTTTGTAAATACTTCCCTGTGAATATCATTTTCCCAAACCGTTGGGAACATTTCGAAAAAAAATATTTTTTGGTGGTGACTTGAATCATTGAAACTGACTTTTGTGACAACCTGGTATTTTGTCCATCGGAAGTTTACATTTTATAGATACTCCCCTGTAAATATCATTTTCCCAAACCGTTGGGAAGATGGCGAAAAAAAATATTTTCTGGTGGTGACGAATCATTTTTTCTGGAAACTAACTTTTGTGACAACCTGGTATTTTGCTCATCGAAAGTTTACATTTTGTAGATACTTCCCTGTGAATATGATTTTCTCAAACCGTTGGGAACATTTCGAAAAAAAATATTTTTTGGTGGTGACTTGAATCATTTCTTCAGGAAACTAACTTTTGTGACAACCTGGTATTTTGCCCATCGAAAGTTTACATTTTGTAGATACTTCCTTGTAAATATCATTTTCCCAAACCGTTGGATAGATGACGAAAAAAAATACTTTCTGGTGGTGAGTTGAATCATTTTTTCTGGAAACTAACTTTTGTGACAACCTGGTATTTTGCCCATCGGAAGTTTACATTTTGTACATACTTCCCTGTAAATGTCATTTTCCCAAACCGTTGGGAACATTTCGAAAAAAAATATTTTTTGGTGGTGACTTGAATCATTTTTTCTGGAAACTGACTTTTGTACAACCTGGTATTTTGTCCATCGAAAGTTTACATTTTGTAGATACTTCCCTGTAAATATCATTTTCCCAAACCGTTGGGAACATTTCGAAAAAAAATATTTTTTGGTGGTGACTTGAATCATTTTTTCTGGAAACTGACTTTTGTGACAACCTGGTATTTTGTCCATCGAAAGTTTACATTTTGTAGATACTTCCCTGTGAATATCATTTTCCCAAACCGTTGGGAACATTTCGAAAAAAAATATTTTTTGGTGGTGACTTGAATCATTTCTTCAGGAAACTAACTTTTGTGACAACCTGGTATTTCGCCCATCGAAAGTTTACATTTTGTAAATACTTCCCTGTGAATATCATTTTCCCAAACCGTTGGGAACATTTCGAAAAAAAATATTTTTTGGTGGTGACTTGAATCATTTCTTCAGGAAACTAACTTTTGTGACAACCTGGTATTTTGCCCATCGGAAGTTTACATTTTGTAAATACTTCCCTGTGAATATCATTTTCCCAAACCGTTGGGAACATTTCGAAAAAAAATATTTTTTGGTGGTGACTTGAATCATTTTTTCTGGAAACTAACTTTCGTGACAACCCGGTATTTCACTTATCGAAAGTTTACTTTTTTTAGATACTTCCTTGTAAATATCATTTTCCCAAACCGTTGGATAGATGACGAAAAAAAATACTTTCTGGTGGTGAGTTGAATCATTTTTTCTGGAAACTAACTTTTGTGACAACCTGGTATTTTGCCCATCGGAAGTTTACATTTTGTACATACTTCCCTGTAAATGTCATTTTCCCAAACCGTTGGGAACATTTCGAAAAAAAATATTTTTTGGTGGTGACTTGAATCATTTTTTCTGGAAACTGACTTTTGTACAACCTGGTATTTTGTCCATCGAAAGTTTACATTTTGTAGATACTTCCCTGTAAATATCATTTTCCCAAACCGTTGGGAACATTTCGAAAAAAAATATTTTTTGGTGGTGACTTGAATCATTTTTTCTGGAAACTGACTTTTGTGACAACCTGGTATTTTACTTATCGAAAGTTTACTTTTTTTAGATACTTCCTTGTAAATATCATTTTCCCAAAACGTTGGATAGATGACGAAAAAAAATACTTTCTGGTGGTGAGTTGAATCATTTTTTCTGGAAACTAACTTTTGTGACAACCTGGTATTTTGCCCATCGGAAGTTTACATTTTGTACATACTTCCCTGTAAATGTCATTTTCCCAAACCGTTGGGAACATTTCGAAAAAAAATATTTTTTGGTGGTGACTTGAATCATTTTTTCTGGAAACTGACTTTTGTACAACCTGGTATTTTGTCCATCGAAAGTTTACATTTTGTAGATACTTCCCTGTAAATATCATTTTCCCAAACCGTTGGGAACATTTCGAAAAAAAATATTTTTTGGTGGTGACTTGAATCATTTTTTCTGGAAACTGACTTTTGTGACAACCTGGTATTTTACTTATCGAAAGTTTACTTTTTTTAGATACTTCCTTGTAAATATCATTTTCCCAAAACGTTGGATAGATGACGAAAAAAAATACTTTCTGGTGGTGAGTTGAATCATTTTTTCTGGAAACTAACTTTTGTGACAACCTGGTATTTTGCCCATCGGAAGTTTACATTTTGTACATACTTCCCTGTGAATATCATTTTCCCAAACCGTTGGGAACATTTCGAAAAAAAATATTTTTTGGTGGTGACTTGAATCATTTTTTCTGGAAACTAACTTTCGTGACAACCTGGTATTTTACTTATCGAAAGTTTACTTTTTTTAGATACTTCCCTGTAAATATCATTTTCCCAAACCGTTCGGAACATTTCAAAAAAAATATTTTTTGGTGGTGACTTGAATCATTTTTTCAGGAAACTAACTTTTGTGACAACCTGGTATTTTGCCCATCGGAAGTTTACATTTTGTAAATACTTCCCTGTGAATATCATTTTCCCAAACCGTTGGGAACATTTCGAAAAAAAATATTTTTTGGTGGTGACTTGAATCATTTTTTCCGGAAACTGACTTTTGTGACAACCTGGTATTTTGTCCATCGAAAGTTTACATTTTGTAAATACTTCCCTGTGAATATCATTTTCCCAAACCGTTGGGAACATTTCGAAAAAAAATATTTTTTGGTGGTGACTTGAATCATTTTTTCTGGAAACTAACTTTCGTGACAACCTGGTATTTTACTTATCGAAAGTTTACTTTTTTTAGATACTTCCCTGTAAATATCATTTTCCCAAACCGTTCGGAACATTTCAAAAAAAATATTTTTTGGTGGTGACTTGAATCATTTTTTCAGGAAACTAACTACTGTGACAACCTGGTATTTTGCCCATCGAAAGTTTACATTTTGTAGATACTTCCTTGTAAATATCATTTTCCCAAACCGTTGGATAGATGACGAAAAAAAATACTTTCTGGTGGTGAGTTGAATCATTTTTTCTGGAAACTAACTTTTGTGACAACCTGGTATTTTGCCCATCGAAAGTTTACATTTTGTAGATACTTCCTTATAAATATCATTTTCCCAAACCGTTGGATAGATGACGAAAAAAAAAACTTTCTGGTGGTGAGTTGAATCATTTTTTCTGGAAACTAACTTTTGTGACAACCTGGTATTTCGCCCATCGAAAGTTTACATTTTGTAGATACTTCCCTGTAAATATCAATTTCCCAAACCGTTGGGAACATGACGAAAAAAAATATTTTCTGGTGGTGACTTGAATCATTTTTTCTGGAAACTAACTTTTGTGACAACCTGGTATTTTGCCCATCGAAAGTTTACCTTTTGTAGATACTTCCCTGTAAATATCATTTTCTCAAACCGTTGGGAACATTTCGAAAAAAAATATTTTTTGGTGGTGAGTTGAATTATTTTTTCTGGAAACTGACTTTTGTGACAACCTGGTATTTTGCCCATCGGAAGTTTACATTTTGTACATACTTCCCTGTAAATGTCATTTTCCCAAACCGTTGGGAACATTTCGAAAAAAAATATTTTTTGGTGGTGACTTGAATCATTTTTTCTGGAAACTGACTTTTGTGACAACCTGGTATTTCGCCCATCGAAAGTTTACATTTTGTAGATACTTCCCTGTAAATATCATTTTCCCAAACCGTTGGGAAGATGACGAAAAAAAATATTTTCTGGTGGTGACTTGAATCATTTTTTCTGGAAACTGACTTTTGTGACAACCTGGTATTTTGCCCATCGAAAGTTTACCTTTTGTAGATACTTCCCTGTGAATATCATTTTCCCAAACCGTTGGGAACATTTCGAAAAAAAATATTTTTTGGTGGTGACTTGAATCATTTTTTCTGGAAACTAACTTTCGTGACAACCTGGTATTTTGTCCATCGAAAGTTTACCTTTTGTAGATACTTCCCTGTAAATATCATTTTCCCAAACCGTTGGGAAGATGGCGAAAAAAAATATTTTTTGGTGGTGACTTGAATCATTTTTTCTGGAAACTAACTTTTGTGACAACCTGGTATTTTGCCCATCGAAAGTTTACATTTTGTAAATACTTCCCTGTAAATATCATTTTCCCAAACCGTTGGGAAGATGACGAAAAAAAATATTTTCTGGTGGTGACTTGAATCATTTTTTCTGGAAACTAACTTTTGTGACAACCTGGTATTTCGCCAATCGAAAGTTTACATTTTGTAGATACTTCCCTGTAAATATCATTTTCCCAAACCGTTGGGAAGATGACGAAAAAAAATATTTTCTGGTGGTGACTTGAATCATTTTTTCTGGAAACTAACTTTTGTGACAACCTGGTATTTCGCCAATCGAAAGTTTACATTTTGTAGATACTTCCCTGTAAATATCATTTTCCCAAACCGTTGGGAACATTTCGAAAAAAAATATTTTTTGGTGGTGACTTGAATCATTTTTTCTGGAAACTGACTTTTGTGACAACCTGGTATTTTGTCCATCGAAAGTTTACATTTTGTAGATACTTCCCTGTAAATATCATTTTCCCAAACCGTTGGGATGATGGCGAAAAAAAATATTTTTTGGTGGTGACTTGAATCATTTCTTCAGGAAACTAACTTTTGTGACAACCTGGTATTTCGCCCATCGAAAGTTTACATTTTGTAGATACTTCCCTGTAAATATCCTTTTCCCAAACCGTTGGGAAGATGGCGAAAAAAAAATATTTTTTGGTGGTGACTTGAATATTTCTTCAGGAAACTAACTTTTGTGACAACCTGGTATTTCGCCCATCGAAAGTTTACATTTTGTAGATACTTCCCTGTAAATATCATTTTCCCAAACCGTTGGGAAGATGACGAAAAAAAATATTTTCTGGTGGTGACGAATCATTTTTTCTGGAAACTAACTTTTGTGACAACCTGGTATTTTGCCCATCGAAAGTTTACCTTTTGTAGATACTTCCCTGTAAATATCATTTCCTCAAACCGTTGGGAACATTTCGAAAAAAAATATTTTTTGGTGATGACTTGAATCATTTTTTCTGGAAACTGACTTTTGTGACAACCTGGTATTTCGCCCATCGAAAGTTTACATTTTGTAGATACTTCCCTGTAAATATCATTTTCCCAAACCGTTGGGAACATGACGAAAAAAAATATTTTTTGGTGGTGACTTGAATCATTTTTTTTGGAAACTGACTTTTGTGACAACCTGGTATTTTGTCCATCGAAAGTTTAGATTTTTTAGATACTTCCCTGTAAATATCATTATCCCAAACCGTTGGGAAGATGGCGAAAAAAAATATTTTCTGGTGGTGACTTGAATCATTTTTTCTGGAAACTAACTTTTGTGACAACCTGGTATTTCGCCCATCGAAAGTTTACATTTTGTAGATACTTCCCTGTAAATATCATTTTCCCAAACCGTTGGGAACATGACGAAAAAAAATATTTTTTGGTGGTGACTTGAATCATTTTTTCTGGAAACTAACTTTTGTGACAACCTGGTATTTCGCCCATCGAAAGTTTACATTTTGTAGATACTTCCCTGTAAATATCATTTTCCCAAACCGTTGGGAACATGACGAAAAAAAATATTTTTTGGTGGTGACTTGAATCATTTTTTCTGGAAACTAACTTTTGTGACAACCTGGTATTTTGCCCATCGGAAGTTTACATTTTGTAGATACTTCCCTGTGAATATCATTTTCCCAAACCGTTGGGAACATTTCGAAAAAAAATATTTTTTGGTGGTGACTTGAATCATTTTTTCTGGAAACTGACTTTTGTGACAACCTGGTATTTTGTCCATCGAAAGTTTACATTTTGTAGATACTTCCCTGTAAATATCATTTTCCCAAACCGTTGGGAACATTTCGAAAAAAAATATTTTTTGGTGGTGACTTGAATCATTTTTTCTGGAAACTGACTTTTGTGACAACCTGGTATTTTGTCCATCGAAAGTTTACATTTTGTAGATACTTCCCTGTAAATATCAATTTCCCAAACCGTTGGGAACATTTCGAAAAAAAATATTTGTTGGTGGTGACTTGAATCATTTCTTCAGGAAACTAACTTTTGTGACAACCTGGTATTTCGCCCATCGAAAGTTTACATTTTGTAGATACTTCCCTGTAAATATCATTTTCCCAAACCGTTGGGAACATGACGGAAAAAAATATTTTCTGGTGGTGACTTGAATCATTTTTTCTGGAAACTAACTTTTGTGACAACCTGGTATTTTGCCCATCGGAAGTTTACATTTTGTACATACTTCCCTGTAAATATCAATTTCCCAAACCGTTGGGAACATTTCGAAAAAAAATATTTTTTGGTGGTGACTTGAATCATTTCTTCAGGAAACTAACTTTTGTGACAACCTGGTATTTCGCCCATCGAAAGTTTACATTTTGTAGATACTTCCCTGTGAATATAATTTTCCCAAACCGTTGGGAACATGACGAAAAAAAATATTTTCTGGTGGTGACTTGAATCATTTTTTCTGGAAACTAACTTTTGTGACAACCTGGTATTTCGCCCATCGAAAGATTACATTTTGTAGATACTTCCCTGTGAATATCATTTTCCCAAACCGTTGGGAACATGACGAAAGAAAATATTTTCTGGTGGTGAATTGAATCATTTTTTCTGGAAACTAACTTTTGTGACAACCTGGTATTTTGCCCATCGGAAGTTTACATTTTGTACATACTTCCCTGTGAATATCATTTTCCCAAACCGTTGGGAAGATGGCGAAAAAAAATATTTTTTGGTGGTGACTTGAATCATTTCTTCAGGAAACTAACTTTTGTGACAACCTGGTATTTCGCCCATCGAAAGTTTACATTTTGTAGATACTTCCCTGTGAATATCATTTTCCCAAACCGTTGGGAACATGACGAAAAAAAATATTTTCTGGTGGTGACTTGAATCATTTTTTCTGGAAACTAACTTTTGTGACAACCTGGTATTTTGCCCATCGGAAGTTTACATTTTGTACATATTTCCCTGTAAATATCATTTTCCCAAACCGTTGGGAACATTTCGAAAAAAAATATTTTCTGGTGGTGAATTGAATCATTTTTTCTGGAAACTAACTTTTGTGACAACCTGGTATTTCGCCCATCGAAAGTTTACATTTTGTAAATACTTCCCTGTAAATATCATTTTCCCAAACCGTTGGGAAGATGGCGAAAAAAACTATTTTTTGGTGGTGACTTGAATCATTTCTTCAGGAAACTAACTTTTGTGACAACCTGGTATTTCGCCAATCGGAAGTTTACATTTTGTACATATTTCCCTGTAAATATCATTTTCCCAAACCGTTGGGAACATTTCGAAAAAAAATATTTTTTGGTGGTGACTTGAATCATTTTTTCTGGAAACTGACTTTTGTGACAACCTGGTATTTTGTCCATCGAAAGTTTACATTTTGTAGATACTTTCCTGTGAATATGATTTTCTCAAACCGTTGGGAACATTTCGAAAAAAAATATTTTTTGGTGGTGACTTGAATCATTTCTTCAGGAAACTAACTTTTGTGACAACCTGGTATTTCGCCCATCGGAAGTTTACATTTTGTAAATACTTCCCTGTAAATATCATTTTCCCAAACCGTTGGGAAGATGACGAAAAAAAATATTTTCTGGTGGTGACTTGAATCATTTTTTCTGGAAACTAACTTTTGTGACAACCTGGTATTTTGCCCATCGGAAGTTTACATTTTGTACATATTTCCCTGTAAATATCATTTTCCCAAACCGTTGGGAACATTTCGAAAAAAAATATTTTTTGGTGGTGACTTGAATCATTTTTTCTGGAAACTAACTTTTGTGACAACCTGGTATTTTGCCCATCGGAAGTTTACATTTTGTACATATTTCCCTGTAAATATCATTTTCCCAAACCGTTGGCAACATTTCGAAAAAAAATATTTTTTGGTGGTGACTTGAATCATTTTTTCTGGAAACTAACTTTTGTGACAACCTGGTATTTTGCCCATCGGAAGTTTAAATTTTGTACATATTTCCCTGTAAATATCATTTTCCCAAACCGTTGGGAACATTTCGAAAAAAAATATTTTTTGGTGGTGACTTGAATCATTTTTTCTGGAAACTAACTTTTGTGACAACCTGGTATTTTGCCCATCGGAAGTTTACATTTTGTACATATTTCCCTGTAAATATCATTTTCCCAAACCGTTGGGAACATTTCGAAAAAAAATACTTTCTGGTGGTGAGTTGAATCATTTTTTCTGGAAACTAACTTTTGTGACAACCTGGTATTTTGCCCATCGGAAGTTTACATTTTGTACATACTTCCCTGTAAATGTCATTTTCCCAAACCGTTGGGAACATTTCGAAAAAAAATATTTTTTGGTGGTGACTTGAATCATTTTTTCTGGAAACTGACTTTTGTACAACCTGGTATTTTGTCCATCGAAAGTTTACATTTTGTAGATACTTCCCTGTAAATATCATTTTCCCAAACCGTTGGGAACATTTCGAAAAAAAATATTTTCTGGTGGTGAATTGAATCATTTTTTCTGGAAACTAACTTTTGTGACAACCTGGTATTTCGCCCATCGAAAGTTTACATTTTGTAAATACTTCCCTGTAAATATCATTTTCCCAAACCGTTGGGAAGATGACGAAAAAAAATATTTTCTGGTGGTGACTTGAATCATTTTTTCTGGAAACTAACTTTTGTGACAACCTGGTATTTTGCCCATCGGAAGTTTACATTTTGTACATATTTCCCTGTAAATATCATTTTCCCAAACCGTTGGGAACATTTCGAAAAAAAATATTTTTTGGTGGTGACTTAAATCATTTTTTCTGGAAACTGACTTTTGTGACAACCTGGTATTTTGTCCATCGAAAGTTTACATTTTGTAGATACTTCCCTGTAAATATCATTTTCCCAAACCGTTGGGAAGATGGCGAAAAAAACTATTTTTTGGTGGTGACTTGAATCATTTCTTCAGGAAACTAACTTTTGTGACAACCTGGTATTTCGCCCATCGTAAGTTTACATTTTGTACATATTTCCCTGTAAATATCATTTTCCCAAACCGTTGGGAACATTTCGAAAAAAAATATTTTTTGGTGGTGACTTGAATCATTTTTTCTGGAAACTGACTTTTGTGACAACCTGGTATTTTGTCCATCGAAAGTTTACATTTTGTAGATACTTCCCTGTAAATATCATTTTCCCAAACCGTTGGGAAGATGGCGAAAAAAACTATTTTTTGGTGGTGACTTGAATCATTTCTTCAGGAAACTAACTTTTGTGACAACCTGGTATTTCGCCCATCGGAAGTTTACATTTTGTACATATTTCCCTGTAAATATCATTTTCCCAAACCGTTGGGAACATTTCGAAAAAAAATATTTTTTGGTGGTGACTTGAATCATTTTTTCTGGAAACTGACTTTTGTGACAACCTGGTATTTCGCCCATCGAAAGTTTACATTTTGAAGATACTTTCCTGTGAATATGATTTTCTCAAACCGTTGGGAACATTTCGAAAAAAAATATTTTTTGGTGGTGACTTGAATCATTTCTTCAGGAAACTAACTTTTGTGACAACCTGGTATTTCGCCCATCGGAAGTTTACATTTTGTAAATACTTCCCTGTAAATATCATTTTCCCAAACCGTTGGGAAGATGACGAAAAAAAATATTTTCTGGTGGTGACTTGAATCATTTTTTCTGGAAACTAACTTTTGTGACAACCTGGTATTTTGCCCATCGGAAGTTTACATTTTGTACATATTTCCCTGTAAATATCATTTTCCCAAACCGTTGGGAACATTTCGAAAAAAAATATTTTTTGGTGGTGACTTGAATCATTTTTTCTGGAAACTAACCTTTGTGACAACCTGGTATTTTGCCCATCGGAAGTTTAAATTTTGTACATATTTCCCTGTAAATATCATTTTCCCAAACCGTTGGGAACATTTCGAAAAAAAATATTTTTTGGTGGTGACTTGAATCATTTTTTCTGGAAACTAACTTTTGTGACAACCTGGTATTTTGCCCATCGGAAGTTTACATATTGTACATATTTCCCTGTAAATATCATTTTCCCAAACCGTTGGGAACATTTCGAAAAAAAATATTTTTTGGTGGTGACTTGAATCATTTTTTCTGGAAACTGACTTTTGTGACAACCTGGTATTTCGCCCATCGAAAGTTTACATTTTGTAGATACTTTCCTGTGAATATGATTTTCTCAAACCGTTGGGAACATTTCGAAAAAAAATATTTTTTGGTGGTGACTTGAATCATTTTTTCTGGAAACTGACTTTTGTGACAACCTGGTATTTCGCCCATCGAAAGTTTACATTTTGTAGATACTTTCCTGTGAATATGATTTTCTCAAACCGTTGGGAAGATGACGAAAAAAAATATTTTTTGGTGGTGACTTGAATCATTTTTTCTGGAAACTGACTTTTGTGACAACCTGGTATTTTGTCCATCGGAAGTTTACATTTTGTAGATACTTCCCTGTAAATATCATTTTCCCAAACCGTTGGGAACATTTCGAAAAAAAATATTTTTTGGTGGTGACTTGAATCATTTTTTCTGGAAACTGACTTTTGTGACAACCTGGTATTTTGTCCATCGAAAGTTTACATTTTGTAGATACTTCCCTGTAAATATCATTTTCCCAAACCGTTGGGAAAATGACGAAAAAAAATATTTTCTGGTGGTGACTTGAATCATTTTTTCTGGAAACTAACTTTTGTGACAACCTGGTATTTCGCCCATCGAAAGTTTACATTTTGTAGATACTTCCCTGTAAATATCATTTTCCCAAACCGTTGGGAAGATGACGAAAAAAAATATTTTCTGGTGGTGACTTGAATCATTTTTTCTGGAAACTAACTTTTGTGACAACCTGGTATTTTGCCCATCGAAAGTTTACCTTTTGTAGATACTTCCCTGTAAATATCATTTTCCCAAACCGTTGGGAACATTTCGAAAAAAAATATTTTTTGGTGGTGACTTGAATCATTTTTTCTGGAAACTGACTTTTGTGACAACCTGGTATTTTGTCCATCGAAAGTTTACATTTTGTAGATACTTCCCTGTAAATATCATTTTCCCAAACCGTTGGGATGATGGCGAAAAAAAATATTTTTTGGTGGTGACTTGAATCATTTCTTCAGGAAACTAACTTTTGTGACAACCTGGTATTTCGCCCATCGAAAGTTTACATTTTGTAGATACTTCCCTGTAAATATCATTTTCCCAAACCGTTGGGAAGATGACGAAAAAAAATATTTTCTGGTGGTGACTTGAATCATTTTTTCTGGAAACTAACTTTTGTGACAACCTGGTATTTTGCCCATCGAAAGTTTACCTTTTGTAGATACTTCCCTGTAAATATCATTTCCTCAAACCGTTGGGAACATTTCGAAAAAAAATATTTTTTGGTGGTGACTTGAATCATTTCTTCAGGAAACTAACTTTTGTGACAACCTGGTATTTCGCCCATCGAAAGTTTACCTTTTGTAGATACTTCCCTGTAAATATCATTTTCCCAAACCGTTGGGAACATTTCGAAAAAAAATATTTTTTGGTGGTGACTTGAATCATTTTTTTTGGAAACTGACTTTTGTGACAACCTGGTATTTTGTCCATCGAAAGTTTACATTTTGTAGATACTTCCCTGTAAATATCATTTTCCCAAACCGTTGGGAAGATGGCGAAAAAAAATATTTTTTGGTGGTGACTTGAATCATTTCTTCAGGAAACTAACTTTTGTGACAACCTGGTATTTCGCCCATCGAAAGTTTACCTTTTGTAGATACTTCCCTGTAAATATCATTTTCCCAAACCGTTGGGAACATTTCGAAAAAAAATATTTTTTGGTGGTGACTTGAATCATTTTTTTTGGAAACTGACTTTTGTGACAACCTGGTATTTTGTCCATCGAAAGTTTACATTTTGTAGATACTTCCCTGTAAATATCATTTTCCCAAACCGTTGGGAAGATGACGAAAAAAAATATTTTCTGGTGGTGACTTGAATCATTTTTTCTGGAAACTGACTTTTGTGACAACCTGGTATTTCGTCCATCGAAAGTTTACATTTTGTAGATACTTCCCTGTGAATATCATTTTCCCAAACCGTTGGGAAGATGACGAAAAAAATTATTTTCTGGTGGTGACTTGAATCATTTTTTCTGGAAACTAACTTTTGTGACAACCTGGTATTTCGCCCATCGAAAGTTTACATTTTGTAGATACTTCCCTGTAAATATCATTTTCCCAAACCGTTGGGAACATGACGAAAAAAAATATTTTTTGGTGGTGACTTGAATCATTTTTTCTGGAAACTAACTTTTGTGACAACCTGGTATTTTGCCCATCGGAAGTTTACATTTTGTAGATACTTCCCTGTAAATATCATTTTCCCAAACCGTTGGGAACATTTCGAAAAAAAATATTTTTTGGTGGTGACTTGAATCATTTTTTCTGGAAACTAACTTTTGTGACAACCTGGTATTTTGTCCATCGAAAGTTTACATTTTGTAGATACTTCCCTGTAAATATCATTTTCCCAAACCGTTGGGAACATGACGAAAAAAAATATTTTCTGGTGGTGACTTGAATCATTTTTTCTGGAAACTAACTTTTGTGACAACCTGGTATTTTGTCCATCGAAAGTTTACATTTTGTAGATACTTCCCTGTAAATATCAATTTCCCAAACCGTTGGGAACATTTCGAAAAAAAAAATTTTTTGGTGGTGACTTGAATCATTTCTTCAGGAAACTAACTTTTGTGACAACCTGGTATTTCGCCCATCGAAAGTTTACATTTTGTAGATACTTCCCTGTAAATATCATTTTCCCAAACCGTTGGGAACATGACGAAAAAAAATATTTTCTGGTGGTGAATTGAATCATTTTTTCTGGAAACTAACTTTTGTGACAACCTGGTATTTTGCCCATCGGAAGTTTACATTTTGTACATATTTCCCTGTAAATATCAATTTCCCAAACCGTTGGGAACATTTCGAAAAAAAATATTTTTTGGTGGTGACTTGAATCTTTTTTTGTGGAAACTGACTTTTGTGACAACCTGGTATTTTGTCCATCGAAAGTTTACATTTCGTAGATACTTCCCTGTAAATATCATTTTCCCAAACCGTTGGGAAGATGGCGAAAAAAAATATTTTTTGGTGGTGACTTGAATCATTTCTTCAGGAAAATAACTTTTGTGACAACCTGGTATTTCGCCCATCGGAAGTTTACATCTTGTAAATACTTCCCTGTAAATATCATTTTCCCAAACCGTTGGGAAGATGACGAAAAAACATATTTTCTGGTGGTGACTTGAATCATTTTTTCTGGAAACTAACTTTTGTGACAACCTGGTATTTTGCCCATCGGAAGTTTACATTTTGTACATATTTCCCTGTAAATATCATTTTCCCAAACCGTTGGGAACATTTCGAAAAAAAATATTTTCTGGTGGTGAATTGAATCATTTTTTCTGGAAACTAACTTTTGTGACAACCTGGTATTTCGCCCATCGAAAGTTTACATTTTGTAAATACTTCCCTGTAAATATCATTTTCCCAAACCGTTGGGAAGATGGCGAAAAAAACTATTTTTTGGTGGTGACTTGAATCATTTCTTCAGGAAACTAACTTTTGTGACAACCTGGTATTTCGCCCATCGGAAGTTTACATTTTGTACATATTTCCCTGTAAATATCATTTTCCCAAACCGTTGGGAAGATGGCGAAAAAAACTATTTTTTGGTGGTGACTTGAATCATTTCTTCAGGAAACTAACTTTTGTGACAACCTGGTATTTCGCCCATCGGAAGTTTACATTTTGTACATACTTCCCTGTAAATATCAATTTCCCAAACCGTTGGGAACATTTCGAAAAAAAAAATTTTTTGGTGGTGACTTGAATCATTTCTTCAGGAAACTAACTTTTGTGACAACCTGGTATTTCGCCCATCGAAAGTTTACATTTTGTAAATACTTCCCTGTAAATATCATTTTCCCAAACCGTTGGGAAGATGGCGAAAAAAACTATTTTTTGGTGGTGACTTGAATCATTTCTTCAGGAAACTAACTTTTGTGACAACCTGGTATTTCGCCCATCGGAAGTTTACATTTTGTACATACTTCCCTGTAAATATCAATTTCCCAAACCGTTGGGAACATTTCGAAAAAAAAAATTTTTTGGTGGTGACTTGAATCATTTCTTCAGGAAACTAACTTTTGTGACAACCTGGTATTTCGCCCATCGAAAGTTTACATTTTGTAGATACTTCCCTGTAAATATCATTTTCCCAAACCGTTGGGAACATGACGGAAAAAAATATTTTCTGGTGGTGACTTGAATCATTTTTTCTGGAAACTAACTTTTGTGACAACCTGGTATTTTGCCCATCGTGAGTTTACATTTTGTATATACTTCCCTGTGAATATCATTTTTCCAAACCGTTGGGAAGATGGCGAAAAAAAATATTTTTTGGTGGTGACTTGAATCATTTCTTCAGGAAACTAACTTTTGTGACAACCTGGTATTTCGCCCATCGAAAGTTTACATTTTGTAGATACTTCCCTGTAAATATCAATTTCCCAAACCGTTGGGAACATTTCGAAAAAAAATATTTTTTGGTGGTGACTTGAATCTTTTTTTGTGGAAACTGACTTTTGTGACAACCTGGTATTTTGTCCATCGAAAGTTTACATTTCGTAGATACTTCCCTGTAAATATCATTTTCCCAAACCGTTGGGAAGATGGCGAAAAAAAATATTTTTTGGTGGTGACTTGAATCATTTCTTCAGGAAACTAACTTTTGTGACAACCTGGTATTTCGCCCATCGGAAGTTTACATTTTGTAAATACTTCCCTGTAAATATCATTTTCCCAAACCGTTGGGAAGATGACGAAAAAAAATATTTTCTGGTGGTGACTTGAATCATTTTTTCTGGAAACTAACTTTTGTGACAACCTGGTATTTTGCCCATCGGAAGTTTACATTTTGTACATATTTCCCTGTAAATATCAATTTCCCAAACCGTTGGGAACATTTCGAAAAAAAATATTTTCTGGTGGTGAATTGAATCATTTTTTCTGGAAACTAACTTTTGTGACAACCTGGTATTTCGCCCATCGAAAATTTACATTTTGTAAATACTTCCCTGTAAATATCATTTTCCCAAACCGTTGGGAAGATGGCGAAAAAAACTATTTTTTGGTGGTGACTTGAATCATTTCTTCAGGAAACTAACTTTTGTGACAACCTGGTATTTCGCCCATCGGAAGTTTACATTTTGTACATATTTCCCTGTAAATATCATTTTCCCAAACCGTTGGGAACATTTCGAAAAAAAATATTTTTTGGTGGTGACTTGAATCATTTTTTCTGGAAACTGACTTTTGTGACAACCTGGTATTTTGTCCATCGAAAGTTTACATTTTGTAGATACTTTCCTGTGAATATGATTTTCTCAAACCGTTGGGAACATTTCGAAAAAAAATATTTTTTGGTGGTGACTTGAATCATTTCTTCAGGAAACTAACTTTTGTGACAACCTGGTATTTCGCCCATCGGAAGTTTACATTTTGTAAATACTTCCCTGTAAATATCATTTTCCCAAACCGTTGGGAACATTTCGAAAAAAAATATTTTTTGGTGGTGAATTGAATCATTTTTTCTGGAAACTAACTTTTGTGACAACCTGGTATTTTGCCCATCGGAAGTTTACACTTTGTACATATTTCCCTGTAAATATCATTTTCCCAAACCGTTGGGAACATTTCGAAAAAAAATATTTTTTGGTGGTGACTTGAATCATTTTTTCTGGAAACTAACCTTTGTGACAACCTGGTATTTTGCCCATCGGAAGTTTACATTTTGTACATATTTCCCTGTAAATATCATTTTCCCAAACCGTTGGGAACATTTCGAAAAAAAATATTTTTTGGTGATGACTTGAATCATTTTTTCTGGAAACTAACTTTTGTGACAACCTGGTATTTTGCCCATCGGAAGTTTACATTTTGTACATATTTCCCTGTAAATATCATTTTCCCAAACCGTTGGGAACATTTCGAAAAAAAATATTTTTTGGTGGTGACTTGAATCATTTTTTCTGGAAACTAACTTTTGTGACAACCTGGTATTTTGCCCATCGGAAGTTTACACTTTGTACATATTTCCCTGTAAATATCATTTTCCCAAACCGTTGGGAACATTTCGAAAAAAAATATTTTTTGGTGGTGACTTGAATCATTTTTTCTGGAAACTAACTTTTGTGACAACCTGGTATTTTGCCCATCGGAAGTTTACATTTTGTACATATTTCCCTGTAAATATCATTTTCCCAAACCGTTGGGAACATTTCGAAAAAAAATATTTTTTGGTGGTGACTTGAATCATTTTTTCTGGAAACTAACCTTTGTGACAACCTGGTATTTTGCCCATCGGAAGTTTACATTTTGTACATATTTCCCTGTAAATATCATTTTCCCAAACCGTTGGGAACATTTCGAAAAAAAATATTTTTTGGTGGTGACTTGAATCATTTTTTCTGGAAACTAACTTTTGTGACAACCTGGTATTTTGCCCATCGGAAGTTTACATTTTGTACATATTTCCCTGTAAATATCATTTTCCCAAACCGTTGGGAACATTTCGAAAAAAAATATTTTTTGGTGGTGACTTGAATCATTTTTTCTGGAAACTAACTTTTGTGACAACCTGGTATTTCGCCCATCGGAAGTTTACACTTTGTACATATTTCCCTGTAAATATCATTTTCCCAAACCGTTGGGAACATTTCGAAAAAAAATATTTTTTGGTGGTGACTTGAATCATTTTTTCTGGAAAGTGACTTTTGTGACAACCTGGTATTTTGTCCATCGAAAGTTTACATTTTGTAGATACTTCCCTGTAAATATCATTTTCCCAAACCGTTGGGAAGATGGCGAAAAAAACTATTTTTTGGTGGTGACTTGAATCATTTTTTCTGGAAACTGACTTTTGTGACAACCTGGTATTTTGTCCATCGGAAGTTTACATTTTGTAGATACTTCCCTGTAAATATCATTTTCCCAAACCGTTGGGAAGATGACGAAAAAAAATATTTTCTGGTGGTGACTTGAATCATTTTTTCTGGAAACTAACCTTTGTGACAACCTGGTATTTTGCCCATCGGAAGTTTAAATTTTGTACATATTTCCCTGTAAATATCATTTTCCCAAACCGTTGGGAACATTTCGAAAAAAAATATTTTTTGGTGGTGACTTGAATCATTTTTTCTGGAAACTAACTTTTGTGACAACCTGGTATTTTGCCCATCGGAAGTTTACATTTTGTACATATTTCCCTGTAAATATCATTTTCCCAAACCGTTGGGAACATTTCGAAAAAAAATATTTTTTGGTGGTGACTTGAATCATTTTTTCTGGAAACTAACTTTTGTGACAACCTGGTATTTTGCCCATCGGAAGTTTACACTTTGTACATATTTCCCTGTAAATATCATTTTCCCAAACCGTTGGGAACATTTCGAAAAAAAATATTTTTTGGTGATGACTTGAATCATTTTTTCTGGAAACTAACTTTTGTGACAACCTGGTATTTTGCCCATCGGAAGTTTACATTTTGTACATATTTCCCTGTAAATATCATTTTCCCAAACCGTTGGGAACATTTCGAAAAAAAATATTTTTTGGTGGTGACTTGAATCATTTTTTCTGGAAACTAACTTTTGTGACAACCTGGTATTTTGCCCATCGGAAGTTTACATTTTGTACATATTTCCCTGTAAATATCATTTTCCCAAACCGTTGGGAACATTTCGAAAAAAAATATTTTTTGGTGGTGACTTGAATCATTTTTTCTGGAAACTAACCTTTGTGACAACCTGGTATTTTGCCCATCGGAAGTTTAAATTTTGTACATATTTCCCTGTAAATATCATTTTCCCAAACCGTTGGGAACATTTCGAAAAAAAATATTTTTTGGTGGTGACTTGAATCATTTTTTCTGGAAACTAACTTTTGTGACAACCTGGTATTTTGCCCATCGGAAGATTACATTTTGTACATATTTCCCTGTGAATATCATTTTCCCAAACCGTTGGGAACATTTCGAAAAAAAATATTTTTTGGTGGTGACTTGAATCATTTTTTCTGGAAACTAACTTTTGTGACAACCTGGTATTTTGCCCATCGGAAGTTTACATTTTGTACATATTTCCCTGTAAATATCATTTTCCCAAACCGTTGGGAACATTTCGAAAAAAAATATTTTTTGGTGGTGACTTGAATCATTTTTTCTGGAAACTAACTTTTGTGACAACCTGGTATTTTGCCCATCGGAAGTTTACACTTTGTACATATTTCCCTGTAAATATCATTTTCCCAAACCGTTGGGAACATTTCGAAAAAAAATATTTTTTGGTGATGACTTGAATCATTTTTTCTGGAAACTAACTTTTGTGACAACCTGGTATTTTGCCCATCGGAAGTTTACATTTTGTACATATTTCCCTGTAAATATCATTTTCCCAAACCGTTGGGAACATTTCGAAAAAAAATATTTTTTGGTGGTGACTTGAATCATTTTTTCTGGAAACTAACTTTTGTGACAACCTGGTATTTTGCCCATCGGAAGTTTACATTTTGTACATATTTCCCTGTAAATATCATTTTCCCAAACCGTTGGGAACATTTCGAAAAAAAATATTTTTTGGTGGTGACTTGAATCATTTTTTCTGGAAACTAACCTTTGTGACAACCTGGTATTTTGCCCATCGGAAGTTTAAATTTTGTACATATTTCCCTGTAAATATCATTTTCCCAAACCGTTGGGAACATTTCGAAAAAAAATATTTTTTGGTGGTGACTTGAATCATTTTTTCTGGAAACTAACTTTTGTGACAACCTGGTATTTTGCCCATCGGAAGATTACATTTTGTACATATTTCCCTGTGAATATCATTTTCCCAAACCGTTGGGAACATTTCGAAAAAAAATATTTTTTGGTGGTGACTTGAATCATTTTTTCTGGAAACTAACTTTTGTGACAACCTGGTATTTTGCCCATCGGAAGTTTACATTTTGTACATATTTCCCTGTAAATATCATTTTCCCAAACCGTTGGGAACATTTCGAAAAAAAATATTTTTTGGTGGTGACTTGAATCATTTTTTCTGGAAACTGACTTTTGTGACAACCTGGTATTTTGCTCATCGAAAGTTTACATTTTGTAGATACTTTCCTGTGAATATGATTTTCTCAAACCGTTGGGAACATTTCGAAAAAAAATATTTTTTGGTGGTGACTTGAATCATTTCTTCAGGAAACTAACTTTTGTGACAACCTGGTATTTCGCCCATCGGAAGTTTACATTTTGTAAATACTTCCCTGTAAATATCATTTTCCCAAACCGTTGGGAAGATGACGAAAAAAAATATTTTCTGGTGGTGACTGAATCATTTTTTCTGGAAACTAACTTTTGTGACAACCTGGTATTTTGCCCATCGGAAGTTTACATTTTGTACATATTTCCCTGTAAATATCATTTTCCCAAACCGTTGGGAACATTTCGAAAAAAAATATTTTCTGGTGGTGAATTGAATCATTTTTTCTGGAAACTAACTTTTGTGACAACCTGGTATTTCGCCCATCGAAAGTTTACATTTTGTAAATACTTCCCTGTAAATATCATTTTCCCAAACCGTTGGGAAGATGACGAAAAAAAATATTTTCTGGTGGTGACTTGAATCATTTTTTCTGGAAACTAACTTTTGTGACAACCTGGTATTTTGCCCATCGGAAGTTTACATTTTGTACATATTTCCCTGTAAATATCATTTTCCCAAACCGTTGGGAACATTTCGAAAAAAAATATTTTTTGGTGGTGACTTGAATCATTTTTTCTGGAAACTGACTTTTGTGACAACCTGGTATTTTGTCCATCGAAAGTTTACATTTTGTAGATACTTCCCTGTAAATATCATTTTCCCAAACCGTTGGGAAGATGGCGAAAAAAACTATTTTTTGGTGGTGACTTGAATCATTTCTTCAGGAAACTAACTTTTGTGACAACCTGGTATTTCGCCCATCGTAAGTTTACATTTTGTACATATTTCCCTGTAAATATCATTTTCCCAAACCGTTGGGAACATTTCGAAAAAAAATATTTTTTGGTGGTGACTTGAATCATTTTTTCTGGAAACTGACTTTTGTGACAACCTGGTATTTTGTCCATCGAAAGTTTACATTTTGTAGATACTTCCCTGTAAATATCATTTGTCCCAAACCGTTGGGAAGATGGCGAAAAAAACTATTTTTTGGTGGTGACTTGAATCATTTCTTCAGGAAACTAACTTTTGTGACAACCTGGTATTTCGCCCATCGGAAGTTTACATTTTGTACATATTTCCCTGTAAATATCATTTTCCCAAACCGTTGGGAACATTTCGAAAAAAAATATTTTTTGGTGGTGACTTGAATCATTTTTTCTGGAAACTGACTTTTGTGACAACCTGGTATTTCGCCCATCGAAAGTTTACATTTTGAAGATACTTTCCTGTGAATATGATTTTCTCAAACCGTTGGGAACATTTCGAAAAAAAATATTTTTTGGTGGTGACTTGAATCATTTCTTCAGGAAACTAACTTTTGTGACAACCTGGTATTTCGCCCATCGGAAGTTTACATTTTGTAAATACTTCCCTGTAAATATCATTTTCCCAAACCGTTGGGAACATTTCGAAAAAAAATATTTTTTGGTGGTGACTTGAATCATTTTTTCTGGAAACTAACTTTTGTGACAACCTGGTATTTTGCCCATCGGAAGTTTACACTTTGTACATATTTCCCTGTAAATATCATTTTCCCAAACCGGTGGGAACATTTCGAAAAAAAATATTTTTTGGTGATGACTTGAATCATTTTTTCTGGAAACTAACTTTTGTGACAACCTGGTATTTTGCCCATCGGAAGTTTACATTTTGTACATATTTCCCTGTAAATATCATTTTCCCAAACCGTTGGGAACATTTCGAAAAAAAATATTTTTTGGTGGTGACTTGAATCATTTTTTCTGGAAACTAACTTTTGTGACAACCTGGTATTTTGCCCATCGGAAGTTTACATTTTGTACATATTTCCCTGTAAATATCATTTTCCCAAACCGTTGGGAACATTTCGAAAAAAAATATTTTTTGGTGGTGACTTGAATCATTTTTTCTGGAAACTAACCTTTGTGACAACCTGGTATTTTGCCCATCGGAAGTTTAAATTTTGTAAATACTTCCCTGTAAATATCATTTTCCCAAACCGTTGGGAACATTTCGAAAAAAAATATTTTCTGGTGGTGACTTGAATCATTTCTTCAGGAAACTAACTTTTGTGACAACCTGGTATTTCGCCCATCGGAAGTTTACATTTTGTAAATACTTCCCTGTAAATATCATTTTCCCAAACCGTTGGGAACATTTCGAAAAAAAATATTTTCTGGTGGTGACTTGAATCATTTTTTCTGGAAACTAACTTTTGTGACAACCTGGTATTTTGCCCATCGGAAGTTTACATTTTGTACATATTTCCCTGTAAATATCATTTTCCCAAACCGTTGGGAACATTTCGAAAAAAAATATTTTTTGGTGGTGACTTGAATCATTTTTTCTGGAAACTAACTTTTGTGACAACCTGGTATTTTGCCCATCGGAAGTTTACACTTTGTACATATTTCCCTGTAAATATCATTTTCCCAAACCGGTGGGAACATTTCGAAAAAAAATATTTTTTGGTGATGACTTGAATCATTTTTTCTGGAAACTAACTTTTGTGACAACCTGGTATTTTGCCCATCGGAAGTTTACATTTTGTACATATTTCCCTGTAAATATCATTTTCCCAAACCGTTGGGAACATTTCGAAAAAAAATATTTTTTGGTGGTGACTTGAATCATTTTTTCTGGAAACTAACTTTTGTGACAACCTGGTATTTTGCCCATCGGAAGTTTACATTTTGTACATATTTCCCTGTAAATATCATTTTCCCAAACCGTTGGGAACATTTCGAAAAAAAATATTTTTTGGTGGTGACTTGAATCATTTTTTCTGGAAACTAACCTTTGTGACAACCTGGTATTTTGCCCATCGGAAGTTTAAATTTTGTACATATTTCCCTGTAAATATCATTTTCCCAAACCGTTGGGAACATTTCGAAAAAAAATATTTTTTGGTGGTGACTTGAATCATTTTTTCTGGAAACTAACTTTTGTGACAACCTGGTATTTTGCCCATCGGAAGTTTACATTTTGTACATATTTCCCTGTAAATATCATTTTCCCAAACCGTTGGGAACATTTCGAAAAAAAATATTTTTTGGTGGTGACTTGAATCATTTTTTCTGGAAAGTGACTTTTGTGACAACCTGGTATTTTGTCCATCGAAAGTTTACATTTTGTAGATACTTCCCTGTAAATATCATTTTCCCAAACCGTTGGGAAGATGGCGAAAAAAACTATTTTTTGGTGGTGACTTGAATCATTTCTTCAGGAAACTAACTTTTGTGACAACCTGGTATTCCGCCCATCGGAAGTTTACATTTTGTACATATTTCCCTGTAAATATCATTTTCCCAAACCGTTGGGAACATTTCGAAAAAAAATATTTTTTGGTGGTGACTTGAATCATTTTTTCTGGAAACTGACTTTTGTGACAACCTGGTATTTCGCCCATCGAAAGTTTACATTTTGTAGATACTTTCCTGTGAATATGATTTTCTCAAACCGTTGGGAACATTTCGAAAAAAAATATTTTTTGGTGGTGACTTGAATCATTTTTTCTGGAAACTGACTTTTGTGACAACCTGGTATTTCGCCCATCGAAAGTTTACATTTTGTAGATACTTTCCTGTGAATATGATTTTCTCAAACCGTTGGGAAGATGACGAAAAAAAATATTTTTTGGTGGTGACTTGAATCATTTTTTCTGGAAACTGACTTTTGTGACAACCTGGTATTTTGTCCATCGGAAGTTTACATTTTGTAGATACTTCCCTGTAAATATCATTTTCCCAAACCGTTGGGAACATTTCGAAAAAAAATATTTTTTGGTGGTGACTTGAATCATTTTTTCTGGAAACTGACTTTTGTGACAACCTGGTATTTTGTCCATCGGAAGTTTACATTTTGTAGATACTTCCCTGTAAATATCATTTTCCCAAACCGTTGGGAAGATGACGAAAAAAAATATTTTCTGGTGGTGACTTGAATCATTTTTTCTGGAAACTAACTTTTGTGACAACCTGGTATTTTGCCCATCGAAAGTTTACCTTTTGTAAATACTTCCCTGTAAATATCATTTTCCCAAACCGTTGGGAACATTTCGAAAAAAAATATTTTTTGGTGGTGACTTGAATCATTTTTTCTGGAAACTGACTTTTGTGACAACCTGGTATTTTGTCCATCGAAAGTTTACATTTTGTAGATACTTCCCTGTAAATATCATTTTCCCAAACCGTTGGGAAAATGACGAAAAAAAATATTTTCTGGTGGTGACTTGAATCATTTTTTCTGGAAACTAACTTTTGTGACAACCTGGTATTTCGCCCATCGAAAGTTTACATTTTGTAGATACTTCCCTGTAAATATCATTTTCCCAAACCGTTGGGAAGATGACGAAAAAAAATATTTTCTGGTGGTGACTTGAATCATTTTTTCTGGAAACTAACTTTTGTGACAACCTGGTATTTTGCCCATCGAAAGTTTACCTTTTGTAGATACTTCCCTGTAAATATCATTTTCCCAAACCGTTGGGAACATTTCGAAAAAAAATATTTTTTGGTGGTGACTTGAATCATTTTTTCTGGAAACTGACTTTTGTGACAACCTGGTATTTTGTCCATCGAAAGTTTACATTTTGTAGATACTTCCCTGTAAATATCATTTTCCCAAACCGTTGGGATGATGGCGAAAAAAAATATTTTTTGGTGGTGACTTGAATCATTTCTTCAGGAAACTAACTTTTGTGACAACCTGGTATTTCGCCCATCGAAAGTTTACATTTTGTAGATACTTCCCTGTAAATATCATTTTCCCAAACCGTTGGGAAGATGACGAAAAAAAATATTTTCTGGTGGTGACTTGAATCATTTTTTCTGGAAACTAACTTTTGTGACAACCTGGTATTTTGCCCATCGAAAGTTTACCTTTTGTAGATACTTCCCTGTAAATATCATTTCCTCAAACCGTTGGGAACATTTCGAAAAAAAATATTTTTTGGTGGTGACTTGAATCATTTCTTCAGGAAACTAACTTTTGTGACAACCTGGTATTTCGCCCATCGAAAGTTTACCTTTTGTAGATACTTCCCTGTAAATATCATTTTCCCAAACCGTTGGGAACATTTCGAAAAAAAATATTTTTTGGTGGTGACTTGAATCATTTTTTTTGGAAACTGACTTTTGTGACAACCTGGTATTTTGTCCATCGAAAGTTTACATTTTGTAGATACTTCCCTGTAAATATCATTTTCCCAAACCGTTGGGAAGATGGCGAAAAAAAATATTTTTTGGTGGTGACTTGAATCATTTCTTCAGGAAACTAACTTTTGTGACAACCTGGTATTTCGCCCATCGAAAGTTTACCTTTTGTAGATACTTCCCTGTAAATATCATTTTCCCAAACCGTTGGGAACATTTCGAAAAAAAATATTTTTTGGTGGTGACTTGAATCATTTTTTTTGGAAACTGACTTTTGTGACAACCTGGTATTTCGTCCATCGAAAGTTTACATTTTGTAGATACTTCCCTGTGAATATCATTTTCCCAAACCGTTGGGAACATTTCGAAAAAAAATATTTTTTGGTGGTGACTTGAATCATTTCTTCAGGAAACTAACTTTTGTGACAACCTGGTATTTTGCCCATCGGAAGTTTACATTTTGTACATACTTCCCTGTAAATATCATTTTCCCAAACCGTTGGGAACATTTCGAAAAAAAATATTTTTTGGTGGTGACTTGAATCATTTTTTCTGGAAACTGACTTTTGTGACAACCTGGTATTTCGCCCATCGAAAGTTTACATTTTGTACATACTTCCCTGTGAATATCATTTTCCCAAACCGTTGGGAAGATGACGAAAAAAAATATTTTCTGGTGGTGACTTGAATCATTTTTTCTGGAAACTGACTTTTGTGACAACCTGGTATTTCGTCCATCGAAAGTTTACATTTTGTAGATACTTCCCTGTGAATATCATTTTCCCAAACCGTTGGGAAGATGACGAAAAAAAATATTTTCTGGTGGTGACTTGAATCATTTTTTCTGGAAACTAACTTTTGTGACAACCTGGTATTTCGCCCATCGAAAGTTTACATTTTGTAGATACTTCCCTGTAAATATCATTTTCCCAAACCGTTGGGAACATGACGAAAAAAAATATTTTTTGGTGGTGACTTGAATCATTTTTTCTGGAAACTAACTTTTGTGACAACCTGGTATTTTGCCCATCGGAAGTTTACATTTTGTAGATACTTCCCTGTAAATATCATTTTCCCAAACCGTTGGGAACATTTCGAAAAAAAATATTTTTTGGTGGTGACTTGAATCATTTTTTCTGGAAACTGACTTTTGTGACAACCTGGTATTTTGTCCATCGAAAGTTTACATTTTGTAGATACTTCCCTGTAAATATCATTTTCCCAAACCGTTGGGAAGATGGCGAAAAAAAATATTTTTTGGTGGTGACTTGAATCATTTCTTCAGGAAACTAACTTTTGTGACAACCTGGTATTTTGTCCATCGAAAGTTTACATTTTGTAGATACTTCCCTGTGAATATCATTTTCCCAAACCGTTGGGAAGATGGCGAAAAAAAAAATTTTTTGGTGGTGACTTGAATCATTTCTTCAGGAAACTAACTTTTGTGACAACCTGGTATTTTGTCCATCGAAAGTTTACATTTTGTAGATACTTCCCTGTAAATATCATTTTCCCAAACCGTTGGGAACATGACGAAAAAAAATATTTTCTGGTGGTGACTTGAATCATTTTTTCTGGAAACTAACTTTTGTGACAACCTGGTATTTTGTCCATCGAAAGTTTACATTTTGTAGATACTTCCCTGTAAATATCATTCTCCCAAACCGTTGGGAACATGACGGAAAAAAATATTTTCTGGTGGTGACTTGAATCATTTTTTCTGGAAACTAACTTTTGTGACAACCTGGTATTTCGCCCATCGAAAGTTTACATTTTGTAGATACTTCCCTGTAAATATCAATTTCCCAAACCGTTGGGAACATTTCGAAAAAAAAAATTTTTTGGTGGTGACTTGAATCATTTCTTCAGGAAACTAACTTTTGTGACAACCTGGTATTTCGCCCATCGAAAGTTTACATTTTGTAGATACTTCCCTGTAAATATCATTTTCCCAAACCGTTGGGAACATGACGAAAAAAAATATTTTCTGGTGGTGAATTGAATCATTTTTTCTGGAAACTAACTTTTGTGACAACCTGGTATTTCGCCCATCGAAAGTTTACATTTTGTACATACTTCCCTGTAAATATCAATTTCCCAAACCGTTGGGAACATTTCGAAAAAAAAAATTTTTTGGTGGTGACTTGAATCATTTCTTCAGGAAACTAACTTTTGTGACAACCTGGTATTTCGCCCATCGAAAGTTTACATTTTGTAGATACTTCCCTGTAAATATCATTTTCCCAAACCGTTGGGAACATGACGAAAAAAAATATTTTCTGGTGGTGAATTGAATCATTTTTTCTGGAAACTAACTTTTGTGACAACCTGGTATTTTGCCCATCGGAAGTTTACATTTTGTACATATTTCCCTGTAAATATCAATTTCCCAAACCGTTGGGAACATTTCGAAAAAAAATATTTTTTGGTGGTGACTTGAATCTTTTTTTGTGGAAACTGACTTTTGTGACAACCTGGTATTTTGTCCATCGAAAGTTTACATTTCGTAGATACTTCCCTGTAAATATCATTTTCCCAAACCGTTGGGAAGATGGCGAAAAAAAATATTTTTTGGTGGTGACTTGAATCATTTCTTCAGGAAACTAACTTTTGTGACAACCTGGTATTTCGCCCATCGGAAGTTTACATTTTGTAAATACTTCCCTGTAAATATCATTTTCCCAAACCGTTGGGAAGATGACGAAAAAAAATATTTTCTGGTGGTGACTTGAATCATTTTTTCTGGAAACTAACTTTTGTGACAACCTGGTATTTTGCCCATCGGAAGTTTACATTTTGTACATATTTCCCTGTAAATATCATTTTCCCAAACCGTTGGGAACATTTCGAAAAAAAATATTTTCTGGTGGTGAATTGAATCATTTTTTCTGGAAACTAACTTTTGTGACAACCTGGTATTTCGCCCATCGAAAGTTTACATTTTGTAAATACTTCCCTGTAAATATCATTTTCCCAAACCGTTGGGAAGATGGCGAAAAAAACTATTTTTTGGTGGTGACTTGAATCATTTCTTCAGGAAACTAACTTTTGTGACAACCTGGTATTTCGCCCATCGGAAGTTTACATTTTGTACATATTTCCCTGTAAATATCATTTTCCCAAACCGTTGGGAAGATGGCGAAAAAAACTATTTTTTGGTGGTGACTTGAATCATTTCTTCAGGAAACTAACTTTTGTGACAACCTGGTATTTCGCCCATCGGAAGTTTACATTTTGTACATACTTCCCTGTAAATATCAATTTCCCAAACCGTTGGGAACATTTCGAAAAAAAAAATTTTTTGGTGGTGACTTGAATCATTTCTTCAGGAAACTAACTTTTGTGACAACCTGGTATTTCGCCCATCGAAAGTTTACATTTTGTAAATACTTCCCTGTAAATATCATTTTCCCAAACCGTTGGGAAAATGGCGAAAAAAACTATTTTTTGGTGGTGACTTGAATCATTTCTTCAGGAAACTAACTTTTGTGACAACCTGGTATTTCGCCCATCGGAAGTTTACATTTTGTACATACTTCCCTGTAAATATCAATTTCCCAAACCGTTGGGAACATTTCGAAAAAAAAAATTTTTTGGTGGTGACTTGAATCATTTCTTCAGGAAACTAACTTTTGTGACAACCTGGTATTTCGCCCATCGAAAGTTTACATTTTGTAAATACTTCCCTGTAAATATCATTTTCCCAAACCGTTGGGAAGATGGCGAAAAAAACTATTTTTTGGTGGTGACTTGAATCATTTCTTCAGGAAACTAACTTTTGTGACAACCTGGTATTTCGCCCATCGAAAGTTTACATTTTGTAGATACTTCCCTGTAAATATCATTTTCCCAAACCGTTGGGAACATGACGGAAAAAAATATTTTCTGGTGGTGACTTGAATCATTTTTTCTGGAAACTAACTTTTGTGACAACCTGGTATTTTGCCCATCGGAAGTTTACATTTTGTACATACTTCCCTGTGAATATCATTTTTCCAAACCGTTGGGAAGATGGCGAAAAAAAATATTTTTTGGTGGTGACTTGAATCATTTCTTCAGGAAACTAACTTTTGTGACAACCTGGTATTTCGCCCATCGAAAGTTTACATTTTGTAGATACTTCCCTGTAAATATCAATTTCCCAAACCGTTGGGAACATTTCGAAAAAAAATATTTTTTGGTGGTGACTTGAATCTTTTTTTGTGGAAACTGACTTTTGTGACAACCTGGTATTTTGTCCATCGAAAGTTTACATTTCGTAGATACTTCCCTGTAAATATCATTTTCCCAAACCGTTGGGAAGATGGCGAAAAAAAATATTTTTTGGTGGTGACTTGAATCATTTCTTCAGGAAACTAACTTTTGTGACAACCTGGTATTTCGCCCATCGGAAGTTTACATTTTGTAAATACTTCCCTGTAAATATCATTTTCCCAAACCGTTGGGAAGATGACGAAAAAAAATATTTTCTGGTGGTGACTTGAATCATTTTTTCTGGAAACTAACTTTTGTGACAACCTGGTATTTTGCCCATCGGAAGTTTACATTTTGTACATATTTCCCTGTAAATATCAATTTCCCAAA
Organism: Lochmaea crataegi; assembly: GCA_947563755.1. Taxonomy (NCBI): domain Eukaryota; kingdom Metazoa; phylum Arthropoda; class Insecta; order Coleoptera; family Chrysomelidae; genus Lochmaea; species Lochmaea crataegi. The sequence continues at coordinate 41,365,917 of OX387433.1, read as the reverse complement.
CCGTTGGGAACATTTCGAAAAAAAATATTTTCTGGTGGTGAATTGAATCATTTTTTCTGGAAACTAACTTTTGTGACAACCTGGTATTTCGCCCATCGAAAATTTACATTTTGTAAATACTTCCCTGTAAATATCATTTTCCCAAACCGTTGGGAAGATGGCGAAAAAAACTATTTTTTGGTGGTGACTTGAATCATTTCTTCAGGAAACTAACTTTTGTGACAACCTGGTATTTCGCCCATCGGAAGTTTACATTTTGTACATATTTCCCTGTAAATATCATTTTCCCAAACCGTTGGGAACATTTCGAAAAAAAATATTTTTTGGTGGTGACTTGAATCATTTTTTCTGGAAACTGACTTTTGTGACAACCTGGTATTTTGTCCATCGAAAGTTTACATTTTGTAGATACTTTCCTGTGAATATGATTTTCTCAAACCGTTGGGAACATTTCGAAAAAAAATATTTTTTGGTGGTGACTTGAATCATTTCTTCAGGAAACTAACTTTTGTGACAACCTGGTATTTCGCCCATCGGAAGTTTACATTTTGTAAATACTTCCCTGTAAATATCATTTTCCCAAACCGTTGGGAACATTTCGAAAAAAAATATTTTTTGGTGGTGAATTGAATCATTTTTTCTGGAAACTAACTTTTGTGACAACCTGGTATTTTGCCCATCGGAAGTTTACACTTTGTACATATTTCCCTGTAAATATCATTTTCCCAAACCGTTGGGAACATTTCGAAAAAAAATATTTTTTGGTGGTGACTTGAATCATTTTTTCTGGAAACTAACCTTTGTGACAACCTGGTATTTTGCCCATCGGAAGTTTACATTTTGTACATATTTCCCTGTAAATATCATTTTCCCAAACCGTTGGGAACATTTCGAAAAAAAATATTTTTTGGTGATGACTTGAATCATTTTTTCTGGAAACTAACTTTTGTGACAACCTGGTATTTTGCCCATCGGAAGTTTACATTTTGTACATATTTCCCTGTAAATATCATTTTCCCAAACCGTTGGGAACATTTCGAAAAAAAATATTTTTTGGTGGTGACTTGAATCATTTTTTCTGGAAACTAACTTTTGTGACAACCTGGTATTTTGCCCATCGGAAGTTTACACTTTGTACATATTTCCCTGTAAATATCATTTTCCCAAACCGTTGGGAACATTTCGAAAAAAAAATATTTTTTGGTGGTGACTTGAATCATTTTTTCTGGAAACTAACTTTTGTGACAACCTGGTATTTTGCCCATCGGAAGTTTACATTTTGTACATATTTCCCTGTAAATATCATTTTCCCAAACCGTTGGGAACATTTCGAAAAAAAATATTTTTTGGTGGTGACTTGAATCATTTTTTCTGGAAACTAACCTTTGTGACCACCTGGTATTTTGCCCATCGGAAGTTTACATTTTGTACATATTTCCCTGTAAATATCATTTTCCCAAACCGTTGGGAACATTTCGAAAAAAAATATTTTTTGGTGGTGACTTGAATCATTTTTTCTGGAAACTAACTTTTGTGACAACCTGGTATTTTGCCCATCGGAAGTTTACATTTTGTACATATTTCCCTGTAAATATCATTTTCCCAAACCGTTGGGAACATTTCGAAAAAAAATATTTTTTGGTGGTGACTTGAATCATTTTTTCTGGAAACTAACTTTTGTGACAACCTGGTATTTTGCCCATCGGAAGTTTACACTTTGTACATATTTCCCTGTAAATATCATTTTCCCAAACCGTTGGGAACATTTCGAAAAAAAATATTTTTTGGTGGTGACTTGAATCATTTTTTCTGGAAACTAACTTTTGTGACAACCTGGTATTTTGCCCATCGGAAGTTTACATTTTGTACATATTTCCCTGTAAATATCATTTTCCCAAACCGTTGGGAACATTTCGAAAAAAAATATTTTTTGGTGGTGACTTGAATCATTTTTTCTGGAAACTAACTTTTGTGACAACCTGGTATTTTGCCCATCGGAAGTTTACATTTTGTACATATTTCCCTGTAAATATCATTTTCCCAAACCGTTGGGAACATTTCGAAAAAAAATATTTTTTGGTGGTGACTTGAATCATTTTTTCTGGAAACTAACTTTTGTGACAACCTGGTATTTTGCCCATCGGAAGTTTACACTTTGTACATATTTCCCTGTAAATATCATTTTCCCAAACCGTTGGGAACATTTCGAAAAAAAATATTTTTTGGTGGTGACTTGAATCATTTTTTCTGGAAACTAACTTTTGTGACAACCTGGTATTTTGCCCATCGGAAGTTTACATTTTGTACATATTTCCCTGTAAATATCATTTTCCCAAACCGTTGGGAACATTTCGAAAAAAAATATTTTTTGGTGGTGACTTGAATCATTTTTTCTGGAAACTAACCTTTGTGACAACCTGGTATTTTGCCCATCGGAAGTTTACACTTTGTACATATTTCCCTGTAAATATCATTTTCCCAAACCGTTGGGAACATTTCGAAAAAAAATATTTTTTGGTGGTGACTTGAATCATTTTTTCTGGAAAGTGACTTTTGTGACAACCTGGTATTTTGTCCATCGAAAGTTTACATTTTGTAGATACTTCCCTGTAAATATCATTTTCCCAAACCGTTGGGAAGATGGCGAAAAAAACTATTTTTTGGTGGTGACTTGAATCATTTCTTCAGGAAACTAACTTTTGTGACAACCTGGTATTTCGCCCATCGGAAGTTTACATTTTGTACATATTTCCCTGTAAATATCATTTTCCCAAACCGTTGGGAACATTTCGAAAAAAAATATTTTTTGGTGATGACTTGAATCATTTTTTCTGGAAACTAACTTTTGTGACAACCTGGTATTTTGCCCATCGGAAGTTTACATTTTGTACATATTTCCCTGTAAATATCATTTTCCCAAACCGTTGGGAACATTTCGAAAAAAAATATTTTTTGGTGGTGACTTGAATCATTTTTTCTGGAAACTAACTTTTGTGACAACCTGGTATTTCGCCCATCGGAAGTTTACATTTTGTACATATTTCCCTGTAAATATCATTTTCCCAAACCGTTGGGAACATTTCGAAAAAAAATATTTTTTCGTGGTGACTTGAATCATTTTTTCTGGAAAGTGACTTTTGTGACAACCTGGTATTTTGTCCATCGAAAGTTCACATTTTGTAGATACTTCCCTGTAAATATCATTTTCCCAAACCGTTGGGAAGATGGCGAAAAAAACTATTTTTTGGTGGTGACTTGAATCATTTCTTCAGGAAACTAACTTTTGTGACAACCTGGTATTTCGCCCATCGGAAGTTTACATTTTGTACATATTTCCCTGTAAATATCATTTTCCCAAACCGTTGGGAACATTTCGAAAAAAAATATTTTTTGGTGGTGACTTGAATCATTTTTTCTGGAAACTGACTTTTGTGACAACCTGGTATTTCGCCCATCGAAAGTTTACATTTTGTAGATACTTTCCTGTGAATATGATTTTCTCAAACCGTTGGGAACATTTCGAAAAAAAATATTTTTTGGTGGTGACTTGAATCATTTTTTCTGGAAACTAACTTTTGTGACAACCTGGTATTTTGCCCATCGGAAGTTTACATTTTGTACATATTTCCCTGTAAATATCATTTTCCCAAACCGTTGGGAACATTTCGAAAAAAAATATTTTTTGGTGGTGACTTGAATCATTTTTTCTGGAAAGTGACTTTTGTGACAACCTGGTATTTTGTCCATCGAAAGTTTACATTTTGTAGATACTTCCCTGTAAATATCATTTTCCCAAACCGTTGGGAAGATGACGAAAAAAAATATTTTCTGGTGGTGACTTGAATCATTTTTTCTGGAAACTAACCTTTGTGACAACCTGGTATTTTGCCCATCGGAAGTTTACATTTTGTACATATTTCCCTGTAAATATCATTTTCCCAAACCGTTGGGAACATTTCGAAAAAAAATATTTTTTGGTGGTGACTTGAATCATTTTTTCTGGAAAGTGACTTTTGTGACAACCTGGTATTTTGTCCATCGAAAGTTTACATTTTGTAGATACTTCCCTGTAAATATCATTTTCCCAAACCGTTGGGAAGATGGCGAAAAAAACTATTTTTTGGTGGTGACTTGAATCATTTCTTCAGGAAACTAACTTTTGTGACAACCTGGTATTTCGCCCATCGGAAGTTTACATTTTGTACATATTTCCCTGTAAATATCATTTTCCCAAACCGTTGGGAACATTTCGAAAAAAAATATTTTTTGGTGATGACTTGAATCATTTTTTCTGGAAACTAACTTTTGTGACAACCTGGTATTTTGCCCATCGGAAGTTTACATTTTGTACATATTTCCCTGTAAATATCATTTTCCCAAACCGTTGGGAACATTTCGAAAAAAAATATTTTTTGGTGGTGACTTGAATCATTTCTTCAGGAAACTAACTTTTGTGACAACCTGGTATTTCGCCCATCGGAAGTTTACATTTTGTACATATTTCCCTGTAAATATCATTTTCCCAAACCGTTGGGAACATTTCGAAAAAAAATATTTTTTGGTGGTGACTTGAATCATTTTTTCTGGAAACTAACTTTTGTGACAACCTGGTATTTCGCCCATCGAAAGTTTACACTTTGTACATATTTCCCTGTAAATATCATTTTCCCAAACCGTTGGGAACATTTCGAAAAAAAATATTTTTTGGTGGTGACTTGAATCATTTTTTCTGGAAACTAACTTTTGTGACAACCTGGTATTTTGCCCATCGGAAGTTTACATTTTGTACATATTTCCCTGTAAATATCATTTTCCCAAACCGTTGGGAACATTTCGAAAAAAAATATTTTTTGGTGGTGACTTGAATCATTTTTTCTGGAAACTAACTTTTGTGACAACCTGGTATTTTGCCCATCGGAAGTTTACATTTTGTACATATTTCCCTGTAAATATCATTTTCCCAAACCGTTGGGAAGATGGCGAAAAAAACTATTTTTTGGTGGTGACTTGAATCATTTCTTCAGGAAACTAACTTTTGTGACAACCTGGTATTTCGCCCATCGGAAGTTTACATTTTGTACATATTTCCCTGTAAATATCATTTTCCCAAACCGTTGGGAACATTTCGAAAAAAAATATTTTTTGGTGGTGACTTGAATCATTTTTTCTGGAAACTAACTTTTGTGACAACCTGGTATTTCGCCCATCGAAAGTTTACATTTTGTAGATACTTTCCTGTGAATATGATTTTCTCAAACCGTTGGGAACATTTCGAAAAAAAATATTTTTTGGTGGTGACTTGAATCATTTTTTCTGGAAACTAACTTTTGTGACAACCTGGTATTTTGCCCATCGGAAGTTTACACTTTGTACATATTTCCCTGTAAATATCATTTTCCCAAACCGTTGGGAACATTTCGAAAAAAAATATTTTTTGGTGGTGACTTGAATCATTTTTTCTGGAAACTAACTTTTGTGACAACCTGGTATTTTGCCCATCGGAAGTTTACATTTTGTACATATTTCCCTGTAAATATCATTTTCCCAAACCGTTGGGAACATTTCGAAAAAAAATATTTTTTGGTGGTGACTTGAATCATTTTTTCTGGAAACTAACCTTTGTGACAACCTGGTATTTTGCCCATCGGAAGTTTACATTTTGTACATATTTCCCTGTAAATATCATTTTCCCAAACCGTTGGGAACATTTCGAAAAAAAATATTTTTTGGTGGTGACTTGAATCATTTTTTCTGGAAACTAACTTTTGTGACAACCTGGTATTTTGCCCATCGGAAGTTTACATTTTGTACATATTTCCCTGTAAATATCATTTTCCCAAACCGTTGGGAAGATGGCGAAAAAAACTATTTTTTGGTGGTGACTTGAATCATTTCTTCAGGAAACTAACTTTTGTGACAACCTGGTATTTCGCCCATCGGAAGTTTACATTTTGTACATATTTCCCTGTAAATATCATTTTCCCAAACCGTTGGGAACATTTCGAAAAAAAATATTTTTTGGTGGTGACTTGAATCATTTTTTCTGGAAACTAACTTTTGTGACAACCTGGTATTTCGCCCATCGAAAGTTTACATTTTGTAGATACTTTCCTGTGAATATGATTTTCTCAAACCGTTGGGAACATTTCGAAAAAAAATATTTTTTGGTGGTGACTTGAATCATTTTTTCTGGAAACTAACTTTCGTGACAACCTGGTATTTTACTTATCGAAAGTTTACTTTTTTTAGATACTTCCCTGTAAATATCATTTTCCCAAACCGTTCGGAACATTTCAAAAAAAATATTTTTTGGTGGTGACTTGAATCATTTCTTCAGGAAACTAACTTTTGTGACAACCTGGTATTTCGCCCATCGGAAGTTCACATTTTGTAAATACTTCCCTGTAAATATCATTTTCCCAAACCGTTGGGAACATTTCGAAAAAAAATATTTTTTGGTAATGACTTGAATCATTTTTTCTGGAAACTAACTTTCGTGACAACCTGGTATTTTACTTATCGAAAGTTTATATTTTGTGTTCAGCGCCATAGAGACGTCGAAATAATAAATATTCTTCCATATTTTCGATTTAAACCAAATGCCGATACGCGTATTTCCGAATATTAACTACAGTAAAAGCTTTCATCAAATGGAAGTTGGGTGGTGTGAACTTGGTTTGGTGGTGGGGATAGGACGCTGGCTCTGAGCACCAGCGCCCGACGCTATGTTCACACAAGTATTGTTTATGTAATTTTTAAGGTATATTTATTTGATATTATCCATTTAACCTATACATTCATATTTTGATTTTACAGACAAATGTGTGCTAAAACAGTTAGAAAATGACAATTTTAATCTACCAACAACTACACCTTCAAAGGATTCAATTAATACTACAGGTAATGTATATAGTTATGACAATAAATATTTATTACTGGTAAATTTTGCCGAAGCTGATTCTGTTATTACTTGTGAATATTAGTTTATGTAATAATTCTCAAATTTACATATACATCCATTTTATTATTATACAATACATTTTATTTACAGCAATCACACAGTTTGAACGATATATTATTCGAAAACTATTGGATATAGAGCATAAAGTTTCATCAATACAGGATCGTCAAAGAAATATGAATTCTAAAATGGATTATATTCAAAATCAAATTCAAACATTTGGGTTGGATGATAATAAAATAGATAAAAATGATGTTGAATCCGACTACATGGAACTCTTTCCTATAGAAAAATTGGAACAACTATTGATAAATAATAAAATTAATCGTACGGCACTATACCTTGTTTTTAAACTAAGAGGAGCGATTTGAATTTAAGTTGGCATTTCTGCTGCCTAGTGATTGGTCAGATTGCAGCCCGCTTCACACAGCTCTTTTGATGCAACTGACAACGACATTTGTCAGTTTTGTGTTTATTTATATGAAAATATTCATTAGTTCAATCTAACTGTACCCCTTTTTGGCGTTTGTTGTTGATTGTTTCATTTTTAACAAAGTATTATATTCCAACCAAGTTAAGTGCTATTTTTATTATTTATGCAGCTTGATAAACAAAATCCATGCTTGTTCTTTCTTGTTAATAATATAAGTTTCCAAGTAAAATCTTATTTTTCTAAATATTTTTACATCAAGTTTCACATACATTGCAGTACAATATTATCGCATTTTTTTATATCAAAACCTCTGTTTACTTTTAGTTTGTGCTATACTTAAGCTCCCAACGTAATTAAAGAATAATTGAAACATACAATTGTATTTTCTACGTACTTATTTATCCTCAAATTATTAACAAATTTTACATAAACTACCTATTATAACCATACATTTTTTCCCAATAATGTGTCATTTGCTCACTACTTTCGCCATAGCCTGTGGCCAATGATTATTCGATATTTAGAAATGCCTTGATCCCTCTTTGGCTACGACAACTACCCGCAGTACAAAACATATTTCACGTATTTGTCAATTAGTTCAAAAAGTCTGAACATGACCCTTTCGGAACACTCTCCCAATCTAGTTACTTTTAGTGGCGTGTTTGAGGTTTCCTAAAATGCTCCTCCTAGTTTAAAAACAAGGTATAGTATGTATATTTCAAAATAGAAACTATATTACATATAAAAATGTAACAAATGAAAAGATTTAATTTTATCAATCTTATTCAGATGAAACAACTGGCAAGAATTGGTGGAACAGACATTAAGGCCCGGTTTATCAATAGCCAATATTATCCATCAGTTAAGTATCCGTCGGATAAAAGTAACTAGCAGATAAAGTTCCAGTTTGTTTGGAAGAGGTTTATCAACTCGTTTATATTTATTTTACATTAGTGCTTGAAAGGAAAAACAATAGCTTTTTAGAAATGTATTCATCGTCGGATGAAGAAGTACTATTGTTCCTTGCAATGGACTGTAGTGTTGACTGTATTACGTATTTTATCTTAGGAAAAAAAGAAAATGGATTCACAAAATTAATCAAGAAAGACAACAATATGGCGAATTCCACACATTAATGCCACAATTAAGAAAAGACGAGAAGATATTTTACATTTATTTTAGAATGACAATTTCTTGTTTTGATGAACTCTTACGTCTTATAGAAAATCATATTCGAAAATTAGACACAAATTATCGAGAAGCTATTTCACTTGAAGAGCGATTAGCTATCACTTTAAGGTAAGAACAACAATTTTGCTGTCTTCAAAAAGTTCATTTAAAACAAAACTCCTTATTTCGAAAAAATACAAATTTATTCACCAAATAGTACATATTTATAAGTTATATGGATCAAAATTATTTAGGTAGTCAGATGCTGACGAATCTTTTGAAGTGGGTTGACATCTAAATTCATATGTTTGGTTAGTCAATGTTGTATATATGGGTCCAGAATTCATTTGAGAGGCCTCGGAGTTTATCTCCAGTTGTCTATTGAATTCAGCATTGTTAGGAGAAGCTAGAGATGTACTTTCAACTGAAGAGATGGTTCTATAGGTATCTGTACTTGCAGGTCTAGTTTGATACTTATTTGAAATGCTTTCTTCCAATTGAAGAAGCTCATGCTCCATGATAATTTGCGCAACTTTCATTTTAACTTCAATCTGTCTCCTAGCAGAAAAAGTTTTAACTGTAGCTGCGTGAGCCAAAAAAGTTTGTCAGTTGCTGTTAAAATACGTTATCAAATCTTGAGCAGAACTTGATGGCTCAGGTTTTCGTTTTCTATTTTCGTTGCGTTTTAATAGAGTGTTCTCAAGCATAGAAGCATCTCTAGAGGTAGCATTTGATGTAGGTGTGACTGACTTTGCAGAGGTCGATGTTTGTAACTGAATGATATCTGTACTGGATTTTTCAGAATTTTGGCTATGATTATTTGGTCGTATTTCTTCAACTTCGGTAGCTTCCTCGTTTTCAGCATGCTCCGTTTCTATCTCTTCTGTATATTCTTCTGAGTGAATGACTTGAACATTGGATGTGGTTTTGGCAAAACTTAAAAATGGTCTAAATCCTTTGTAAACATCTTTGTATTGTTTTAGGTATTTGGCTACCGGAGATACATTTTGTACAATTGGCCATAGTTTTAGAGTTGGCTTTTCAACTGTAAGCGCTATAGTCACAGAAGTTTGCGAAGCTATATGTGCAAATTTGCAAAATATATATTTACCCGAACCCACTACAGAAATTTGGAAAAAATCTGAGGAAGGCTTTAGAAATTTATGGCAATTTCCAAATTGTATTGGGAGTATAGATGGCAAGCACATTACGATCAAATGTCCAAATAAAACTGGATCTAATTATTGGTGCTATTTAAACAAATTTTCACTAGTATTATTGGCAATTGTTGGACCGGATTATAAGTTTATTTCAGTTGATATTGGCGGTTTTGGTAAAAATAGTGATGGAGGAATTTTTGAAGTTTCCTACATGGGAAGAAGATTCGAAGCAAATAAAATGAATGTACCTGAACCAAAAACACTCCCAGGACAAAATGAACCTTTCCCTCATGTCATAATTGGAGACGAGGCCTTTGCTCTAAAACCATATTTATTGAGGCCCTTTCCGTACAAACAAAGTAAAACAAACATTCCTAAGGAAAACTATAATGTAAGACTCTGTCGTGCGAGAAGAGTGGTAGAAAATGCCTTCGGCATATTGGCAGACCAATGGAAACGAAAATTGAGACCAGCATTCTTATTGCAAAAACTGCATGTATTTTACATAATTTCTTAAGAACAAAAAAATCTGATGATGGATTTATTCAACTTTTAGATCCAGAAGAATCTGAACTTGGAGCTTTTCAAAATATTGAAAATGGTCCAAGAAGAGCAGCAAGATTGGCATTTTCTGTACGAGAAAATTGTGTGACATTTTTTAATGCAGGTCTATAATAAGCAATCAATAAAATAATACGAACTACACGTACAGGTTTTTTTATATATTGACCACCCCCCTTATCTTATTATATTTTAAGTTAGAAAGTAAATTTTTTTACCAAATTATAGGAAATTAATTATATTTTTTATGAAAATAAAACAATAGTATACAGAGTGCAACAAATAGTTATGGCAAATTAAAGATACTTTTTTTTCGATTGTACTAAAAATTCTAAGAATATTTTATGTATAATGTCCTATACCTAAAATCAACTGTTTTCAAACTACAGCCAATTAAAAATCGCCATTTTACACACTTTATCTAATTTTGGTGGAAAAACAGTTAAAGATAGACCAAAATAAATTTCACATTCCTATCTTAACTTTTTAAAAGCTAGTTGGTTCCATGGTACCAATTTTGGTACTAATTTTAGTACAATCATTTATTACTATCAGATAGATCCTGAAAAGTTAAGATAGGAAAGTGAAATTTGTTTTTCTCTATCCCTAATGGTTTTGCCACAATAATTAGATAAAGTGCAAAAATGCCGACTTTCAATTATTTCTAACTTCAACAGTTGAAGATAGGTATAGGACATTATCAATGAAATATTCTTAAAATTTTTGGTAGAATCAGAATATGCAATAATATACAGGGTATGTCATTTAAAAAAATTAAACATTGGGTTTTGGTACTTTTTTGAAAATATTTTTAAAAAATTTTTGATTACTAGCAACTTTTGTATTTAACTTTCTTCCTAGTAAAGCCGCAATCTTTCTATTCCATTTCGCTGACTCACCCTGTATATATTATATACTTGTATTTTAATATTCTCTTTAAAATCTGTATTAAAATATCTATGATGATTTTCTCAAAGTAATTGAGTTTCAACTTACCATTTTCGCCTAATTCTTCTCCTATTTTACTACAAACCTTATCATTTTTCCTAACATTTTTATAGTCTTCATGAGAAAGGTCATACAAGATCGGGTACTTTCGAACCAATTCAATAATTCGCTCCATTTTGATATTTTTCACCATGCGAATTCGGAAAAAAAACGCATCTGAATGCGAATTAAGTTTTCGTGCGAATAAATACGCAGATAAGTCGCAGCCAAAACGAAGAAATCCGCACGAGTTTGAACTTGTCTGTTTACCGCAGTGAAAACAATATGATGCGATTCGCATGCGGCGCGAATATTCGCAACTGTTACGAATTTTCCGCGTTGGTTTTGGGGATCTTTAAAATCGCCATCTTTTTTGGTACCAACCACAAAGGACTACACCACGCTGATTGCGAGTGTTGAATTATATCTAGTCTTAAAATTTCATCTATTTCTTTTTTTAAGCGACTTTGCATTGTCGGAGATAACGGGTATTGTCTTTGACAAATTGGTTTCGCATCGCCCGTGTCGATATCGTGCGTCATTAACCCGGCGCCCGACAGGTGAGTTAGCATCACGAGTTCAGACACGTGGGGTGTGACATACCCCATGAAGAAATCTTCAATAGGGTAGCACTTTCTTTGATTGCAAGCTTTCATTAGATAATTCTTTAATGTTATCCACCAAATGAAATCATTGTATGAAAATAAAAGTTTATTCAGTAAGTACACGAAAGAAAACTGTATTACAAACTCGTTGAAAGATGACAGCAAAATCATATAAAAAAGAAACAAATTTTATATGTGGTATATGTATACGAAGAGGACACTGTTATTGACTGTTATTGTCTGTGTAACAATGTTCACAATACAAGATTGCATGCTCAAGACATATAAACTTTTCACAGCTCTGACAAACGTAATTTGATTTTCTATCCTTTGAACGGGGACAAATAGAGCATCTTCCCTGCTGGTTCAGTCTCCTTCTCTTCGCAGGTGATTCTGGATTATTTCCCAAAAGCTTCGAGATAGTGCCCCTCAACTCTCGCGTCATTCTGGGATTCGCCATCCGGCTCTTTTGATGTTCCTCAACCAACTGCTCTCCATTATTCTCCCTATGGATAATCTGGCTGTTGATTCCAGCAGTGTTGAGTAGAGAGAAAAATATTGTGAGCGGCCATCGTTGGCTATTCCGAGAAACATTATATGACGCTAAAAGCTCATCGACTACATCAACTCCGCATTTGGTGAAATTGTAGAAAGATATTATTTCTGGAAGCTTCTTATCTGTGTCATCAATGGTATCATCGTGATGCAAAGAAGACAGCAGAAGAACGATTTTTCCTTTTTTTGGACAGTAGGAAACGATGGTATTTTCTTTTTGAAAACCAAATAGAGAAGAAGGTACCTCCCTTTTCTTCACATTCAGAAACTCAGGCGGTAGACTGGGCTTGTTTTTTCTGATTTTCCCGACTGCGGTGAGTTTGTGCTTTAGTCGAACATGAGGTCCAGACTGGTATACCAGTTATCAAAAGTAATGTTGCGTTTCGTACCTGAAACAGGAGCCACTAAGCGATCCACTATATCCTTAGGGCTGTTGCTGAATCTGAATGGCCCTTCAGGCTGCTGACCAACATAAACTTCCATGTTCAAAACATAGTAGGCTCTCGCATCTACTAATGCGTGAACCTTTATGCCATATCTCGCAGGATTATTTGGCATATATTGCCTGAAAGAGCATCTATAGTAAAATTAATACCTATTTAGAGGTACCAGCCCTTTTAGTAACTTAACGTATGCGGCTTCTTGAACCATCTGAACCCGCATGAAAAAAATTAGGTTATGACCTTTGTCATGTCAAATGCTTGACATATTTCGTATTGCATTGGCGTAGTGACTTGAAATTTCATATTATCAGTGGCGGTTTGTAATAATACAAATTAATTTTATGAAATTCATAAAATTCTAAAGATGTTGACATAATAAAAGAATATAAAAGAAGCGCACTAATTTTAGAAACATTGTTTTATTAACTAGATACATAGTTTTCTTAAAAAAATATGGCAATTCAGAGTTCGATTAAGTACAAATTCTAGATTTAAAAAAAATGACAACGTGATCTTCAAGGCAAAGTTTAATTAGTTTCTAAATCAGAATAAGTTTCGCAAAGTGATAGTTCATCATCGGATTCATTGGATACAGAGATCACCATAGGTTCGATGTTTAGTAGGTCCAGTTTGTTTTCTACTTCCCATGCTTCAGAAATAATTTTCTCTGTATGATTTATGTAATTCTGCCAGTGTTGCTCCGGTACATTTTTTACAACGTCATTCCATACTTTTAAGACTTCAGTAGGTGACCTTGCAGTTTTCGTAATAGCTTGGTCATAATGCCTTATAGTTTCTGACCATACCATTTCGATGGCATTAAAATGGCAATGATAGGGTGGTAGCCTGAGAACACAATGACCATGCTCGGCAGCGTATTTGTCTAAATGATAATTTTTTTCTGGCAAAACTTGCTTTTCAATTATATTCCAAACAGCATCCTTTAAAATGTGATCTGGAAAAGGAATATTCTTTTTTTTGAGCCATTCTAACATGCGTGTTTTACTCCAACTTTTTCTTGGGATTTCTTCATCCAGGCGACTGTGATACGTTGCGTTATCCATTATAATTAACGATGGTTCTTCCAAGTTTACAATTAGTTGCTGTTTAAACCAATTTTCAAAATTTTCGGTGTTCATGTTATCATGGCAATCGCCTGTTTTTTTATTGCATTTAAAAATAAGCGATGCATTTGCCACAAAACCTCTTTTATTACCGGCATGAACAATTACATATCGTGTCCCACTTCCAGTTATTTTTAAATCACTGTGTTTAGTACCATCTTGCCACATTCTTCTGTCCCCGCTTTTACTAAAAACCCATGTCTCATCCAGAAAAACAGGTGTAAAGAGCTTTTCGCTTTTAGCAGCACGGTATTTGTTCAAAAATAATATTGTTACGCGAGCTACTGCAATAATATTCTCACTTAGTGCCCCCAGTGAAATCCCCGTATGAGACGACTATGGCTCCTCCGCCCAAACTTCGAGAAACATCCAGAACACCCGGGTGCATCCGCGAGAATATCGAGAATATCCAATGCGCCCGCGAGAACGCCGAGATACTTCTAGAATTACGGCGCACGAGTATAAATAGGCCACAAGCATCGCTGCAGGGAATTAGTCAATCAGTCAGTGTTGATACCGAAGGAAAGTAATCGCGCATCGATAAAGTGTTTATTAAGTGACTCTCATATAAATTATAATTAGTGTGTTTAGTGTATTACATAAATTATTAAATAAGGACTGAATTACATATAAATCTGTAAATATAAATTAATTGTAAATATAAATTAGAATAAACGTTACATTGGTGTCAGGTGTGGGGTTAAAAAAATAAATAAATAAATAAATAAATAAATAAATATACAGGAAGATGGCGAAGAAACTTTGTGAATTAAAAGTTTCAGAGCTTCGAAGAGAGTTGGAGGATTACGAACTGGACACAAGTGGGGTCAAGTCAGTGTTAGTGGAACGACTAAAAATAGCTATGATTAACAATGGATTGGACCCGGAAACGTTTGAATTCACCGACGAAGCGTCCGCCTCTATAACCTCTTCCATAAAAAACGAATTGTCCTCGATAGAAAACAAAATGTCGGACGTGGAAAATAAAATTTCAGCCATGGAAAGTAAACTCTCGGCGGACATGGAAAACAAATTGTCGGACGTGGAAAATAAAATTTCAAGATTAAAAGAATGGAGCAAGAAATGAAACAAAAAATCAAAGAAATCGAAAGGAAGACTAGTAATAAACCGGATATTACAACTTGGCAAGCCCCGAATAACGACGAACTGGCAGAGAAAGTAGAGTTGAAACCGAAAATGGAAAACGATATTAACAGCCGAGTGAAACTGCCAACATTCGATGGTAAAACGTCATGGCCGAACTATCTTAAGCAATTCGAGGCGACATCAAAGGCAAACAACTGGAGTGAGAAGGAAAAAGCGTTAAATTTAACTCTTGCCCTTAGAGGAGACGCTATGGATATCCTCCAGACCGTTCCAGTGGAAGAGGCCGAAGATTTTGAACAACTCAAAAAGCGATTGAATATGAGATATGGCCTGGAACACCTGGAGCATCTGTACCAATCGCAGCTGAAAAACCGCAAACAAAAACGCGACGAAACTCTGCAAGAATTCAAAGCAGACATTGCGAGGTTGGTGCGGTTTGCCTATCCATCGGCACCGGAGAATGTCATGGAACGTTTAGGGGTACAGACATTCATCGACGGAGTTCCTGACCATGAAATGCAGAGAACTCTACGCTTGGCTCGGCATAAGACACTGGTCGACGTACTCTCTGCAGCCTTGGAGTACGAAGCAGCTACACAGGCTTCCGGAGTATACGGCAAGGTGAGGGCTGTAGCAGACGAAGAAGTTGAGAACAAGCTTGACCAGATTGTCAACATGATGAAAAGCATCTCAAATGGAAAACTGAAAGCTATGAGATGCTGGAATTGTGGAGAAATGGGACATGTACGCAGTTCGTGCAAGCGACCGAGAACTGCTACAAACAAAGATGCCCAGCAGGAAAAACTAGGAAGGGTCGACCTTCAGAAGGCAGCTTCGACCCGAAGACCTTCAAAAGACTCCCTCTCTAGAAGACCATGCCCTGCAGAGTGCTCTCACTGCAGCAAAACAGAAGCTAAGGAAGCTGCGATTCGAAGAACCACGGTGACCACCGACGAATGGACACCAGAAAAGTTGGAAGAGGAACAAGAGAACGATCCCGACTTGAAGAAAATCCGACATTGGAAAAAGGAGAACTGTCGACCTACTTGGCAGGAGATTTCAAGGTACTCGCCAACGATGAAATCGTATTGGGCCCAGTGGGACTCGCTGGTTTTGGAAAACAGTTTGCTACAGCGAGTAATCGAGAACGATGAGGGTTCCGAAAGTAGAAGACAGTTGGTGATTCCAAGAACAAGGATAGCAGCAGTACTGCGGAAATTACACGACAGTCCGTCAGGAGGACATCTAGGTGTGAAGAAGACCCTCCAGAAAGTGCGAGAACGGTTTTATTGGATGCACAGTTCCGAAGATGTGAAGGACTGGTGTAAGAAGTGCACTACCTGTGCTACGACCAATGTACAATGCCGGAAGCCCTTTTGAACGCATTGCCCTGGACATTGCCGGACCGTTTCCACCGACAGCAAATGGCAGCAGGTACATTTTGGTGGTGATGGACTACTTCACAAAATGGGTAGAAGCGTATGCCATTCCAAACCAAGAAGCCGCAACGGTTGCCAACGTGCTTGTGAATGAGTTCATTTGCCGATATGGAGTGCCCCTGGAAATACACACCGACCAGGGCAGAAACTTCGAAAGCCAGCTGTTCCAGGAAGTTTGTGAAAAGCTCGGCATGAAGAAAACGAGAACTACGGCTTTGCACCCACAGTCGGACGGGATGGTAGAGCGAATGAACAGAACTCTTGGCAAATACCTGTCTAAAGTGGTATCTAACCATCAGCGAGATTGGGACCAATATTCGGACGCGAAATGAGATTACCCTGCGACCTTGAATTTGGATGCCGACCCGGAGAAGACATAGCTGGTGAAGATTACGTGACCCAGCTGAGAAAAAGAATGGACGACGTACACGAGCTGGTTCGATCGAACCTCCAGATCGCTAGCGATAGGATGAAGAAAAGGTACGATACGCAAGCTACGGAAGGAGGTTTCCACGAAGGAAACAAAGTCTGGCTGCATAACCCAAGAAGACAAAAGGGTTTTTCTCCAAAGTTGCAGAAAGCTTGGGACGGTCCGTACCTCGTAAAGAAAAGAATCAACGATGTCATCTATCGTATCAGCAAGATGCCAAATGGAAAGCCAAAGGTGGTACACCGTAACCGATTAGCGCCATTCGAGGGTGACCACGATGAGGAAGTAAACCAGCTTCAGGAAGTAGCCGATCCTGGTTTTGTAGAGTTCATGGGTGCTTATGGTGGTACCGGAAAAGCGAGATTCGGCGTTACCACTGAGAGACGACAAGACCTGCTTACCGTTCCGGAGGAATACTCACTGGCAATAAACATCCCTGCCAGCGTAACCAATGCGCGCGGACTGGTATCTCTGTTTATAAAAAAGAGTGGCGCACGAACTTTGGTAAACCAGTTACCAGTACCAGGTAAAGCTCTGAAGCTGCAAAATGGCTCCCGCTACAATTTCCACCTAGTGACGAGGAACACCTTCGACGAAAGACCAACGTACGAGGATGTCTGGGAAGCATTACGAAGCCTGAGGGAGCATGTGCTTGAATTGAACGTGTACAGGCTAGCCATGCCCAAGATTGAATGTAGGCATTTAGATTGGCGAATAATCCGTAACATGGTAGAAGTAATCTTCCGAGACACCGAAGTGCAGGTACTGGTTTGCGGCCATGCTCGGGAGACACAGCCGACAGAGAAGACGGTCGCATGTTACTTCCATACAACTGGAAGATGCAACAAGGGGACCAGTTGCCGATACAGTCATCTCGTTCCAGTTTCCTAGCTAGTTCCAGGAGGAACTGTCTCTTAAGGAGGGGGCAATGTTACGCGAGCTACTGCAATAATATTCTCACTTAGTGCCCCCAGTGAAATCCCCGTATGAGACGACTATGGCTCCTCCGCCCAAACTTCCGAGAAACATCCAGAACACCCGGGTGCATCCGCGAGAATATCGAGAATATCCAATGCGCCCGCGAGAACGCCGAGATACTTCTAGAATCACGGCGCACGAGTATAAATAGGCCACAAGCATCGCTGCAGGGAATTAGTCAATCAGTCAGTGTTGATACCAAAGGAAAGTAATCGCGCATCGATAAAGTGTTTATTAAGTGACTCTCATATAAATTATAATTAGTGTGTTTAGTGTATTACATAAATTATTAAATAAGGACTGAATTACATATAAATCTGTAAATATAAATTAATTGTAAATATAAATTAGAATAAACGTTACAATATTCTTTTTAATCTGACTGCAGGCATTTCCAATAAATGTTTTCTTCCATCCTGTTTTTTGAGTTTCTCGTCAATAGTGAGATACTCAGAAGGAGAATAGGCGGTTTGACAATTTTGAATGAACTTATCACAAACTGCTTTAATGTGTGTCAGCTAATCTAGTTTCAATCTCTCAGCACGATTGTTCTTGTAGTCAAACCGTAAACATGATACTAAAAATTCGAAGCGCCTCAGCGCCATTGTACTGCGGAAGATATCCATTCCGGTTCCGTCGGTTTTCCAAAGTTCGTATAAATGCCGATGATTACTTTTGAATACTCCCGATAAAAAAAGAAGTCCAAAAACAGCTTTGAGTTCTGTAACGGATGTAATACCATAATGTGGGGAGCTTTTCCATTTTTCAGATTTCTCCAAGATTCTGGAGTTTGTTGTTTTAACGATATCTGTGATGAGCTGCTCGTCAAAAAATAGCAAAAAGCATTCTTTTGGAGTTCTGGCCAATTTCCCATACGTTTTTACTCCTGGAAGATGTGTGATTATGTTTTCTGATCTCATTCGAACACGTTTATTTGGAGGATCTTTGAACCACTTGGTTCCATCTTTTTTTTGGAAGAAGCTACCCTCATCATTTTCGTTTTCTTCTCGAGTATCGTCATGTTGCGCGTCAGCATCATCCACTTCTTCTACTTCAGGATTATAACCGTCTGGATTTTGTTCAAAAATATCACCGTTTTGATTTTCTTCAACAATATCACCGTTTTGATTTTCTTCAACAATATCACCATCCTGCTCCATGTCAGGGTAATCGCTCCATCTACTAATCTCGTCTTCTTCGTCCTCTTGCTCCGAATCATCTTTATCAATTAGCTCTTCATCCGTTTCAACGTCTTTCAAGAGGGCCCGAAGCCGCTTCTGCTATTTTTCATAATCGCCCATAGTTGCAAATACTGTAAATATTCATAAAACGACCATACATGAAGTCTAAGAAAGCAAAAAGGCCAGCTTACCTTCAAAAAATGCGGTGAAAGTGAAAATATAATGAGCACCACAACAGTGACTAGTACCGACACGTGGGGTGTGACAAACCCCAAACCAAACAACACGCCGTGCTACCTTCTCAACATAATCTCGTCGACTACCGATACGCCTACGGCTTTACGAAATGAAGAAGGAAGGAGTAAACGGAAGCTACTCGAGCGCTGGAGGCCAAACGCGGGAAATTTAATAAAATATCGCAATCAGAAGTTGGGTGCCGGGTTAAATGAGTTTTTCCTAGAGAATCGGTAGGTGCTATTTCAGAATAAAGAGTTATAATCTTGTCCAAACTAGTTTTTTGTTGTGGATTTAAAGAATCCATATTTTGCTTTGAATATAGAACACACAGGAAGGAGCATAGTAATAAATCATATGCGACCAGAATGGTTGTTGCATATGGCGGACCAATGTTTCCGGTTTTACAGTGGCGTAGGGTTATAAGAAAAAAAAATGTATTTTAATTTAGTTAAAAAACATATAAGCAATATGTAAAGTATAGAATTGCAAAATTGTAAACATTCATATATTTTTAATTAATTACAAAATAAAATCTTAATAGGTTGATCGGACGGGAATGAGGTAAATAATAAACAAAAGCCCAGAAAAACATTTATTGCCCTTTAAATAAAATTAATTTTCTATACATATTTCTAATGCTTTCTTCTTTTATAAAATTTTTACAAATATAATTTATTCTCGTTGTAAGGTAACAGTTGCAAATACATTTAATTAATAATACCTTATGATTTTCTAGAGGAGTTACGTCATGGGCTGACATACTTTTAAAAACACTTCTACCAATGAAATATTTCAGAACTTTCAATGATACAGCTACTCTGTTAATTTTTTGTTTACAGTTTTGTTCATTTCTTAAAAAAAATTCGGTTTTTTCACAAATTGACAGAACAACATTACTAGGATAACTAAGACCTCCCCTAGATTTTTGTGTAATCAATGAATTTATGAAGTTGTCCTTATCCCCACATAACTGAGATACACAGTGCTCACATTGCAATTTTCGTCCCAGTTTAAATGAAACAAAATCTGCAATGTAAGTTATCACTTCCATACTATATGGGGATAAGGAGTCATAATTATCATATACAGTACATATTATCATTAATTAAATAAATAAATAATCATGATCATGTAAAAAATTATTTGCAATCACATCATCCACATCCACTGACCTGTTAACTATCGACTCATTAATTATTTGTTCAGGTGGTTTAGTTTTCGAGCTAACATTCAATATATTGATGTCCTCAAGAGGAATACAATTCCCAGCGCCACCTTCTCTCACTTCGGTATGGATTAAGATTTTTTTATAAGCAGCAATAAATTGTCTGCAGGTGGGGTTGCCATTGTATCCACCTTGAGATCGAATAGTCCCAAAAAATAACTCAATATGATCTTGATTTAACTTATATGTAGGAATAAATTTTAATTTTCCTTTCACTACATATTCATCATAAATGCCTAATAAAGCTTTGAAGCCCATTAATAAGCCACAAAATCCATACTTTCCTTGAGAATCCAAAACAAACATACCAGTAGAAAATTTTAAATTATTAATGTAAATAGAAAATTGCCTGAAAAATGATTTAATATTTTCAATATTTTTAGAACAGGCTGCTTGTTTGAAATCAAAATCAGATATTTTGTGTGAATTTAAAATAACAAAAGCATTATTCATTATTCATTATTAATATAAATTCTGCCGTTGGACCACAGTTTCTAAATTCAGGTAATTGTAGTTTATCTTTACAATAAAATAAGGCTTCCGATACAGATCGGCTTAACAACTGGGTTGCCAGTTTAACTTTCATTTTCTGCTTGAAAAAGTTGATATGTTGCTTTCTTAGTTAATTTCCAATATGAAGGCCCTCTTTTTCTTGTAAATTATTTAATTTTTGAAGAAAATCAAAATTAATTATCATTATTATTATTAGCATCTACAAAAATTTTTTTTTCCCCAAAACAATTCGTAGCACACCCATCAAAAGTAATGTTACTGACAGTTACTCCTGTGTCTTCTATTAATGTTAAAGCCTGTTGGACTAGCGAAGCTTTCTGCTGACTATTTATTCCTGCAATAAAAAAATAACCTATTGGGAGTTTCCATGGTTCATTAATACATACTAGCATGAATACCAGAGCCTCCGTAGCTATTTCCATACATTCCCCTTGTAATGTACTACCACAATCTACATAACCATAATAATCATGTTACGCTACGATAAGGTAATGCCACTTTGCTCGCCTCCAACAATGTTGGGCGCCAATTTGTAACGGCTACTCAGCTTTGAAGTCCCAGGTTAAGTTCTGGTTTCAGTTAACGTTCTTGTTCCAGGTAAGATTCCCAGGTAGAGTGTTCCAGGTAAAATTCCTGACCCAGGTAGTGTCTCAGGTAAAGTTCCTGTCCCAGGAAAAGTGCTAGGGAACAAATATAGTATCAGGAACAAATTTACCCCATTCTACAAAATCCAGGATGTCTGAAGTATGAACTTGATCGATTTGATATTACATTGTTAAAGAAAATTATTTAACAACGTGGTTCATACATCCTGTATTTTTAGATAAAAGAAATACTCAAAGAAAGCGAATAAAAAAACAATAAAATCGAATAACCGATTCTACACCGGTAAATACATACTTATTTTAAATATGTATATTTTTAAAAAGGTTTGAAATATATTCAAAGATAATATGAAAGAAATATGAAAGGAAAAAAAAATCATATCGATATATATTCCTGGCACTGGAACGACATTGCTACATAATAGAAATAGGAAAGTAGTAAGAAAGAATAGTTAACATACATTTAGCGAAATAACTTACCATTCACATGAATGCACTTTTCAAAGATAAGATAGATAAAAATAAAATTCTGCTTCAATGGCACATGTTCACAGGAAAGAAGAATGAAAACCTCTTTGCCACTATTTAAATACACGAAATCATGTGAAAGATAACAGACTTACGTCTCATGTTCATGTCAAGCTCAGACGCTTTGAATTGAATTTACATTTCAATAGTGAATTCTTAATTCATATTTAATTAATAAGTGGTAGGAGAAGAGATAAGAACGAGGTGGGAATAGCACATAGCAGTGTCTATTTTCACGACAGACGGAACTCGATCGGCCCGTATAGAAACGTTGATTTCGACTCTCGTCGACAGTAAATATATTCAGCCTTGGAACATTTCTCAGTGTTGGGTATGAGAAAGGACTGGCTATTCGCCGCCCATACGATAATTTTTATTTAATTAAATGGAGAAAGTAAAATGAACGAAATTGACGTTACAATCACTACCAGTATACTCCAAATGTTTTCTTATAGCGACCTCATCAAAAACCAGAGAATATATCAACTTTTTATTCGAATTTTCAACTTTTGATTAAAAAAAACTGAAAGCTTCTGCAGTAAAACCAGACTTTGCATCTACTGAGGAATACCATTTCGCTAAAGTTTTTGGATGAGGTAAGCTATTTTGAAATTTTTGTCGAACATAGTTATATGCTTTAGGTGAAAAAAAGTGTAAGGTAACAGCAAACGATCTAACAGAATGTTCAAATGTTTTCCTCCTCCCTTTCTTTTGTGTTTTTTGGAAAAGTCTTTGAATTATATCCTTATTTGCCCCAAAATGTTCTAACATCATATGCTCATGTTCTTCCAACATTAAGTTATACTTTTTCAGCACTGATGTCATTACTCGAAGTGAAGATATGATTTTTTTCTGTCTGCAAACAATCTTTTGCAACCTACGTATTTCATGGCTTTTCAGAATATCCCTTTTTTTCTAACTGACTGATCCTCCTCTTCAACATTTTTTTCTGGGGGTATTTGGTTCTTTTAAACTTGAATGAGGTAATTCAGAAGGAGGTGAAGGAGTCTGACGTACAACAGAGGGTTCAGGTGTAATTAATAAATTATTGCCTGGCAAGGTAGGTTCCATACCACGTATGGGTCTTGCAACCAATGGGTTAAACGTCCTCACCTGCAATATAAAGATATTTTAAAGCTTGCTTGATAAAAATGGAAAAAAAACCTACCAAGATCACAAGAATTCCAGATATAGAAATTACCTACATATTTCAATCGATCCACTTCAATTGTTGGCAGGGCAGTTGGTAATAGCCTCACCTTTAGCTTAGATGTTCGATCAAAACAATCTTCAGTGAAATGATGAGAACATAAGACACTGGTACGTTTCTTCAAAAAAATTATCCACCGCATTCTTCTGTTTGGATCTTTGGGAAAGCTGAAAAAATACCTACATATTATGCTCTCCATACTAATATTTATGGAAGTAGTGCAGTATATGGTTTTCTCCTATTGATATATTGTAAGTTTACAAATTTCATAAAAATACCAGAAAACCGTATACTGCAGTTTAATTTCTTATTTCGATATGTATCATATAAAATCTAAAATAAACAAAGGTCCTCAATTCTACCCTATTCTACGTCAATGGACACGCTGTTTGTTATTGTTTAACCTCTAAATATTTTAAATGTCAATGTCAATTGCTTCGAGGGTGTCATAGTGACGTGTTCGTGTGGCAGGAGCCACGCGTAGGAGGTAAACGCGTTACATCAATTATAGTAAATAAATTACGAAGTTTTTTGGCCCTCCTGGAAAATCATTGTTTTGTGGGTTACGCCCATTACCCTCTGACACGTCGATATACAAACATTATTTTATTTTTTACAGGTTTAAAGATAGGTTCTTGTTTCAGAAACGACCAGTATTTCCTCAGAATGGTACAGTGCTGAAGTCATCTTCCATCCAGAAGAAAAATAATCATCAGAAAATGTGCCCAAACGTACTAAAAGACATTTTCCTGTGGTAGCGAGAACTCTTGACCATTATGGGATTTCAGATAGAGCAGGAGCTGCAATAGTGTCTGCAACGTCACAAGAGATCGGCCTAATAAATAAAGAAGACTGTTACAAGGTAGTAGATAGAAATCTAATACGTCGGTCACGAAATATTTTAAAAAACGAAGTGACAGTAATACAAAATCTAGAAAAAGAAGAAAATGACTGTTTGTTTATAAAGAACAGATCAGAGATCAGTTGATTTAAAAAAAAAAGAAGAATTTAGTTAGTCATAAACTTGCAATCAGTAGAACTCAAGGTAAATTCACACTTTAATTATTTTCAAATCATGTACCAAGTATTATATCGTCCCCTTAGAGCAGAACTATTCCATGTCCAAAATTCTCAATTTTCGGTTTTTCTATTCTAAGTGTACTTCAAGGGTTGCTCTATCTAGTGCAGAAATATTTCATGTCCAAGCCGGCGGGAAGAGCCGAAAAATGTCGATTGTAAAATAAGACTATGTCCTTACATAGATTTTATCTTGACGCAGAACTATTTCAACTGCCGCAGGGTGCACTTCGTTGATCGGCGCGAATAAAATCTGGGACATAGACTAGTTCTGTCTTGTTAAGTGCCCTTCGCTATTGATTTTTTATGGACATAGAATACTTCTGATTCACTATTGTGAGTACATCGTATCATTTATTGTGGATATAGAATAGTTCTGATTTGCATTTTCTTACGAAAACAGTTCTTGAATCCTCAGTTTTCATAAAAAATGTATCCTTCAAGAGGAAAAAAAATGGTCGATATGATTAACGTGGACCAACCAAATGGTAAGAATAATTTTGATTTCTAATAATTATTTTGTTAATTATTGTGTCAAATTTAATAATTATTATAAAGAATATTAATTTATCGTGAGCATAATCATTACTTTTTTCATATGATAACAAAGTGGCAACTAAAGCTCATTTAAAATTCAGATACCAGGTCAGTTTTATTCTCTTTCATTTTATATTTCAGCTAAAACAGTGCTTATCTATAAAATATTTACCTTGGAGGAAATAATATTCTTTATCCGAAAAAAGACGAGCCAAATGTACCCATCGCGAAAGATGCTGTTTATTTAATGGACTGTGCTAATTTGGAACCTCCCGCATATTTACTACCAGTAGAAACAACAACTGCAATGAACAGAGGATCCTTCGAAACATTTTCCATTGAGGATATTCAGTTTCATCAACCAAATGCCATTTTAAAAACGGTATAAAAAAAGATATTAATAATTAAAATGTTATATTACCTTTATTAAATATATTTTAAAAAAATTTCATGTATTCACTTTGAAATTATATCGAACAATTTTTCTGGTTTCAGTTGAAAATTCTGTGGCCAACGAAAGTCTCATGCAGTCCCCGAGTCAGTCAGTGGCCTTACAAACACGAGATGACAAAATTATGAAAAGTGCATCAGCGTTGGCAACTACGACGTTGTCGGCTACATCTGGTATTTTACGAAATTCTTTGAAATTTCAAAATGAAAATAACTATTTGGCGGGTGCATCCAACACTATAAACTTTGGACAATTAAACGATTCACATGTGTCTTCGTCGGAATCAGATCCATTTGGAGGGGATGACGAAGATCTAGATCCTTACTTTGAGCTTGAAAAAGCCTCAAGAACAGACAGGCCAAATGTACAAGAACCTTCCAGTGACAGTTCATCTTCGTCCGCAGAGCAGAAAAAACAAAGAAAAACTCGTAAACGAGTTAAAAATCAAGAAAACTGGCAAAGGAACAAAATCAAAAGGTTAAAAAATAGTGGGCAAGCTTACACAGACTGGAAAGGAAAGTGCAGACCTGAGAAAAAAATTAAAGATCCTTGCAGAAACTGCAGACTAAAATGTGTGGAAAAAATATCCCAAGAACTTAGCAATTCAATCTTTAAGGCTTTTTGGGACCTGAAAGATATTAATCGCCAAAGAGATTACATAGCAAAATACGTTAATTTTGATAAGAAAGCAAAAAACCGAAAACGTAAAAATAATAATCTAGAAGAGCACGATGAAAATAGTAAAAGAACATTTACTTTTACGTACTACTTTCCAACTGAAACTACAAAAGTCCAGGTCTGCAAGATATATTTTTTAAATACTTTAAGTGTCAGTGCCCAGACTGTCAGAACAGTTTTTAATAAAATGAGCCCAGCTGGAACTATGACTCAGGACCGAAGAGGTAAAGCCTGTAAAAACTCGATTTTGGATGAGTCAGTAAAACAAACTATTCGAAATCATATAAATATGTTTGAAACAATCGATAGTCATTATTGTAGGCAAAAAACAAGTCGCAAATACTTGCCACCAACGCTTAATATTTCTAAAATGTTCGCCTTGTATGAAGATTATTGTGAAGAAAATGAAATTGAATCGAAGGCAACAGAGAGCATGTACAGACATATTTTTACCACCGAATTTAATATTTCATTTTTTTACCAAAAAAGGATCTTTGTGAAATTTGTCATAGGTATGACAACAGTAATCCCGAAGAAAAGTTATTATTGGATGACGAATACAAACGGCACATGGAAAATAAAACCTTAGCTCGAGAGCATAAAAATGCGGCTAAAGATCAAGCCATGTAAAATGCCTCAATTTGTGCTGCGACATTTGATTTGCAGCAGGTTCTATCAGCACCAAAAACAGAAGTTGGCATTGCATATTATAAATTGAAAATGTCTGTCTTTAACTTCACTGTTTTCAACTTGGCCTCAAAAAAAGCATTCTGTTATATGTGGCATGAATGTATAGCCAAAAGAGGATCATCGGAAATTGGAAGCTGCCTTTTCGCTTTTATCGAAGAAGAAATTCGTCATGGAGCTACGAAATTTTCGTTTTTTTCTGATAGCTGTCCAGGACAGAATAGGAATAAGTTTCTATTTTCTTTGTATAATTACCTAACCCAAAAATATGCAATACAGATTCTGCATACCTTTTTAGAAAAGGGCCATACTCAAAGCGAAGGTGACTCAGTTCACAGCGTTATAGAAAAAGCGGCCAGGAATGTACCTGTGTATACACCAGATCAATGGTATACTCTCGTTAGAACGTGCAAGAGGAAAAACCCATATACAGTAATTGAGATGAATCAAGAAAATATTTTTGATCTCAAGAACTTACAGCAAATAACCTCTTCAAATTGGGAGAAAAACGAAAAAAACGATAAAGTTTACTGGAGCCAACTAAAGATAGTCCAAACAAATCCGGAACATCCAAATGTTATATTCTATAAGGAAAGCTACCAAGAAGAAGATTCTTTTAAAAAAATTCTTATTTTAAATAAAGGAAGAAAGTCAATTAAAGTCGACATGAAAGACGTTCATCTACAGCAACTTTACAGAGAATTTCTACCCTTAACAAAGAAAAAGTACGACCACTTGAAATTTCTTTGTGAAAAAAAAGTAATTTTGAGTCAATATCATATATTTTTTTCGAAATTTACCATTTAGCGAAAATAATAGAGAGGCAAATGACTCTGATGATAATTAAGAACCAGTCGCTAAGTTACCTGAATTTTTTATTATTTTATTTGTTTTTAAGTTCTAATGTCAAAGTTTTATGATTTGTTTTAGTTTCTTTGCCTGATTTAACCATTATTATTATTTAGGTACTACATAGAAGTGTTTAAGATTAATTTAGATATTAAATTAAACAATAATAACAAAATACTCTCATGTATTTCATTTTATTCATTAGAGCAGACTTATTCTATGTCCAAAAAAAAACACGGAACTTATTTTATGTTTGGACATGAAATAGGCGACATTACCTATAGGTATTCTATGTCCAATTTTTCTTTTTATAAGCATCTTTGGCAAATATAAATTTTCTTTTTATAAGCATCTTTGGCAAATATAAACTAAATTAGTAAAAAACAAGAGAAATCAAAGTAATTTATCACAATATTAGGACACAAAATATTCATTAGATTGACTGAAAAACAAAAAAAACCTCTCCTGTAAAATTTAAATTTTTTGACATGGAATAGTTCTGCTCTAAGGGGACGATATATCTAGTTAAATTTTGAGTGTTTTTTATTAAATTTTGCAAAACCATCATAATGCTAGCCGAACACTGTTTTATTTATGCTTATGACTATTTCAGGATGCATAAATGATTTTCTCACCAAAAATATATTTAAGCTGTTCACCTATTGCTATTACATACAATGACCGATTTAATACAAAAGAAAAGAGTTTTTCTAAACAAGGAGCAGAAGGAAGCTTTGGCAGATTTCATGGAAGCAAATCCACTGTTAAAAAACCCTACTAAATTAACCAATAAAACTACAAAAAACGACATTGACCGTTTGTGGGAAACATTGGCAGCTACATTAAACAATTTGGGAAAAATCACAGGAGGGGCAGTAAAAGATGCAAATAGTTGGAAAAATGCAAGTATGAAAAAATGATAGTTTAGAATAAATCTTTTACTAGTGAAATAATTGGACTTTTTGATATACTAATAAAATTGTGTTGTAGACATGGCATGATCTTAAATCAAACATAAAAAAGAAAGCCTCTGAGAAGAGAAGGCATGTTCTATCAACTGGTGGTGGTTCTCCAATGGAAGAAGGTATTGTGGACATTGCAGATCAAAAAATAGAGGAGATGCTGATTTTAACAGAAATTGAGGGAGATATAAATATTTCCGAGTCCACGGTCTCATTTGAGAATACATTTAACAGGGCTTCTACTTCATCAGCCTCTGATTTTCTGTTAGAACCAACTGTACATTATGAATTACCTGTTATTGATGAATTTCATAGGACAAAAACAAGCGAAGGGCCCCCTAATGCTAAAAACAAATCATCCTCCACAAGGTCCACAACGTTGTTTACCACTATTTGCTGCAGTTCCTCCAAATTGGCCATTTCATTCAAAAAACGTTCTCGTGTCACTCTTGTCGAAATATTAACTATGAAATGCCAAATAGCACACTAATAACTACAAACTTCAAAAAGCAGTTGGAAAATAAGATAAGAAGAGAAATAAGGATGAGTCAAGAGCTAGTATAGTAAAACAGTGCTAGTGAGTGTAAAATTAATGGAAGAAGGTATTTGTAACTCTAATTTTTTAATTATATTGTATTCTTTTATTTTTACAAATGAGTAGTATAGACTTATTTAATGATTTAAATGAAAACATTAAGGGGTTTAAACGGAATTTAGGTAAAGATAATCAACAGAGGCGTCTTAATTTAGAAGTTAATAAGCAGAAAAGTAGTGAATTAAGTCAGATTGAAAGAGAACATGCAGCTTTAAAAAGGGCATTTAATTTAAAATCTCATAGTACAGAAACTATTGATATTGTTAGATCAATTGTGGAGTCAATTGAGAAAACAAGTGACGAAGTAAGTAAACGTTTAGAAGAGAGATTGGCGATAATAATAAATTCAAAGGATAACTTAATCAATATGGGAGAGAAATTTGATTTAAAAACAGCTTCTAGTTTAATCCCTATAATTGACGATACGGAGGAATCGGCAAAACAGCTAATTGATGCCATAGAATTATACGATAGCATTTTAGATAATGATGGTAAAAAGTTCTTAATTAAATATGTGTTAAAAACTAGGTTGACACAATGTGCAAAATTAAAATTAAATTCAACTTACAATTCTAATGCAGATTTAATTACAGATATTAAAAGTAATTTGCTAACAAAGCAATCAGCAGCTTCTTTATCGTTAGGCTTACATAATATAAAACAAAAAGACAAATCAATCGATGACTTCGGAAAATCTATCGGAGAGTTAATGGTAAATCTAACACTAGCGCAAGCTGATGGGGATGCCAGCGCGACAAAAATTTTGAAAGTTACGAATGAAAAATTGGCTATTAATGCTTTTGCAAATGGTTTACGTAACCACGACTTAAAAACAATAGTTAAAGCACGAAATTATAATTCGTTAAACGAGGCGATAAGAGGAGCTAAAGACGAAGAAATAACGAATAATTCAAATTCACACATTTTTAGTATGCGCGGTCGATCCAAATCTAGGACAATTAATAATAGAGGTAGAGGTTTCGGCCGGGGAGTTAATATTTACTCTCAAAATAGAAATTTTTCTCAAAACCAAAATTATTTCAGAAATCAAAATGCTTCAAGATACCAAAATTCGTCCAGTTATCAAAATTTTCCTAGACATCAAAATCGAGGTAACAATCGCGGGATGAGATCTCGTGGAAATCATTATCGTGCTCCACGCAATTTTTTCATGCATAATGAAGACCAGAGGAGCGAAAATAACAGTGAAAACGTTTTTTTTTCGTCCCTAAAGGTAATGATGAAGATAGTCACGTAGTATTGAATGTAAACGGTTTAAATTACATTCGAATGAAAAATCAAAATAGAGATTTAGTTTTTTTGCTGGATACCGGCGCTTCTATTAGTGTTATTTTTTCATCTAGTATTAGTGAGAATCAGGTTGTTGACACCTCAAACCGGATTAAAATAAAAGGTATATCTGGGTCAACAGTTACAATGGGGTCAGCAAATATTTTATTACAGTACGATAATATTAAGATAGGTCATAATTTCCATGTAGTAAAAGACTTTGAAGGTAACATAAATGGTGTAATTGGATCAGACTTCTTTGTTAAACACTATGCAGTATTAGATTACGAAACATTCATGTTCTATTTTTACGTGAAAGATAAAAAAATAGCTATTCCTTTAGAATCCGAACACAATAACTTCACAATAATTCCACCTCGTTGCGAAATTATTAAATATTTTGAAGTCAAACATGAAAATGATAGCTTAGTAGTTCCAGAAGAAATTTCGCAAGGTG
The DNA here is from genome assembly GCA_947563755.1 of Lochmaea crataegi. Lineage (NCBI taxonomy): Eukaryota > Metazoa > Arthropoda > Insecta > Coleoptera > Chrysomelidae > Lochmaea > Lochmaea crataegi. The sequence continues at coordinate 41,334,882 of OX387433.1, read as the reverse complement.
TTTTTTTAGCAGGTATTATTACAAGACCTTGCAATAACAGGATACCGGTTAAAATTTTGAATATTAATGATAGAGAAATTACACTTAAAAATTTTAAACCTAAATTAGAAAATGTTTCGAATTTTGACATTCATGAATTCGGAGATATTCCTTTTTCAGTTGACCGTTTAGATAAATTATTAGGTATAATAAATGTTAATGGATTAAATAAAGAAGAAAAGATATCTATTCACAAAATATGTGCAAAATATGCAGATGTTTTTCATTTAGAGAACGATCCATTTACAGTGACTAACGTTTATAAACAAACAATACGTCAAAAAATAATAGTTCAATACTATTAAACGCTTTACAAAATTAGAAAAATAAATTTCCAAAGAGCAGACCGTCCACTAAGAAGCAACAACTACTTCTCGGGCTATATGCCCCGACAGACATTGAATTACACTTCTAAAGTAAACGGGGTTGGTATATCTGTTAAGATAGAACCAACCATTCTGGTTTGCGATCAGAAGGAATAACATCACTTGTGGACCGGTTTCGGCGTTTTTGCGCCTCATCAGCACAAGGTAGATGCCACTCGTCCAAGAGCTCTGAGAGCATAATCCTGGACTAAAGACTACGTTGATACCACACTAATACATTAGCCTTAGTAAAGGAAATGTTAAGAGTGCGATATCGGCGACATCTCTACATCTAATCACAAACCAAAATTCTATATCGACAAAAAACCATCTACCTTGTGCTGATGAGGCGCAAAAACGCCGAAACCGGTCCACAAGTGATGTTATTCCTTCTGATCGCAAACCAGAATGGTTGGTTCTATCTTAACAGATATACCAACCCCGTTTACTTTAGAAGTGTAATTCAATGTCTGTCGGGGCATATAGCCCGAGAAGTAGTTGTTGCTTCTTAGTGGACGGTCTGCTCTTTGGAAATTTATTTTTCTAATTTTGTAAAGCGTTTAATAGTATTGAACTATTATTTTTTGACGTCTTTAGATCACGCTTTACTTATATGACAATTATTTACAGGTAACTGTAATTAAGTAAATACCTACAAAACCGAGATGGTTTTTTGTCGATATAGAATTTTGGTTTGTGATTAGATGTAGAGATGTCGCCGATATCGCACTCTTAACATTTCCTTTACTAAGGCTAATGTATTAGTGTGGTATCAACGTAGTCTTTAGTCCAGGATTATGCTCTCAGAGCTCTTGGACGAGTGGCATCTACCTTGTGCTGATGAGGCGCAAAAACGCCGAAACCGGTACACAAGTGATGTTATTCCTTCTGATCGCAAACCAGAATGGTTGATTCTATCTTAACAGATATACCAACCCCGTTTACTTTAGAAGTGTAATTCAATGTCTGTCGGGGCATATAGCCCGAGAAGTAGTTGTTGCTTCTTAGTGGACGGTCTGCTCTTTGGAAATTTATTTTTCTAATTTTGTAAAGCGTTTAATAGTATTGAACTATTATTTTTTGACGTCTTTAGATCACGCTTTACTTATATGACAATTATTTACAGGTAACTGTAATTAAGTAAATACCTACAAAACCGAGATGGTTTTTTGTCGATATAGAATTTTGGTTTGTGATTAGATGTAGAGATGTCGCCGATATCGCACTCTTAACATTTCCTTTACTAAGGCTAATGTATTAGTGTGGTATCAACGTAGTCTTTAGTCCAGGATTATGCTCTCAGAGCTCTTGGACGAGTGGCATCTACCTTGTGCTGATGAGGCGCAAAAACGCCGAAACCGGTCCACAAGTGATGTTATTCCTTCTGATCGCAAACCAGAATGGTTGGTTCTATCTTAACAGATATACCAACCCCGTTTACTTTAGAAGTGTAATTCAATGTCTGTCGGGGCATATAGCCCGAGAAGTAGTTGTTGCTTCTTAGTGGACGGTCTGCTCTTTGGAAATTTATTTTTCTAATTTTGTAAAGCGTTTAATAGTATTGAACTATTATTTTTTGACGTCTTTAGATCACGCTTTACTTATATGACAATTATTTACAGGTAACTGTAATTAAGTAAATACCAACAAACAATACATCTAAACAACGATTCAAATCCAGTTTATATTAAACCATATAGATTACCTCATGCACAAAAATCGGAAATTCATAAGCAAGTAGATAAATTATTAAATGATGGTATTATTGAACCGGCGAAGTCACCGTTTTCTAGTCCTTTATTACTAGTAGAAAAGCGAGCTATAAATGGTCAAAAACGCTATAGAGTAGTCATCGATTACAGACAATTGAATAGACAAATTACCGATGATAAATTTCCTTTACCATGTATAGACGAAATTTTAGATTCTTTATCGGGAGCAGTATACTTTTCTCACTTGGATTTGTCTCAGGGTTACTATCAAGTAGAGTTAGAGCAAGCTTCGCGACCTTGCACAGCTTTTACGACAGACAGAGGACAATTTCAAATGACTAGGTTACCTATGGGTCTAAAAATTAGCCCTAGATAATTCTGTGAATGATTTTAACGATTCTTCAAATGAAAGGCTTGATCACCCTGGAGTTGTAGAATTATTGAAAGCACCGCTAGAATGTGTCGAATTAAGATTGGTGTGTGTTAATGATTTTAATGAGAAACTTAGCAAGGGAACATGTAAAAGAAAAAATAATGATTGCAAAAAGGTTAATACTTTATTTGATAAACAATCAAATATTATATATATAAATCAAGCAACTCTATCAAAGACGGACAGCCTAGGCACATCTTTGAGAGCCTTGAAAGAAATTTGCGAAACTGAAAAAATTCCGGAATTAGTTATAGTAAAAAAAAAAAAATGCGCATCAATAATAAATGAGTTTTTAAAAGTTCCCAATGATATAAGAAATGCAGGTATAAAAATAACTGTAATTAATAGTTCTCAAAATATTAATAATAAAGAAACACAACAGCTAATAATTAACGACTATCACATGCTCCCAACAGGAGGTCATACCGGTATTAATCGGATGTACAAAAATATTAAGAAATCGTACTTTTGGCCGGGACTTCGAAAAGATATTGAAGACTTTGTCAAGCGTTGCGATGCTTGTCAAAGACATAAGTATTCTAAAAATATGAAACATCCATTACAAATTACAACTACTGCTAACTCAGCTTTTTAGAAAGTTTTCCTTGACTTGGTTGGCCCCTTAGACCAAGACAACGAAAATAATCGATACATTCTGACGTTACAGTGTGATTTAACTAAATTTGTCGAAGCATATCCGATACATAATAAAGAAACTGTAACAGTTGCTAAAGCATTTGTTGAAAATTTTATACTTCGTTTTGGCATACCCGAACAGATCTTGACGGATAAGGGTAAATGAAGATAAAAATATATGTTCAACTGTAAATTCTTCTAATAAAAATAAGGCAACTATTAGAGATATGTTGCGAAATTGGGCTATTAAGAATAAAGTATCACATTCTGCAGTTACAGATCTTTTAAATTTGTTACATGAAGACTATCCTTGTTTACCTTTAGATTGTAGAACATCACTAAAAACTCCAAGAACATTACGAAAATTTCAGTTGAATAAAGGTGAATTTGTACATTTTAATTTAAAAAATAGCTTATTACAAATTTTAAGTGTCAATGTTGAAATGTTTCAAAATTTAGACCTACTCACATTATGTTTTAATATAGATGGAATTCCTGTTTTTCACAGTGTTAATATAAGTTTCTGGCCCATTTTATGTTTAATAAAAAACAGTAATCTCCAGCCTTTTGTAATAAGTATATATTGTGGTGGCGGTATGCCTGATCATTTAAATACATTTTTGAAAATTTTATTTCTGAACTTAAAGATTTACTAAATAATGGTATAATTTTGATAAGAAGGTCTACTTCTACTTCTGCAAAGCGAGGACCACTTGAATTTTTATTCCAACATCAGTTAGGTCCCAATTTAAATGCAACTAAACAGTTCAATCAGTTCAAGAAGGTTCAATATGAAAGTTTTGCATTAACAATCTATTCCTATTCTACAGCTGACAGTTATTGTTTGCTATCCAATGGTCTCATTATTCAAATACATGATATATTACATAATAATTGTAAAGGATATGTTTTGCTTGGAAAGGAATTTGTTAATTATGGATCATTTTATGAATATCCAATTGATTCAAAACTATTGAATATATTCATTCTAGTTAGTATTCCCTCATATGACTTTGTCTGAAACTTGGATTTCTTTTCCTTTAATACATACAATTTTGTAATTTATGATAAGTCTTGAACTGAGCGAGGAAATTTTGTGACATTACTGCAGTATCACTTGGACGTTTTCATTTCAAACCATATAATGTCTTTTATACTAACAAAAAGCTCTCATTACTTGTTTGAATAGAGCAAATAAAAAAAATCATTCATTAAAAAAAATTTAGTTTACAAAAGATAAACGTTTTTGTGAGATTTTATTATAGAATACAAAAAACTTGAACGTTAACATTTTTCGACTGTAGGAAAAGTGTTCCATATCCTCGCTTTAGTCAAAAATACCTTGGTAGTTTTGCAGACTGTGAGAACATAAGTATTTTATTTTTAAATTTGCATTTACCATTTTAATGGAAAAATGTATATTCTTTCAACTTGCTTAATTGGCAAAGGCCCCTGAGATTTGAATGTGAGATAGACAAGCCCTTCCTAATTTATCTTCTATGCATCTCAGTGGCCTTCCTACATTCGCCAAGTTGTGGATCCGATTTTATGTCTGGATTTTTAGAAATTTATAATTTTGTTTAAATAAAAAATAAATTGTTACAAACAAGTTTAAAGTACCACATGAGTTTTATTTATACAACTTCAATTAAAGATTACATTGAGGGATCACTACCATGTCGTAAAAGAAATGTGATTAAAAGAACGTATCATATACGTGATACAGATGACGTACACAGAACGTGATAAAGATGACGTACAAAAAACGTGATAAAGTTGCCGTTTATTTGATGAGACAAATTCACGTGAATTTGGCGTCGAAAAAACGTCATAGAACGACGTGTTTTCGTAACGAACATAACGTATTTTCGACGTTTGAAAAACGTATTTTGGTTTTCTGGGAAATGAGCAAAATAATTAATTACTAATCATTTCTAAAAATTTGTACTTCTGGTGCCTGCGCCTGTTGAATATCAGGAATATTTCCCATTTCGATTAAATAATTTACATTTCCTATATCGCCTTCGGCTGGAGGTTCACCTTCCTTCATTTCTATGGCTAAATTATGAAGTACTGCTATTGCAGGAATTACAGCTAAAGTAGTATCAATTTTGAGTCAACAGCCATACGCCAATATTGGAAATCTCCTTTTCCAAACCCCTATCAATCTTTCAATTGTATTTCTCGTTCTTATTTGAGCTTCATTATATAGTTGTTGTGGTCGAGTTTATGGATCAGTTTCCGGCGTAAGCAAATAGTTCTTTATTGCGTATCCACTGTCTCCCAAAAATATCATATTACACATTCATTTAGGCACAACAATTTGAAGAATGAAAATTAAGCAATTTTGACTTACCCAGCAGAGCGAAATTTGGAAATTCATTAGCTTCGAACCTAGCGCGTATTCTACTATTTATAAATATTCCTGGCCAATTTGCTACTATGCAAAAGAAGTTAATTTCGTTTCAACATGTCACCGCCTCGACGAAAATGTAATTTTAATCTGGATTTGCAGAAAGAGTATCCATTTATGAAAATAAAAAGTTCTTCGCAACACATTGTATATTGCGAAATTTGTAGAAGTGATGTTGATATTTCCAACAGTGGTCGCAGTGATATTAAAGCTCATCTGGCCAAGAAAAAGCATATATTGGCTGCAAATTCAAAATCAAAAAGTAATAAATTGGAAACATTCTTTAAAAATCAAAACTTCACTTCAGAAAATATGTTGATTGTCGCCAAGGAAAGAACCTTTGCATCACACAGTTAAGCACCTACAGAGTTTTAGATCTTTGGATTGTACTTCAAAACTTATAGTTAATATGTTTGAACCTAAATTTGCATCAGCTCGAACCAAATCGGAAGCCATCGTAAAAAACATTCTTGCTGAAGAATCTCAGAGGCGATTAAAAAGTGATTTACACAAAACACATTTTGCTGCCATCATTATAGTTTCTTCAAACCATAAAGATATTAAAATTGTACCGTTACTGGTGAAATACTTTGATTCTGAAAAGGGTGTGCAAGTAAAACTGCTTGAATTACGTAACTTATCTGGAGAAACATCAGAACAGTTAAGTAATTATGTATTTACTACGTTAATAAACAATAAACAACGATTTGGTTGAGAAATGTATCGGATTAGCTGCTGACAACACAAATACGAATTTTGGGGGAATGAGACGAAAGGGAGTAAATAATCTATTTGCTAAACTAAATGCTGCTTGCGGCAAACCCCTGATTGGTATTGGTTGTATTGCTCACATTCTCAATAATTCCGTACAAAATGCGACGGATATCCTACCATTCGACATAGAAGTTATTGCTGTCAAAATATTTAAATATTTTTATATTTACACAGTCAGAGTGGACAAACTAAAACAATTCTGCGAATTTGTTAATGTCGAGTACAAAAAATGTTGCCATTTTCGAAAACAAGATTCTTAAGTCTAATGCCTGCAATAGAACGCATTTTACAAATGTACGAACCATTGAAATCTTATTTTTTGTCCATTGAAAATTGCCCAACTATTCTAAAACAATTTTTTGAGAATCCGACGGGCGAAATTTGGATGTGGTTTGTACACAACATTGCGTCTTTGTTCCACACTGCCATTCTAAACATCGAGGGTGACAAAATATGAGCAACGGAAGCTGCAATGGAGTATTTCGATCTTAAAAATAAGCTTGAATGCCGTTTGAAAGAGTCATTTTTACCAATGAAAGTGAGAGAATATCTTTCAAAACCTGAAAACATGGAAAGCAGTGTAAATTATCGGGAAGACTTCATCGAACATGCCAAGTTATTTTATTCAAATTGTGTGACATATTTGCAGAACTCGAGTACAAATCTGAATGAATTAAAGCTTTTTGAATGGGTACATTTGAGAAGAAAAGTTTTATGGAACGATATTTTGTGTTCATGTGAGGCTTTTAAAGATTATATTGGTCCAGTATTGAACGAAGATGAACTGTTTGATGAAGTGAGTCTCATACAAAACTACCTCACAGAAGATAAAATTTCCTATTGGAATTCAAAAAACATTCGCACTGAAGAGCGGTGGCTGGAAACAATTTATACAAGAAACTGGGTCAAGTCAAAATAATTTTGAAAATTAGCAGATCTTATGTGAGTTCATTTTTTGTTTTCCTGGCACAAGTGCATCGATTGAGAGACTATTCTCCAACATTAATAATATTGGAGCTCAGAAAAATCACAAATGTTAATACCTACTCTCGAAGCTGTGTTTTGTTCCTTGATTAAAATGTAATAAAATGATTACGTTTATTTCATTCATATTTCTTTTTACCCCTTATTTGAGCTTAAACGACATGAATTTCTCACCTTTTTTATCAATTACAATTTTTGTACTTTTTTTTCCTAAGAAAAATATGGTCACCCTAGTTATGTCAGAGGAAAAAGCAATCAGACGAATAAAGTGATACAACTAACTAGAACTACTACAAAAGTATGGAAAATAAACATAAACGATTAAACGAATATCAACAAAATCAAATAACACTGACATCTGACATAACTAGTGACATAATGACAGATGAGAATTGGTGATTTGCCGAAAGTTCCTAGAATTACCGGCCACCGATGCATTGAGAATTCAGCTAAAACGTCATTTTAAATTTTAAGATTTACGGTTCGGGGGTGTATTCATTGTTTTAATAAAGCAATATAGATGTTCGTAATGATAAAAAACCTGCAAAAATCTTATGTTTTGAATGGTAAACATTAACTGTCATTCTTGTCATAAAAACCACTTTTTGTTGGTAACACTGACCTTAAACTGAACTCCTCTATTGCGGAACTTGGTTCCTGAAAAAACGGTAGATGTTCTGTCACCAAAGCAACCGTCGATTTTCTATGGTTACTTCGGTTTGTCACATTACTTTTAGCGTTTTAGGTCATGTTATATTTTCAAAATCATAAATATTAGGATGTCCAGAACACGTGACCAATTCTCGAACAATATGGCCGCCTGTAGGCACACAATGATTACAATGACATAGGTACTTCGCTGTTTTTTCGTGTTTTGATATTTTTGGAAGCTGTGAAAATAATTATGATGGCTGTTTTCGATAAAAGTGATTATTTACTATCATTGGAACGTGAAAACAAAGACATTGCTGTGCGTTACAAAGAGAAAATCAGAGTGATACAGTGCATGGATCCTTTTACTTTCACTTCAGAAGAAATGAACAGTTCTATAGAATGTTTTCCACCAGTTACTGCTTTCGATATGAGTTCTTATCTGGTGCTAACTCATAGTTTCTATACAAATCAGCAGATGAAGGCCTACAAAAGTTTGACTGGCTACAAATATTTTGAAGCTGGATTTGTACCAATCGGAGGGCACATTGTTGTGATTGCCAAGGTATTTAGATATTTTTCAAACTTGATTTATTCATAATTTTCTCTGAATATGTATCTTAATTTTAGGTCGAGCATTCACAGAGGATGAACAATCCCCCACTGCAAGTCTGGATTATATTCGAGAAAGATGGTGCAATAATTTCAGCTCATTGTACCTGCATGGCACGCCATTCTGAAGTTTGCAGTCACGTTGCTGCTGTACTGTATGGCCTGGAATATATCAACCAATGTGCTAAAAATGTATCCTGTACAGATGTTAAAGCGAAGTGGCTGGTTCCATCAATATCGAGTGTTCCTATTATTAGTGTCAGTAGAATGAAACTGAGTAGGCCAACATCAAGACCTTCAGTTCCTGCAAAGAAGATGATTCCTGCCATAGAAGGTGATGAACTTATAAATTTTCTTCAGAAAATCAACGATAGTGGTGATGAAGCAGCACTAATGCGTGTGGTTGAGCCCTTTGCTTCAGAAATCAGTAAGAGCATTTTAAGAACTGTAATACCAAGTGTTTATGATATTCATAAAGAAGAATATGAAGGCCTGTCCTATAGAGATTTATGTGATATAGCACTTCAAATCAATGAAAAATTGAGTAGTGAACAATGTCGAAATATTTTATTAGCCACATTAAAACAAAATAAATCGGAGGAATGGTTCAATCAGAGAGCTGGACGCATTACTGCTTCAAATTTCAAGAGAGCCTGCAAAACTTCTATTTCAAAACCTTCATTATCCCTAATCAAAATTATTTGTTATCCTTCGAAATGTCAATTCAAATCGAAGGCTACAGAATGGGGATTGCACCATGAAGATGATGCATTAGAAGCCTACAAACTTGAACAAATGGAGAGTCATACAAATGTAAAAGTAGAAAAAGCTGGATTTTACATTGATCCTAGTGACAACTACCTTGGGGCTTCTCCAGATGCTATGGTATCCTGTGACTGCTGTGGCAATGGGTGTGTTGAGGTGAAGTGTCCATATTTATTGAAAAATATGGAAATGGGGCAATATTTCGAGATAAAAAAACTCAGCATTGACATATGATGGTAGTGAAGTTCTCTTAGACCGTGAACATGCTTATTACTATCAAACTCAGATGCAGATAAAAGCGACCAATTCAAAATATTGTGACTTTGTTATTTGGTCACCAAAAGGATTTTTTCATGAGAGAATTTTTCGAGATGAAAATTTTTGGGTAGTGAATTACCCAAAAGTGTATGCCTTTCATAAAAAAGTTGTGCTTCCTTAACTTTTCGGAAGGTACTTCACCAAGGGTAGACATTTAAACCAAATATGGTGTTTTTGCAATAAAGCAGATGATGGCCGCATTATGTTACAATGTGAAAATGATAGCTGTGAAATTCAGTGGTTTCATCTGGAATGTGTAGGGCTATCTGATATCCCTGAAAACTCATGGATGTGTCATCAGTGCATTCTTTAAATTTTCTAGTAGATGTTGCTTTTTTATTTTGCCTAATTATTTTTTCACTTGTCATAGAATATAGCTATTTATTGTATCAATTTTTTAACTGAATAAGTCAACTAGGTGAAATTCTAGAGTGCGGGCCCAGTGAACAGTTTTTGCATGTGGCTTTTATGTTCATATTCAATTCTGAATTTCATCATATATTCTTACAAGTGTTTTTTTATTTCATGTTAACTGATTTTTGAATCTTCTCAAGAACATTTTTGTACTATATGCAATAGGTACAATCACGAATTGCTTAATTCTGTACCAATTTGAAAAGAGATAGGTATTTGTAATTCCATAATCTCATCCATTGAAAAATTCCACACAAGAACAAAAAATTGTTGAATGCCTAGTTTCATTCAATGAATGCTATGTATGTAAACATTTCTTTGAACTGAAAAATCATAATTGATTGAAGTTTCCATATTGTTATGAACCACCATCATGTGAGTCATCATTTTTTTTAAATAACCATTATCGTGTATTATTTGTTCAATGAATGTGTATTGAAACTGACTTCCTCGTCTGACGGGGAGAATAAACAATATGACCTTATTTTGTGCTTTATTAAATTAATGTATATTTGAAATTGTTTGGACAAAAAAATATTCTATATACTAACGAAACCTAGTTTCTGACCTACATACCAATTGAATATACCAAAAATTTATTATAATTCAGCACTATGATCTGAAATATGATTTTCCATTTCTTTTTAAATTCTAGTTGTACATAATACAAGAAAATAAAACATATCACGACAGTTGGAACAAAAATACAAATCTAGACTAAGTATATACAATTTACAAAAACAATTTCATGAGGTTTTTTATTATAAATTCAATCTAACTCAAAGGTACTATTGGAGGGCAGATATTAATCAATCCACAACACACAGTCACTATTTTATCTAAGATCGGATCATCTCCACCACAAACAAGCAGAGAAATTGGCACATAATCTGATAGAATCCTATATTTTTGACGAATGCAACCTATTACTCTTTCTACATGAATCCTGACATGTGCAATAGCTCTAGTTGCTTCTAATTCAATTGGATGCAACTGCTTCTTTCCTTTGGTAAAAGCAGGAATTTGTAATTCAGCTTTAAACAGTTTCAGATAATCCTGTATCAAAAATTCTCTGTCTGCTAATATCACATCACCTAAAAATAATTGAAAATATAAAAATAATAAATTCACTGATGTAAGTCAAACTATACCTGGAATAATATTATCCAGAAATTTGGAATTTATGACAATATGCTTGTCCGAAGCTCGACCACCCCATGCTTCACTTATGAAACAGATTGTTCCTTGGGGTGTAATTCCAATGAGATATTTCACTACATGATTATGTTTGTAGTGGGACCAACACTGGGCACTTCTGAGTAAATTTGATGGTTTTTCAATATATATTTCGAAGCAATCTATAATAACTGATATTTTGTCACCAAAACTATCAGTAAAACATGTGGACATAGTTTCCTTCAAAATTTCTCGGCTTGGCCAGACTATCAATTTCTTCAACCTGTCGTACAAAACATCAATGATATTCTTGAAGTATGTTGATGCTGTAGTGGGACTGATACCAAAACGGTATGCTAAATCCTTGAAATCCAAATTAAGTCTTAACTTTATCGATGTTAGTAGCACCTGCTCAAAAACTGCTAAGCTGGTATTATGATGCACTGGAATATAGTCTTTCAAGGCTTCCACAAGAACTTGTAACTTGTTAAATGAATTCAAACCAGTATAATACTTTGTTTTTATATCATCGTCTTTCGAAAAATTAAAACACATCTCGACTTTTTGCCTCTAATTTTTTAGTCGCTTCGAGGGATATAATCATCCCTGTGAAGTCTTCGGCTGTTATATTGGTCTGACAACTTTTATCGTTCTCTTTTGTTTCTGCCTCCAATAAATCAACATCTTCGATCTCATCAGGAACTTCCTACAAAATAAACCAATACTACCTTGGGAAATTAAATATAATATTACTGTACCTCAGATATATCTTCTATCATGTGTTTCCTTCTTTTCCTTGCCCTTTCTCCTCTGACAGAATTGATATGAACTTTTTTACGAACTACTTCATCATTTCCATAGCCCATTGCCAAAGATGGAACCCAGTCAGGACTATTTTCGTCATTCAACTCGGATGGTTTTGCTACAATATTATTTGATTTTATTTGATTAGGAAAATCAAATATTCCATAAATTTCTCACCAGACAAAAAATGTTTACTGCACACTCTACTGTGTTTAAGTTTGACTTCTGTGAGATCTTTTCTTCTGATAGCGTGTATCCATTTTTGGCGTCTCCTTTTTGAAAGTTCGTTCAAGTCCTCTCTATGTGCAAAATGTAATTCACTAGGTATTTTGTAAAAGTTCACCCAATCACGATCTCCACGGCTTCCGCAATTTACTACACAACACGTTGTAGGCATGATTTTATGTTATGCAGGACGATTGATATGTAAAATCAGTCTCAAGTTGATTATAGACTTTTCTAGTTTTCTTTCCATTAGAATAAACAACATGTGTGCCTACAGGCGGCCATCTTGATTTAATTTTGACAGCATCTCGGACATCTCAATAATGGAACTGATGAGTGATGGATTCGTTAATTGGGGTAGGTTAATAATTATTTATTACATTTAAAATTAGAATGGTTTTTTTTTCAGGACAATATTTCGTTCGCTTGCGCTTACTGTGAACTGGAATTGGGAACCGTGGCTACTATAATTGGTAAAAAGACATTGGCAAAACATGCATGTTTGAAAGAATTTGATAATGTGAATTTAAATTATGAAACTAAAAAGATTTACAGAGCAACTAATGAACTTGAGAATTTTGAGTGTTCAGCTCCTGCCTTTTCATCAAATCAATCAAATAATAATGTGCCATCCCTAAAGGATTCAGAACAGTACAGACTTTCATCAACAAGCCAACTGAATGATAATGTGGCGTCGATATCCAGCTGTAAGGCTTTCACATCATCAGAGATATGGACAGATAACAGTGTAAAACTTCTTATTACAATTTATAAAGATAAAAAAGACAAATTTGCTTCTCCCAGCTTTGGTTTTCTTGCAGGACTCGGGTTCGGTCGGACTTCGTTATGCATAGTTTCCAGGGATCGGACATTTCTGGCTCTCTGAAATCATTGATATCCCAGAAATGACGGTACAGTCGGTCTTCTTTAATGCAGTAGTCCGGAAACTTTTGTGGATCCTTCAGGACCTCTTCCTTTTTGTTCCGGTACCATGAACATTCGGCGAGTACATCGGCCAGACAGAGTACAGATGGTAGGTCGGCCTCGGCGGTCATTGGTAACGGATTTCTGGACAGGGCGTCGGCCACACGGTTTAGAGCACCTTTACGGTACTGTATCTCGAAAAATACTCCATCTAGCTAAACGTCCGGATGGACTAGCTATTGAATGCAGCCATCTAAGAGATTGATGATCGGTAACAACCGTGAAATGGTAGCCCTCTAAATAAGGACGCATCTTTTCAATCCCCCAAACAATAGCAAGGCATTCTTTTTCCGTGACGGAGTAGTTCTTCTCGGCAGGACTCAGCGTACGACTTGCATATGCTACCACATGCTCATGACCATCCTTCTGTTGGGTAAGGGCTATTCCCAACCCATATTCGGAGGCATCGGTCTGTAGGGTGAACGGTACGGTGAAATCGGGACAGCTCAAAACGGGTGCTTCTGACAAACATGATTTTATCTTAGCGAAAGCAGCTTCTTGTTCTTCAGCCCACTTCCATCGCTGAGACTTGCGGAGTAATTTCGTTAACGGAGCCACCTTTTGTGAAAACGATGGCACAAACCTCCTATACCAGGATGCAACTCCCAAAAACCTTCTTAGTTCTCGGATATTTCTTGGGGCTGCAAATTTAATTATACTCTCGACCTTTTCTGGATCGGTACGGATTCCATCTCCAGTGACTACATGGCCCAAGTATTTCATAGAAGGCAAACAAAAGTGACATTTCTCCGGATTTAGTTTCAGCCGTGCTCCTCGTAATCGACGAAATACTTCAGATAGATTTTCTACATGCTGTTCAAACGTTTCCCCCAGAACGATGATATCATCCAGATAAGCAAAAGCGTAAGGGTCTAATTCTGGACCTATCAATTGATCAACCAACCTCTGGAACGTGGCAGGTGCAGAGTGTAAGCCAAAAGGAAGAACCGTGAATTGGAACAATCCACGTCCTGGTGCAGTAAAGGCGGTTATGGGTTTGCTTTCCGGTGTTAACGGGACTTGCCAGTACCCACTTTTAAAATCTAAACTGGAAATATACTTTGCCTTTCGCAGTTTATCTAATATCGCATTGATAAATGGAGGCGGGTAGGCATCCTTCATGGTAACCTCATTAACTTTACGAAAATCAATGCAGAAGCGGTTTTTCCCATCCTTTTTCTTCACGATTACAATCGGAGAACTCCACGGACTTGTAGAGGGTTCTATTACTCCTTCTTTCAACATGGCGTCTATTTCAGCATTGCAAATTTCTTGCATTTTCGGATTCTGAGGTCGGTATCTCTGTTTGATCGGACGGGGTTGTAGCAGACGGATTTCATTCTCAACTAGTGTCGTTGGACCTTGAATCTTCTCAAATTGCGGTAACTCTTGGTTCAGAAAGGTATTCAGTCTGTCTGTCTGTTCTTTCGATAAATTTCTTTCAGTAAGTGGAATTATGGTTTCCAATGGACATCCTATATAACCAAAATTCTCGTCATCCCCTAAATCTTCCAGGGAGAACGCAGATAATTCAGAAACGGGTTGCTCTTTGTCAACCCCTAACACCAGGGAAGACGCAGAGACTTCAAAAATAGAGTTTTCTTCATCAACCCCTAACAACACCGGGGAGGACTCAGAAGTTTTAACAACGGATTGCTCCTTGTCTACCCCTAACTCCAGGGAAGACGCAGAGACTTCAGAAATAGAGTTTTCTTCATCAACCCCTAACAACACCGGGGAGGACTCAGAAGTTTTAACAACGGATTGCTCCTTGTCATCCCCTAACTCCAGGGAAGACGCAGAGACTTCAGAAATAGAGTTTTCTTCATCAACCCCTAACAACACCGGGGAGGACTCAGAAGTTTTAATAACGGACTGCTCCTTGTCAACCCCTAACAACCCCGGGGAAGACGTAGAGACTTCAACAACAGATTTTCCTTCATTAACCCCTAACAGCACCGGGGAAAACTCGGAAACGACAGAAACAGAGTGCTCCTTGTCAACCCCTAAACTTCCCGGGGCGGACGCAGAGACTTCGAAAACAGACAAATTTCGGAAACAATTTCTTTCACCAACCCCAGGGTTGGTATCTTCCTTACAGATGATTGGGACAGCCGCATCGGATTCTTTCGGGTGTGTGTTCCCTACCTCCACCATTCCAACCGGACTGGGCAATTGTGAACTTCCCTCCAGTTTACCATTCACTTATATACCTCCAGTTCCCAACTCCAACCGGAAATTACACTTTCGGAGGACACCGTGTCCTAACACAATATCGGTCATCAAACCAGGGAAATGCTCCAACGAACCCTCCATCGTGACGTCATTGATCCTCCACTCGAGCGCATAAATATCAGTGATAGAGACCAAATTTCCATCAGCTAAACGGGCCTTCGCATCCCGACGGCCGGTAGTTTGCTTTCTTTGGGAAAACGTCTCCGCCACTTGACCACCAATACACGACTTCGCCGCTCCGGCATCCAACAATGCCCCGAACTCGCGACCTCCAACCTCGACGTCTATGCGCGGTCGGGGGCCGCCCACCTCCCCCGGCGAATCGGCATGAGAGGCAAATATTTGCGGAAGCTGTGTCGGCCTCTCCTCGGGACAGCCTCGGACCAGCCTTCCCGCCTCCTGCAGGAACAGCCTCCAGAAAACACTCCCTCCCCACGACAACGAGAACAGGAAGCAGATTATCTTTCTGGACATTCCTTGCGGTACATATTTCCTCAATTCTCTCTATGAATGCAGCAGGATCTCCCCGGTTTCCAAAAGACACTTTCCAATCGTGTACGTTTATCGGAGGAGTTGCCATATTGGTCGGATATTCCTCTTGGTCTCTGGCGGATCGCGGAGCAATATTTCTTCGTCTCAAAAAGTTGACGAGTCTTTTCCGTTTGAGAGGAACGGTTCCAGCAACCGATAAATTCCTCTTTACTAGCTCTGTATTTAGACCCTCGTTCTTCAGTAAGTATACCCAACTTACTCGATTGTCGGTTATTTCTCCAACGGAAGTTACGGTCGGTACTGGAGGAACGGATTCGGTTTCTACAGCTTCTTCTTGATTAAATAGGGAAGAAATGTCCAATTCCTCAGAATTTCTTCTAGACATCTACCTTTTATGAAACGGTGCCCTGTACTAACCAACAGTGCGGAAAACAACCAAAATCGAAATGAAACGGTCCCTGTCCAAATCGACAATGAACAGAAAAAACCAGTAAAACAATATAAACGGTCCAGCAACAATAGGCAGAAAAAAAATTAACAGCGGTATAGAACAGTTCCTGCTATCATCAGCAATCAGGTGCATTCAACAATACGGTAAAAGAACCAAAACGGAATAACGGTTCCTGCTCTAATCAATAATAAGGAACAAAATCGAAAACAACATAAACGGTTCCTGTTTTAACAATCAGGTCCCTGCTCCTATACACGGTTTTTTTCCTTCCAACAACGGTAGCTACTTTCACAACAACGGTCCCTGCTCGGGCGCCATTTTGTAACGTCTAATTCACCTACCCTTTGGATTTTACCAACAGGTCACGTTACTTTGGTCACCCTCGATGCAAAATCTTATCAACGAATGCTCGGGCGCCAGATTTTTTACGTGGTTTGCTCCACGGCCCCTTGACCCTTCGCGTCAAGAGTTCCAGATAGCCTCAGATGGAGGTTACGGAAAATTCCAGGGGTCTGTTGTTCTTGACCTCTACGTAACACGTAGTGGGAAACGGAAACTTGTTTACCACTATCGGGAAAGGAAACTACCAGTTGCTTAAGAAATTATAAATTTTATTTCCACCCCGAAATAATTGACAGTTTAGGGATGCACCCAGAAGCAATATATTTAAATAAATAAAGGTGTATTAAAGTCAAACAGTATCTGCAAATAACTAACTACGTTATTCCTCAAACCAAAAGCAATACACCAAGCAATAAATAGTTTAATTTTTTTTACAAAATACGCAAAAGCTAAAGTGCAAGACTTTACTAGTATGTCTAGATGCGGGTGAAAATGGTGAAACTTAACTAGCGGTTAGATGAAAAATACACAGCGAAAACGTTATTAAGGCACTAGTAGATTTTAATCAAACAGTTCTTTATATTTGTGTACCGGTTTAAACAAAATAAAGGTAATTTATAGATTACCCTCGGTTACTGATACTCTTGTGTACTGAGCAAACAAGAAAGAAAAAAACGGAAACTTTATCAATTCGCCTGTAAACCTCCCAAATTTTGTACCTGCCTTGGCAGCGAACATGTACGAGATTATTCCAGGTTATTACGGTGATCGTAACCCCTTTTAGATTGACGTTGCCACGGCCGTTGGTGCTAAATCAATTACTTCAATAAAAGTTAGATGACAGAATCCGAAAACCTCTCCTTTGTGATCCTGCTAAATGCAGCGAACACGCGTGAGAATATTTCGCTCCACGCCTTGGAAAACCCTCGAACTTTTGCACCTGCTATGGCAGAGTACACGTGCGAGACTATTCCAAGTTGTCTTTTTTTTCAAATATTCTTGTATATTAGAATGAATTGTTTCCTACGGCCGGGTTTTTCTTCGATATTTTCAGAGCCACTCAAGAATTCACCTGCTAAATGCAGCGATCAGTCTTTGAGATTCCTGAAAATATTTTTCCCGTGAGATAAACGGCTGCAGTCGGGTTTGAACGAAATAGTTTGAGAAATTCTCAAGAATATACCTGCTAAATGCAGCGACAATGCTTGAAATTTCTCAAAGATATCTCTTTTCCCGAAAAGCAAAGCCAGCAAATAAAACAAAAACAATTTACTTCGGAATCGTACACAAATACGCAGAAAGTTTTCCTACGGCCAGGCTTCTCTTCGCAATTTTCAGAGCCACTCAAGAATTCACCTGCTAAATGCAGCGATCAGTCTTTGAGATTCCTGAAAATATTTTTCCCGTGAGATAAACGGCTGCAGTCGGGTTTGAACGAAATAGTTTGAGAAATCCTCAAGAATATACCTGCTAAATGCAGCGACAATGCTTGAAATTTCCCAAAGATATCTCTTTTCCCGAAAAGTAAAACCAGCAAATAAAACAAAAACAATTTATTTCGGAATCGTACACAAATACGCAGAAAGTTTTCTAAAATCTTAAACAAACAATGTGCAAAAATAAATGCTATTAATTCTAAATCAAAAAAAAAAATCAGTCACCAGTGAATGTATAACGGAAAAAATTATTTACAACAATATTCTTAAATTCGCTTACCTCGTGCGCGAAAATCAGTCAGGATTCAGGACAAACGGTTAAAAGTGAAAAAGCCCATTTTTGTCTCGTTCCATCCGTTTTATCCATTTTTCTCTAGACCCCACTCAGGAGGTCTCCTACTTACAAATCTTAAGAAATGCGCGGACTGATTTGCGCGAACGGTACCGTAAATCATATAGGTAATATATACCAGATGTTTGAAAAGTACTAAATATAAAATATTAAAATAAATATTAATACTCAAATTTAATAGCTAGCTACGACAGAGGGGTGAAACTAATAAAAACTGAAATATATACTGCCGGATATCGGGAAAAAATAGTAACAACGTTACAACATACCAACCGTATTCTTCTGCTAACCTCAACTATAATGATGAAATAAGAATTCCAATTTTAAATATTTTTTTCTCGGGTCGAGATGGGAAACTCATGTTCGAATGGGTCCAGGACCCAAACAGTGCTGGACTCATCCCCAAGGAGATGCCTACCAACCAAACCCACCTCAAACTCGCCGTTACCCCCGCCTCGGAATCACTACCCTAGCATACTTCGAGACAGGCGGCGGTCCCTCGCACACTCTCCGCTCACACCGTCATCTTCTCCCTCCTATCACTCCTGCCTCTCATGCCATATCGAGTCCTTCTCTCCCCCTTACCATGCTCTCTACTACTCCACTCACCTCCATCCATTCCTCCTCCCCCCTCAACATTATCTCCACCATGTTTTCCCAGTACACCGCCTCCCCTAGTTTCCTCTCCAACTTCTTCAGCACTTCCTCGTTCCTCCAGCATCTAAACACATGCCCCACATCATCCTCCACTTCACACCTCTCGCACACACCAGTCTCTCGTTTCCCAATCTTGTGGAGGTACCCTACTCTCGACCCATGTCCAGTGAGCACTTGTGTCAAGAAGTAGTTCACCTCCCCGAATTTCCGGTCCATCCAATCTCTCCTATTCCCAATCGCCCCTTTTAGCGCGCCCTCATACTCCTCCCACCTTCTCTCCATTTCCTCATCCATCCATTCCCGTACCTCTTCTTTGGTCGCACCCCTCCAGCGTTTGCTCCTAGCTCTAGCCAACACGTCCAATGGGTAGGACCTTGCCAGCACCGCTGCTGCCAGTCCACCCACTGTCCTGTACCCCTGCACCACCCTCAGCAGTATCCCTCTCTGCACCCGCAGAAATGGCCTAACCCTCGCATTCGCCACCGCTCTTTCACCCCACACCTCCGCAGCGGAGCATACAGCATACTCTGCTCTACCGTCCTACCAATTACCCTCCTCTTCCACTCTCCCGGCCCTTTCACATTACACATCGATCTCCCCAGCCATGCTGCCCTCACTTTACCCTTCTCTGCCGCCTTTACCATATGGGTTTTGAAGGATAATTGGCTATCCAACCACACCCCTAGGTATTTCACAGACTCCTCCATGCGAATTATCCTTCCCTTAACCATCACCTCCACTTCCCTTGCCCTGCTCCGTCCCTTCACTAGCAACCCCACCGTCTTCTCTTCCGCCACTTCCAGTCCGCACCGCTCTATCTTCTCCACAATCTTCCTGCACATTCTCTCCGCCTTTCTTTCTATCTCCGCCTCTCCCTTTGCCGTACATACCAGACACACATCATCCGCATACACCGTAATCTCACATCCCTCTTCACATACTATCCCACAAACCTCATCAAACACACACTTCCAGAGCGTCGGTCCAAGAACCGAGCCCTGAGGCGCTCCAGCCTCCATCTCATATCTCCTCCCTCTGGAGTCTACAATCACACGCCCCGTCCTCCACCAGGTTAACCAACCCCTGCTCCACTCCAAGCCTCAGCAACGCGCTCGTTTGCTGACACTGTTGAACGGGTTCCCGACGTCGAAGAACACGAGTAGGACCAATTTCTTCTTCCTCCAGCTGCCCTCCCTAGCTCTTTCCACCAAACCCATCACCTTGCTCAGTGCCGAGATGCAAGATTTCCCCTTCGTGAACCCATGCTGGTTTACCCTAAAACCCCCATTCCTACCAACTTCCTCCTCAATCCTATCCCTTATTATCCCCTCCATCAATTTACCCATACCACCCAGCAGGCTGATAGGCCTATAGTCCCCCGCCCGCTTCCCCTCTCTACCCGCCTTCTTCATCAATATCACCCTGGCTACCTTCCATCCTTCCGGGAACTCCTCCTCCCTCAGCACCCTGTTGAATAGTTCCCAGAAGTACTCCCTATTGTCATCCAACAGCCTCTTCACCATATCACCCCTCAGGCCATCTATCCCTGGGGCTTTTCTCACTTTAATATTTTTCCCCCAATCTTCTACCTCCCACTTCTCTACCGGCCTTATCCCCCTCATTTTCACTACCCCCCTTGTATCTTGGATTTCCTGAATTCTGCCACCCACTCCTCCTTCTCCCCCTTTGAACAATTTCTTTATAATCTCCTTCTCCCAATCCTCCTCTAGAACCTCGTTCCTATTTCCACCCATCCTCTTCACCGCTATCTCATACGCCTTTCCCCATGGATTGTTTTCCAATTCCCCCAGTAACTCTTCCCACTTCCCTCTTTTTTCCCTCTCCACTCTACGCTCCAGTTCCTTCTTCTCTTTATATCTCCCTCTTCCCTCTATCCTTCCTCTTCCTCTCAGCATCCGTCTTCGTTCTTTCTTACACTCCCTCCACAGCTCCTCTATTTCCTCATTCCACCAGTAATTGGCCCTCCGCTCACGCCTATTGCCCCTCTTTCCCTCTCTTTTGCAGCCATGTATCACATTGTACAATTCATCTGCATCATGTCCAAGTCCCCTTCCTATCTCTTCTCTTACTTTCTTCCTCATACTCTCTGCCTCGGCTTTCGTCCACTTCCATTCCCACTCTTCTACTAAATCCTTTCTTTCCTTATATCCGTCTCCACATACCTATGTAAGCTCAAGCTTTCCTCATCCTCCAGCACTCCCCAACTAAACACTCCCACAGCCATTCATCACATGCTATTATATCAATGAATGATGAACCCCCGTCACCCCTCACGAAGGTGGGCAGTAGTCCATCATTCAGCACCACCAACCCGTTGGATGTTAACACTTCCTCAAGGATCTCCCCTCTCCTGTCCGTTTTCTTCCCCCCCCCCATATAGTATTCTTCGCATTGAAGTCCCCTGCCACCATTCTCCTTATGATCCTCCTTTTTCCTTTTGACACCCTCAGATCGTCCTCAGATGCTCCTCTCATATTCTTCCAGGCTGACATTTGGGCTTATATACACACTGTACACCACCATGTCTCCCATTCGCACTACCACCCATCCATTTCCCTTCCTCACTTCATCCGCCCTCAATCCATCCCCCACCACTCTTATTCCTGCATTCCTGTATCGTCCATAATCCATCCCTGCTTCCCCACATATCTAGCATTCACCTCGGATCCACACACTACATCCACTTCCCTCCTAAAAATCACTTCATCCAATATATCATGCGCTATCCTGCATTTCCCTAAATTTATCTGTAACTCTCTCCATACATCCCCTACATTCCTCCTTCCCGCGCAATGCTGTCCCATTCCTCCTTCCCGCGCAATGCTGTCCCCTTCCTCCTATTTGACCAGACTCGTCCCCTCTGAGGGGTCCAGAGGGTCCCTCCCATTTTTTCCTTCACCTTTTCCATCGTCTCCTTCTACTTCTTCCCTTCTCCTACTACATTCTATCTCCCCTGGCTTGTGTCCCCTTTCCCCACATACCCTACAAAGAAAGGCCTGCCGACAGTCTCTCGCCATGTGATCCTCGCTCTTACAAAGCCAACACTTACTCCTCTCCTTGACTACCTTCACCTTACACCTTGCTACTTTATGGCCCTTTATCCCACATCCAAAGCATCTGTCATCCTCTCTACCCTCTATAATATTTACCCAGTTCCACCCCAATCTAATCTCCTTTTTTTTCAACAAGGCTACCGCTTTTTCCCATTCCGCCCTCACCACCGCCATTTTCATCCCGTTCCTCTCCCTTACCACTTTAATCACCGTTGTCCCTTTCCCAATCAAATTCTCTATTTTCCCCCTCACCTTTTCATCTTCCATCCACGGTTCTATCCCTACCATTTTAATGGTTTTTGTTCCCCTCCCCGCTTCGACCACACTAGCTCCTGTTACCCTTCCTACCTCCCCCAGAATTCCCCTCACCTCAACCCCCTTCTTTGCCTCTATTACCACCTCCCTATTTCTTGAGACTCTGAGTCTATCCACCCACTCCCCTGTCATCTCCCTCAACCCCTTCTTAATCCTCTCGATCCCCTCCTGATCGACTTCCCCGATATCCTTCAGGATTATCGCCCCATTTCTACCCTCCTTTTCCTTCTCCCCATCTGTATAGATTGTTACCTCCGCCACCTCTCACCCACGCCACCATCTTCTTCAGCACCTCCACCTCTACCTGCTCAAGTCTGTGGAGTCCAATGCTGTCCCCGCTCCCCATTACCCCAAACAGTCGACTCATCAGCTCAAACACCTTTTTCTCATCCCTACAATCTCCCTCCATCCGACAGATCAACTCCTCCGTCTTCACCCTTACCCCATTCCTTTCCGTAGTGCGTACCTCCTTGACCCACTCCATTTCCTCTCCTTTTCCCCCTAGCATCGGGTACCTATCCCTAAACATCCTCTGTATTCCCTTCTCCATTCCACTGTCTTCCTTGGTCACCCATACCACCTTTACCTTTTCATCCCCTAATATTGGATTTCCCACCTTCACCTCTATTCCCTCCCCCCTCCCCCTTTTTACCATCCCTGTCCCTATCTCTAACCTCCAGCCATCCTTCCCAGTCTCTTTGCCCCACCTCCCATCGTGTTTGCATTATCACGTTGCTATCGTCCTCCCCCCTCAACCTCTCCAATTCCTTGACCCGCCCCTCTGCCGCTGCCTTCTCTTCCTCCAGCCTTTCCACCTCCTCCTCCAGTCGCCTTACCATATCCTTCAATCTCTCTACACTCTTCCTCTCTTCTTCTTCTAGAAGCTCATACTCTCCCCAGTAATTCAGTTCTGTACATAGAAGGGAAATTGCTGACTGATAAAAATACTGTTCCAACAAAATTTAACTTTATTAATAACGCTATTGCGTTTTTATTTAGAGAAATCAGATACGAGTTGAATGGTGTAATTATTGACGCTGTCCGACAAGTTGGTATAGCTACGACAATAAAAAATTATCTATCTTTAAACGAAAATGAGAGTAAGCTGATGAATAATGGGGGGTGGTATCCAAACAATGGAAAAATTCTAACAGATTCCAAGGGTAATTTTAATATACAGATACGTGCAAAGAAAAACGGGACATAGGGATTTTAAGCATTGTATCAGAACTGCTTTTGAACTAGTCGACCAACATCCAGCTTCAACAGATTAAAAACACGATTATTACAGTCGTTTATTTGGACACCTATAACGTATCGTACAATTCCCACCACTCCGTATTCTCAACTAAGGGCGGTCCTTAATTAGCGTCAGACAGTCAGTAAACAATACTCGGCAGCAGAGAGTACTGTTCAAGTCCATAACTTTTCAAAACTAAATAAATTCGTAGAGAAATAAAAATGTACACCCTTCAGGAAAAAATTCAAATTTTATCGTGGTATTTTGGAGGTCACTCGATTAGGGAAATAGTTAATTTATTCGTTGTTGCTTTTGAAAACCGACCAGCGCCTTCACGGTCTACAGTTGATCGAATAATTCAAAAATTTCGTAAATGTGGATGTGGATTTTAAGTTGTTTTTAGGATTTTATTTTTAATTTGTTTCAATTTCAAGAATCTTATTTTGTTTTATTTACGAATTTATTTTTATTTTGAAAGCCGTTATGGCCAAAATAAATCAAAACAGAGTATCTTAGCTCGATACATTAATTGTTAAAGAGAATTTAACAATTGATTTTCGATTTGAACTACATAAAACGTAAACATATTGTTTCAATTTGTAGCGTCGTTTACTATCCCCATCAAATAATTATTCAATACTAAATCGCAGTTCGCACTTCGCACACACTAGGTAGATAACTAGAAAAATTTAGGAAGGGGAAGGGGCGGAGTTTCTTAGACTGGTTCTGAATCCAGCTGTCTAGCTAAATACTTGATATTCATTGGAGTGAATTTATAGAAATGTTTTGTTGGTGAACTATTTAGATCGAATACATTAAACTGCTATGTCCCGTTTTTCTTTGCACGTATCTGTATGTATTCCTTTAAAACTACTCATGAGTTTTTTGAGGATTTCAAGAAAATTATAATTAATATAAGACAAGAGTTGATTATAATTCGAGACAAAGACGACATCGATGTTGTAGTTGCTTCTGATGAGTCTGAGAAACCAAAAATTGAGCTGTTGAAAGTTTATTGGAATGTACCTCACATAACTTCAAGCATTAAAGAACAGCTGAGACTAAATAAAATTATTCATAGCAATATTGATCTACCAATTGAATTTAGGAGCTGGGAACTGATTGAATATCCTTCTCTTATTGATTCTTCTCGACATACTTGGCCTGTTAAAACTACGACTAAAATAGAAACACCCCGACATATTGTGGTAGCATTCCAAAAGGGTAGAAAGGGCAAACTTTTGAGAGATATGAGTAAATTTGATCACTGTAACTTGACTAATTTACGTGTTTTTGAATTCTGAGCGTTATCCTTATCATGATTTAAATCTAGATTTTGATAGTAATCGTTTTGCCACTTTTTATGAGATGTTTGCCAATTTTCAAGAAAGTTATTACCACATCCAATCTAATCAACCTATATTTAATCCAGAAGAATTTAAAACCAAAGCACCCATCGACCATATCGACTGTTCTCGACAAAAAGAGGTTTTACAGAGTGGTTCTATTGTTCTTCGAATAGAATTTGAAACCAGTAAAAATGTGGGTAATGATGTATCAGCATGCGTTTATATGTTAAAAGTAGTGATGTAACGGAGGTAAGATTTTGCCGAAGGCCGAAGTCAGTAACTTCGGCAATATTTAGCCGGAGTTACTGCCGGAGGTCAGCCGGAGGTTGTCAATTGTCAAAAAATCACAAAACATGCGCAAAACAAACTTGCATCTTGCATCCCTGTGAATAACATAACCTTAAAAGTTCAAATTAATATTGTTTGTTTGAAACTTCGGTGTTGTTAGCTTATTAGATTAGTACATTTTTTACATAAAAAAACTATAACATAACAATACTAAAAATTAGTAAAAATAGTGATTAAAAATGTTGAAACGCTCGAAACAAAAACATAGTGTGATCTGGAAACATTTAAAAATCAGTGAAAGTGATAAAACTAAAGCAGAGTGCAATTATTGCAAAAAGTTAATTTCAAGAGGTGGTAGTGGCAAAGCAGCTTCTACTACACCTCTTTTTGGACATTTAAAAAGCATTCATCAAGAGGAATTTAATAATCTAACTTATCTAACTGAAGAAAAAGACAAAGTTAAAGAAACTGAAATACGAGAAAAACGAAAACTGTTCGTTGGCAACAATTTTAGATCCGCACTACAAAGTGGCCTTTTTTTCTACTGCAGATAGTGCTGATGATGAAAGAGGTGAAAATGTTAAACGGTTGTTATTAGTGGAGGCACTTAAACTTCAACAAGATGAAATATCTAATAATGATGGATATTCAAGTGAATCTTCCAGTAACAGCCTCAGCATTGGGGATTCTCCCCCTTCTTCAAAGCGGAAACGTGATTCAATTTTTGACTGTTACAAAGAAATTGCCCAATCTGCATCGAATATCAAAATCAAAACCAATATAAGCGCAGCCACACCTAGGTTAAAGAAAAACAAGGATCTGTCAAAGCAAATTTCTGCCTATCTATTACTCCCACTCAATGATAGACAATCGAATCCCATTTCATTTTGGAAAGATAACCAACATGCTTTTCCTGATTTGGTGAAATTGGCAATAAAATATTTATCCTCTCCACCTAGCAGTATTTACTCAGAACGAAGTTTTTCGGAAGCGGGAAACATATATGAAAAACGTAATAGACTTACTCCACGAAATGCTGAGAAATTATTGTTTATTCACCATAATCTTCCCCGTCTAAATTTTGAGTACTAGAGAATATACCTATTTTAGTTTTGTCATTTTTTGAATCAGATTTAAAATAAAACGTTTTTTTTTACATTTTTTCTTATTTTTTATTCAAGTTTAAAAAATAATTCCTCCGGCCTATCTCCGGTGCCAATAATGCCGAAGTCGGGAACTCCGGCTTCAGGCCGGATGTGGCCGGAGTCAGTAGGTGAGCCGGACCTCCGTTACATCACTAGTTAAAAGTCTGCCGCAGCATGAAGTTCCTTTCAGTACACTATGGGATTTCGTCAACGACTCGAGCAGTATATTATCAACTTGACTAAACTCAAAGCTGATATTGAGTGGTATAAAAAGAAAAAGCATCTAGTTGAACACTTTAAAAATTTACAAATATGAGATTAGTGATGGATGTTCAAGGCTTTAGGATTGAAAACAATAAATTTATAGTGAAGGAATTTGCGGCATACAACGGAAATCAGGTTTGTCATTATGTGTTTAAACCACCATTCCCTTTACGAATGCTATCCCCCTATTTGCATATACAGGCTGTTTGGCTCATGAAAAAGCATCACTCTATTGACTGGAATGTTGGTTTCACACCAATACATTTGTTTGGTAATATAGTTGCTAATTTTACAAATGATGCTGACGTGGTTTACGTTAAAGGAAAAGAGAAGGCTGACTATATCAAAAAATAGTCAATGGCTCCAGTTTACGAATTTGAAGAACACCCTCCAGTTATTTTATCTGAACCGAAATGTTTTTACCATAGTAATATTAATTGTATTTGTGCGCTATCGAATGTATTTTTTTTATATGAAAACTTTATAATTAAAGAATAAAATAATATAATGACTTTCAATTCACCTTCAGACCTATTGCGCATGAGTTTTCTTGTATATAAATTTAATTACAGAATTGATTCTGTTTAGTTTCATCATGCATTGTATCAACTGCGGTAAGCATTCAAAACCAGAATAGCTTCCTATCGGTTCTCCATTCCAGATAAAAAGACAAATTATATGGATTTTCTCAATGAGGTTCAACCAAAAGTATTAAATAAAATTCAAGAATACCTTCAGCAACATTATTCATTAAAAATAAATTTTGAAATATTCAGTATATTCATAATACCAGAGAAGGAGATTTCAGATATAAAGTCTATGAATACAGCCAACAAAGTTGTGACTACATCAACCGATTTGAAACATGTATATGAAGAATTTAAAGATGAAATTATGAACCAGGCTTCAGAGTTTCAAGAAAAAGATAGTGGGTGGGCACTTCAAGAAATAATGTTTTTAGATGTGAACATAAACTGGTTTAATGCAATTTCCGCTTCTTCTTATGTCAAGTTGCCAAGGGCGATACTTAGAAAACAGACTGTTTTAAATATCCGGAATAATGATAATGCATGTTTCGCTTGGTGTGTGAATGCGGCAATATTTCAACCCGAAGGAGATCCCACGAGGCCAGAATCTTACCCCCATTTTGATACCTTGCTAGATTTTACAGGAGTAGAGTTTCCGGTAACCCTGAAAGACATTATAAAATACGAGAAATTAAATAATATATCTGTAAATGTTTATGGGTTGGAATCAAAATTTAAAGATGGAAAAAAAAGATATGATGTTGTTGGCCCCCTTCATTTTACGTCAGAGCGGAAACCAACCCATATTAATCTCTTAGGGTACATCCACACGGGCCACTTTGCAGCGCTGCTGAGTGGCGCCACAAAGTCGCTCCAGCTCATTAGCCGTAAACCACCGTGCAAATTCAAAGTACCCTTCCAGACGAGTGACAGTGGCGCGCCACTGTCGCGATCGAACGCCAGTCCTCGCTACTAGTGGCGTCGACACGTCGCCTGGTCCCTTTCAGACGAGCCACTTTTTATACCTGCTGCAGTTGTTTACCAGAGTTTACACTGTGAGCACAACAAAATGTCTTTCGATTCTGAAAGGTTTTTAATAGAAATTCAAAATCGACCGGCCATATGGGATTCACGATGCAATGAATATAGCAACAAAATATTAAGAGGAAAAGCGTGGGAAGAAATATGTGAAATATTTCTTCCTCTTTTTCAAGAAGCGAGCCCTGCCGAAAAAAATAAAGCATGTAAGTAACTTTTCTGTTTTTAACATTGTTTACTTGAAATTAAAGTTTGCCAATGCATTGCCGAGATTGCAATCTATACCTGATGGGCTATTGTTTTACAAATTGCACAACCAAAAAAGAGTCATATTCAATGTTGTATTATAACACACACTGCTCATCAGAACAAGACACTTTTTTTTATTTATAGTAGCTATAACATTGAAATTATAGATTTGTCTGATTTTTGTATATATTTTGTTTGAGATCCTTTTTCCTATAATACAGTGTGTCCCAAATTTGACATACATGTTTGACTTCATGATCTACAGTAATATAATAGTAATTTTTAACGTAACGATGTTTAAATATTTAATGAAAACGTAGTAGTGAATTGCAGATAATAAATAAAACACTTCTTTTCCGGTATACAAAAATTCTTAAATTACCTTTTTAAAGCAATCTTTAATGTTGTAACAAGTAAAAACTACAACCTATCAGTAAAAATTTATTAAAACATAATGATCTCCCTTATAATTTCCATATTGAGTATAAATAATTAAATAAACGTAAATAACACAACATAGGTTTACATTTTTAATTGAATGATTATTGTTATATTAATTAAATAAAATTATTTTGCCACGGAACAGATCCTTCTTCAGAGCAAAAATATTGGGCAAATTTTTCTCTGATTGCAAATGCAGACCGCTCAGATTCCCGTGATACAATATGTTCATCCTCGTTTAGACCTACTACATTCAAGGTATTTTCAAAGTCGACGCCATCTCTGCTTCTCACAAAATTATGCAGAACGCAACAAGCTCTTATAACAATTTCTGCATTTTCGACTTTTAGATTTAAAGGTCGATGAAAAATTCTCCACTTATTTGTAAGAATACCAAACGAGCATTCAATGTAACGTCGTGCTCTTGATAGGCGATAGTTAAATATTTTTTTCTGTTGTGACAGATTTTTACCTCCGTATGGTCTTAGCATGTAGGTAGATAATCCAAAAGCTTCATCTCCAATAAATGTGAATGGAAGATTATCCCCACCAGTTGACACTGGTTTGCTTGTTGGGATGTTTAAAGTGTTTTCTTTAATTTTTTTTAAAAGTTCACTATTTTTAAATACTGATGAATCAGATGCCTTACCATAAGAGCCCGTATCAATATAAATAAATCTGTAATTCGAATCGCATACAGCTAGCAATACAATGGAGAAATACTTTTTGTAATTGAAATATGTGGATCCACTCCCAGGTGGCTGAATAATTCTTACGTGCTTACCATCTATTGCTCCCAGACAGTTAGGGAAATTAGCCCTTGATTCAAACCCACCAGCTATATTTAGCCATTCCTCTTCTGTTAATTGTGGAAAGCATAAATCATATAAATGCAGCCAAATCTTCTCACAAGTATCAATCACAATTTCATTAGCAGTAGATGTTCCACATCGGAATGCATAGTGTAGATCTTTAAACGAGCAACCGCTGGCAAGGTATCTAAAAATTTTAAGTATTTTAAAAATTTGTATCTAGATGATTTATCTATATGTTTAATATAATATTTGTACTTATTTAACAGTATAAGAAACTGTATGAAAGTCAAACAGTAGATCGTAAAATATCGAAAGGTATGTACAAATAAAAAAAATATGTTAAATAAAATGAAAAGTTAAATTTGTAAATCATGTTGTTATCATGTCTATCTATCTATCATGGTACCTGAAAAGTCTTTACTCAAAATTAATGAATAACAGATCTTTCTTGTTTTTGACGCACAATAAAGCCTCTGCATGATTGTAGTGTTTCTACTTTTATCAATATTAAACTTTTTCAAAAACAATGGTTTCTAAAAAATATAATGTACACCAAACGTTACAAAAGAGTCTAAATTTGATCCGCAGGCTATACTGGGATCACATCGCACCAGTTTTTTAATGTATTACATTTCTTACTTTTGTTTCTGATATTTATAAAATACCATATTAAATTAATTTTAAATCAATTACTTTTTTTCCAGCTGTTGAAATGCAACGAAAATGGAAGAGCTTTCGAGACTCGTTTAGACGAGAGTTAGCAAAAACCAAGCAAACAAAATCTGGTTCTGGGGCAGACACTGGCAGGAAACAATATATATACTTTAAACAACTAATGTTTTTATTGCCCATTTGCGAAACAAAGCCACAACAAGAAGGTGAAGAAGCCCAAGGTTCTAATACAGAAGTCGAGTCTGTTACCCCGCAAACTACACGATTAGTGCAGAAAAGGAAAAAAATTTCAGTCGCCACAGAGGAACACCTATTAATCCAAAAAATAGCGAAGAATATGGAGAGTAAAGCTAAAGAAACAGAGAAAGATGATCCCGATCGCCATTTCCTTTTGTCTCTTTTGCCCCATTTTAAAAGCCTCCGAGAAGACACAAAATTAGAAGTTCAGGGACAATTTATTTCTATTCTCCAACAACATAAACGGCGAGAACTCTTTTCATATGCTGCCAGTAGTTCCAGCCAGAATATTCAACGAAACCTGCCACACACAATCACCAGTCATTCACAAGACATGCCATACACCATGGGTGTGCATAATCCTTATATGCAGCACCCAACCACTAGCAGCCCTGAACTAACGGAGCTTCAATCCATCCCATTAATTTCACCCCAGTCAGAAGCTGACTCACGACTAGATTCTACAGATGTTGAAAGTATTTGCAACGATTATTTTTAATTAATACATAATTAATTTTGTTTCTATTTTTTTACTTTACATTTTTCACTTTTGAAAATATATTCGTCAAATAAACATATGTGTTTAAATATCTTCACACAAGCACACATCCACACACACGCACTAACCCAAACTAGCCTTTTTTAAATTCTTGATGAGGATTTGCGATTTTCTTTGAGGTGTACATATACATTATTTATTTCCTGAATAATTAATATTTTAGTTCCTAAATAAAATGCTTCACAAAACTATTTACTTACCTGAGTGTTATCATAAGCCTTTCTTCAGCGGAAATGCTTTTTCTCATGTTTGTATCTACTCTCTCAATATGTTCTTTAAGTATATTATAAAGCTCTTCAAAACTTTTTTTCGACATTCGACAATAATTAAAAAACTTCTCATCGTATGCTTTCAGTTCATTAATAAGTGTATGGTATTGTCCAGTTAATAATCTGTGTGACGTAATCGGATGCATCCATAGTGATCGTCTCCTACGACATCTACGTCTACGCCTTAGGAGAAGAACTAGAAGAAGCCTTTCCTCATCAGAATCCATATTTGAACTGAGGTGCTTAACTGACCGAATTATTTTGCTCACTGGTAATAATAAACGCTCATCATTTCCACACGAGCCACTTTGCAGCACCACCGAGACGCGCTACAAAGTCGCCTGTTCTAGCGACTCGGTGGCGCCACTCAGCAGCGCTGCAAAGTGGCCCGTGTGGATGTACCCTTATTGATAACTGATAGAGATGGAAACACTCATTATACTCTCATCAAGGATTTATCCAAGTTATTGCACAATCAAAAAACAACGCACGATGGAAGACTTTACTTTTGTGACGGACGTCTACAAAGTTTTTCAAAA
This sequence comes from Lochmaea crataegi, assembly GCA_947563755.1. NCBI lineage: Eukaryota > Metazoa > Arthropoda > Insecta > Coleoptera > Chrysomelidae > Lochmaea > Lochmaea crataegi. The sequence continues at coordinate 41,302,591 of OX387433.1, read as the reverse complement.
GAATTCAAATTACAACACCACCAAAGAAATGATTGTACTCACGTGTACACTAAGCTACCAACTTCTGAAATTAAAATAAACAAGTGTGGGGAGTGGTTACCAGAAAATACATTAAAATTCATCAACTTTGAAAAACAGCTGCAAGTTCCATTCGTTATATACGCGGACTTTGAAAGTTTATTAAAACCGATAGATCACACTGAACCCCATGCTGGTAAATCCTTCACAGTTAAAGTGTGTGAACATGAGCCTTACTCGTTTGCTTTTTATGTAAAGTGTACATATGACGATAGTTTATCCAAATTTGAAATTTATGAAGGTGCCGATGCAGCCCAAGTCTTCATACAAAAATTGGATTCAACAGTTCAAGATTTGTACAATAACCATCTTAAACATATTATACAAATGCGGTCATTTTCAGCTGAGGAACAAAATAGATATATCTCTGCTACCGTTTGTCATATTTGTGAAAAATCATTTGATGTTTTTGATAAAAAGGTTATGGATCATAGCCATGTTACCGGAAAATTAAATAATGCAGCCCATAACTCTTGCAATTTGAATTATAAACTTCCGAAATATATTCCAGTCTTTCTACATAATTTAAAAAATTATGATTGTCATTTATTTATCAAAGAACTGACTACCAAAGGTGAAAACATCAGTGCCTTACCCCAAACAAAGGAGAAGTATATATGCTTCTCAAAATCTATTTTGGTGGAAAAGTTTAGTGATCCCAAGATACGAGATGTGTATATGACATTAAAATTTGTTGACTCCTTTAGTTTTCTAGCTAATTCATTAGAAAAACTGGCCTGAACAGTGTAATGAGGTACGAAAGTTTTTCCCAAAACATTTTAATTTAATGAAACAAAAAGGTGTGTTTCCGTATTCATATGTGACATCTTTTGATAAACTACGCGAGCGGCAATTACCTTCTAAGGAACATTTTTTTGATACCTTAAAAGGTGTTGATATCTCTGATGAGGAATATGCACGAGCTCAACTAGTATGGAATACTTTCAACTGCACAACTATTAGTGATTATGCAAAGTTATATTTAAAAACTGATGTGTTGCTTCTTGCCGACGTCTTTGAGAATTTTCGCAAAGTTTGTCTTAAGGAATATAAGTTGGATCCAGCTCACTACCTTACCGCTCCTTCCCTGAGTTGGGATGCCATGTTGAGATGTACTCAGATTGAACTACAACTTTTAACCGATGTGGATATGCTTCACTTCTTCAAAAAAGGAATTCGAGGCGGAGTAGCTCAATGCAGCAAGAGGAAAGCTGTAGCAAACAATAGATACTTGGAAACTTTTGATGTGAACAAACCAGAGAGCTACATAATGTTTTTAGATGCTACAAACCTTTATGGGGCTGTAATGAAGTAGTATCTACCATTTGGTGACTTTAGGTGGTTAACTGAATCTGAAATTGAATTATTCGATGTCGATACTATTGAAGATGATTCGCCTAAAGGATATGTTTTTGAAGTGGACTTGGAGTATCCTACCAATCTGCATGATGCACATAAAGATCTTCCTTTCTGTCCGGAAAGTATCATCCCTCCAAAATCCAAATATTCAAAGCTGATACCGAACTTGAACGATAAAACCAAATACATAATACACTATTGTAACCTTAAACAGTGTTTAAAAAATGGTTTAAAATTGAAAAAGATTCACAGAGTTATCGAGTTTTCACAGTCTGTGTGGCTAAAGACATACATTGAACTTAACACCAGTCTACGCAACAAAGCTAAAAATGCCTTTGAAAAAGATTTGTTTAAACTTTTAATCAATGCAATCTTTGAAAAAACGATGGAAAATGTTGAAAAAAGAGAAAACGTATAATTCTATCAAGTCATCGGGAAAATACCATAGGATCCCTGGGAGCGAAAACTTTAATTGCGAAACCAGAATTCAAATCTTGTTCTGTGTTTAACGATAATTCAACTGAATAAAATTAAAGTAGTGTATGATAAACCGTTATATATAGGATTTTCGGTTTTGGATATTTCAAAGACTATAATATATGAGTTTCATTATGATTATGTTAAACAACAGTATGGTGATTCTGTTAAGTTGTGTTATACGGATACTGATTCATTAGTGTTGGAAGTAAGTCTTTCCAATATGCATATTATCCACACAGAATTAAAAAACAAGGTGGCTCTTTCTTCAAAGGATGATAAGAGGTAAGTAATACCACATGACACAAATACTCTAGCATGGGGGCATTTTCTCCTAAATCCATCCTCCAATTCAGGCACATTAGATGATCTTATCCAAGCTTTAGAAGAAGAAGAAGCAGTGGAGAATTTTTTCAGTGATGTGAATGTAGAATACTTAGATTCTACAGATTTTTATTTTTTAGATGTTTAACAAAAAATAAATGTTATTTATATACTTATTTCTTTTATTTAAACAAACGAAGGATACTTTTATAAAATATTGTACCAGTCACAATAGTAGAACATGTAGCTATATAATATAATATATAAGTATGCGTATTTATGTGTGTGCTTGTGACCTGGTGAACTGCATACAACTGCAACCATTCGGACTCTTGGTAGTTTCCATTACCTTTGAAAAGACGCACTTTATATGTTGTACTATTGGTAGGTATTTCAGCTTTTAGGGTTACTGCATTATTTGGTGTATACGATTCCATTCGTATCCATTTTTCAGGCCAACTATCATTTTTTGTACCATTACTATCAAAACATACAAACACTTCTCTAATATTATACGGATGCTGTATTAAAAGGTAGTTACCAATAATAGCTTGCAATATTATAAACGTTGGGGCCTGCATATCGACTAATACTAAATAAATGTTAATATATCCAATCTTTTACATATGATTTTTGGACGTTTCACATTTTTGTGTATTTCATTCCTATTATTATTGGTGGAACCCTTTTTTCTAGTCGGGCAGTGTTGGATAATAGCATGGATTAAATATTGTTGTATCAATCAATCCCTCTCCTACCAATTCACCAGAGTCATCCTCTTGTACATCACTATTTTTTTACTATTTGCACTTTTAATTCACGGATACAGTTTACATTTAACAGACTATACAAATCACATGGAATTACAAATTCGTAGATAGTATCATGTTTGAAATATCTATAGCCGATTCCAATGTTCTTATTATTTACATCTTTAATACATCAACATATAACATTTGCAGCGGTACTTGCTAGTCTTGGAGCACTATAGTATACACGTTCTGAATTAAAACTAATCTCTGGTGTCACACACCTGCTAGCTTCCATTTCTAATCAAATTATTAATAATTCACTCACTACTCTTCACTACCTATAGTGTAATTGACTACTGCTCTGTATACCCCCTCCTATTAAATGTAGTTACTTTCGGAGCACCCTGTATAATTTTTATTTACGGTGTACTACAAGCATCACTGATTTCTACGAAACCCCGATGCTCTGTCATTAGATTTCCTAGAGGTCAACTGCGGTCATTAACCCTGCTCGAATTTTGCTTCGATGGCCTGTCATCACTTCTGCTAGAATTTTACTTCGATAGTCTGTCATTTCATATCTACTCACATCCACCGTGACCATCACATCTCCTTTTCCATACCCATCCTCGTGCTATTGGCCCTCCCAATAATCTTCTCAACCGACTTCACCGTTGATTTACCCTCTATGAAGCCGTATTGGTTTCCGGCCAGGTCGCCACTCTCTCACCGCTTCCTCCAACCTTCTCCTAATGAGGTGCTCATATAGCTTTGACACCACACTGTTCGTTAAGCACAGTGGTCTATATGAAGAAGTATCCCCTTCCGGTCTTCCTGTTTCTGGTATCAGCACAAACCTGGCCAATTTCCAACCATCTCTGACAGCTAAAAATGGTATGTTCCACATCATCTCTGTCTCCACAGTAGATACAGGTGTCGTCTTCTGTCTTCCCGATTTTTTTGGTGTATGCCCTAAAAGAGCCGTGACCGGATAGTACCTGCGTTACAAAGTAACCAATCTTCTTGTGGCGACAGAGAATCTAGCTTTCAAGATTGTTGATCAAAGTCTTGGTCCATTTTCCTTTTTCACTAGTGTCCCATCTATCTTGCCATTTTCTTCTCACCTCTACTTCAATTGCCCTCTCATGTTCCCTACCCCTTTTGTGTACTTCTTGTCTCTCCCACATCAGTAGGTCTATTGGTGGTATCTCTGCGATAGCCTGCACTGCTTCTGACGATATAGTTCGGTAACCCGAAATTACCCTCAGCAGCATTCTTCTTTGTAAGCTGTTCAGCATATTTCTATAGTTTGCTATCCCCACAATACCCCCCCTCCCAGATGGGAGCGCCATATAAAATAGGTATCCCCGCCGTCACGTTGTAGAGGTCCCTGTCTCCTAAATGAATCTTGCGCCCGCAGAAATATCTTTTGATGATGTTGATCAAATACGGGCTTATTTACTTTTTCTCGAGACCTTGTACCTTGTACCTTCAATGGGCACTGTGTTGAAAGCGTTCTTCACGTCTAAAGTGGCCACTACGCACCATCTTTCCTTTGTCCCTGGTCCCTGAAAGGAACCTAACCTTTTTTTTGAGGGGGGTTAAAATGCATTAACGCACTTGTAGTGAGAATGAACACACAAGGCTGTTCACAACCACTACATAGTGTAGGACTTTCCTAAAAAACGGAACTACCCACTAAAAACTTCTTCCCCTCGCGCCAATGTATCCCGAACGAATTCTGTAGCGAATGAAACATAAGATACATTGTCGCATTCCGAAATGTCTTCGTCCTTACGAGATCAATCAGATTTTTAAATCACTTTGTAATTAGTTAAAATTTTGATAAAATATATGGAGTGTGCTCTCTATTTTATTGTACTATTCTATGATTGACAATTGACATTTCTGAAAATGGTATCATTATTACAGACATCGTTACATCTAAAACAACTTCAATTTTTAGATTGGCAAGGCAAACTGTCTAAAAATAACTTTTATGGAGAAGAAGGGAATAAGTGAGTTTACATAAAAAGACCACTAGATGGCAAATGTAACTCTTTGGCTTTGAAATAATCGGCACCACCATTCTCGAGAATAAAGTTATATTTCAGTATGCTGGTGGCTTTGGAAACAAATATTTCGACTTGTTTCACGATAAGTGTTACATTTAAAGTTATAACCAAAACAGATTAAATTTGTGTGAGAAAGAAAGTGATATTTTGTGTTGTTGCATTTTAAAGATGTAAGTTTCAAACAATTATATTTATATTTTTCGGGAAGTAAGTGGCAAACTCAATTGTAACAATAAAAGAAATTATTTCTCTCCTACAGATGGTTACATATAGAAATGTAACATTGTATAATAGAAAAGCATAAACATTTTGCAAACTGTGTTATTGGAAAAAAGTTATATTTAAATATGTAACTATATCGACTAAAAAGATGATGCAATATTATGATTTTGCTCTGGGAAAAAAATATTAGATTTACTTTTGTGTCACAATTAACCATATTAAATTCACATTTTTGAGCATCTGATTGTGACTGTCCTAAAATCCTTATTATTTAAAAACTAGATAGATTATTAATAATTTATTTTTAGATTACTTTTCAACATAAGTAGAAGTCGTGCCCAGCGAATCTTGAATCTGGTCAATAATCCAGCAAATCATAAAAATCGTCGTATTTTTTTCCCTACAGGTAGTGAAACCGTTGAGCCTATTCCAAATACAAATGTTACAGGTAAAATAGTTACATAATAGTTTATAAAAAATGTATCGATTGTTTGCTATTACTTTTAGAATTTATTATTGAGTCGGAGAAATCAACTGATCGAGTACAAAATTGGTTAGAAACCCCACTTATGAAAAACGAAAATTTTGTCTCTGGGCCTCAAGAATATGACTGTAAGTGAACATATTTGCCATTATTTTTGAAATTTCTTGCTAAATCAACTGGTAACGAACGATTTATCTTTCAGGCAGTACCGCTCAATTAAAAAATGACATTGCCTTAGGCTGTGATCGTCTTCCACAACAAAATTCAAGTCGAGAAATTTCTAAAGCTAATACATTGGACAATAGTTTTGAAGGTAAATTTTATAAATGTTTTTAATTTCACGGTTCATTGGTATTTTTTGTAGTTTTGGATGAAAAAAGTGCATCAAGTCTTGCTGTACCACTTAACATAGACAATAACAACAGCTCTATTAAAAAACAGAATCCATCAGAAACCAGTAGTTCATTGCCCATTCATCATCACAATCTTCCTCCGAATCATGTCCTTCTAAAAAAAGAGATTTATCTGAAGGCTCCAGAGATGACCCTTTTTCCGGAGATGACATTGTTAAGGATCCTACATATACATCCTCTGTTTCTAGTAGTTCTTCCGATAGAGAAGTAGAGCAGATACGACTAGAAGGTGAAAAAAGAAAAGTAAATAGTTCCTTCTGTAGAAATTCACAAAATTTCTACAATAGTTTAAATATCAACCCTGTCCAATCGTCGATCTTCGATCATTCTTGTAAGCCCGCTATGTCTTATTAAGAGCAGCTCGCTCTCATCGCCCTCTTTTTTCTATGCAATCGTCGACCAGTGCAGACGGAGAATCTGCACTCTACAGTTCTTTACAAATTTACACCCGGTAAAGTGGGTATTTTGCATACTTATAATTAGTGAAACGTAAACTAATCACCCTAAATTAAGTGCTATTTAAATTGTGAGTACATTATATTTATTGTATAAAAATTAAACCATCTCCAAAGTTAGAATTACTGGGGAGAAATTTCTACTTTCTACATCCACGTGCCGAAGCAACTTTAATATCACCATCAGCCCCAACAATTTCAGGGTTGCCGGTTCTATTTGTTCTACCTTTTGTTTGAATAATTTATATTACATATTTGTAATTATTTAACTGTTGTGTATATTGTGTGTATTCGATTCTGAACATTTTTAATTGTATAGTTTCACATTGTATATATTTTGAAAGTTTACATTATAGCCCACGTTCACCAGCATGTGCGGTTCTAACGGTAGTATTAATTGCAATAATTCCTGCCTGCTCCATTGATTCAATTCATTATAATAAAAATATTTTTGCAGGAAAATGTTTTTCATTGTAACTATTTTACTTCCACAGTTTCTGACATTAGTCACTGGACCTTCGAAGCTTTCATACAAATTTAGTAACTTATTTTGACAGTTCTCACTAGATACTTCTAGTCGCTACCAAATGTAAAGAGGAGATAATTTTTCAACATATCATTTACGATAAAACCAGCGATCCTATCCTACACCTTCTTCTACACCTTCCATGAAGAGAAAAGAACCAAGAAGAAAAAGAAGAATCCCGATAAATGGCAAAAAAGTGAAGCACAAAGATCAAAGAATAGTGGTCAAGAATATGTTTCCAGGGGTAGTATTAAATCCAAGGACGATGAAGTATTAAGATTCAATGTAATCCGAAAAGCAAAATGTGTCCTGCCAGCATGTGGCCAAAAATGCAAGTTGAAGTGTTCGGAAAAGATATTATAGGATCAGAGGGAGACATTTTTTAGCGATTATTGGAAGTTGCAAGGTATTGAAAAACAAAGAGAGTTTCTATCGGGTTGTATGGAAACTGTTGTCCCAAGATACAAATACACAAATGCACAACATCCAAGAAAACCGAATAATGCTTACTATTTCTTATTAAATCAGAAGAAAGTTCGTGTGTGTAAATTATTTTTAATGGCCACTTTACTAATTAACCATAAAGTGATCAGTACAGTGCTGAGAAAATTGAAGGCTTGTGATAGCGGCAGAGTTGTAGAGGGGGACGGAAGAGGGAGACACGGAAATCATTACAAAATCGGAGTAGGTATTAAAAATAAAGTGAGAGAACATCTAAACAGTATATCCAGGGCAGAAAGTCACTACTGTCGGTCACACTCGAGTAAGGAATACATCGACGGTAGTAAAAATATTGCAGACTTGCACAGGGACTACTTCCAACTATGCAAAGAAGAACAGAACATACCATCTGCTAATTATCTAATGTACACTAAAATATTTAATGAAGAATTCAATTTGGCTTTCCACTTACCAAAGAAAGACCAACGCGAGCTTTGTCTCGAGTATAAAAATTCCAATGAAATTGGAAGAGAGAAAATAGAAGAAAAGGATCATGATAAAAACAGTGATGAGAAAATAAAAGTTATTGTCTTTGATTCGCAGGCGGTTTTGCCCTGTCCCACAGGAGATGCGGCGACTTTTTATTATGTCTCAAAACTAAATTTATTGAATTTTACTTTATATGACGTGAAACGCCACGAAGGCACATGCTTTATGTGTCATGAAGACCCATAGAGGAGCCAGTGAAATAGGTACCTGTCTATTCAAATATCTTCAGGAAATTGACCAACAGGTTGAAGACCAATTTGATGTAATATTTTAGTCAGATAATTGCGCCGGTTAAAACAAAAATAAATTTATTATTACTTTGTACATGCATGCTCTCTCGTCTCTTCTAAAGGTAAACTCCATAACCCATAAGTTTTTTATTTCCGGTCATTCACAAAACGAGGGAAGACAGCATGCACGCTCTCATTGAAAAGCAGGTTACAAAATACAAAAAATCTCACCCAATATACTCACCTGACCAATACGCGTGTATTATTAAAAATTCGAAAAAGAAGGACATGCCATACAAAGTAAATGAATTATGTCACTCAGATGTTCTGGATCTTAGAGCTCTAGCATCAGACTTATTTGTCAATAATATTAAGGGCGTAAAGCTGAATGACATAAAAATATTGAAGATGAGCAAAGATCATCCTGGTATCATGTATAATAAAACTTCATTTGAACAGGAAAACTATAATGAAGTTCAAATTATAAATTCCAGAAAAAAAATTTATATAACAAAAGTTGATCTCCAAAAGGCATTCACTGAAAAACCTGGCATCACCGATGCTAAGAAAAAAGGCTTGCTGTCCTTGGTTGAGAAAAAAAAAGTGTGTTCCAACTTACTATCTCGAGTTCTACAAAAATTTGTAATCTGATAATTGCGTTTTATTGTTAATTATTTAAGGGTGTTTTTTTGTACATTACTTAAGTTTTGCCAAAATAATAGTTATTTTTGTATCTAGTGCGCGAGATGCTACTTTGGTGATCGAAAATTGAATTTTTTAACGAGGCGAAGCCGAGTTAAAAAATTGTTGGAGACCACCAAAGTAGTTCGGGCCCGAGATGCAAACAATATTTTTTCTACAAACGTTAAAATCTATCTTTTAAAAATATTATAAATATTAAAATTATTATCATTATTTTAAAAGTATTTAATTGTTATTCTTTTAAAAATAAATAATAATTTGGAGTTTTGCTTCATTTTTTCAAAGATTGAAATACAAAAGTCTTATTAATTTACATGCAGTGTGCGAAATACTTCGCACCCTAGTGCGCGAAGTATTTCGCGCACGGTGTCATGGTAACGTAAGAATCCGGCAAAAAAGTGTCACTTCGCATATTGTTGTCAATGCGCAAACCTTGTCATTTTTTGACGTTTGTAGAAAAACTATTTTGATAACATTTAAATATGCGTCAAAAAATAATAGTTCAATACTATTAAACGCTTTACAAAATTAGAAAAATTAATTTCCAAGGAGCAGACCGACCACTAAGAAGCAACAACTACTTTTCGGGCTATATGCCCCGACAGACATTGAATTACACTTCTAAAGTAAACGGGGTTGGTATATCTGTTAAGATAGAACCAACCATTCTGGTTTGCGACTAGAAGGAATAACATCACTTGTGGACAGGTTTCGGCGTTTTTGCGCCTCATCAGCACAAGGTAGATGCTATTCGTCCAGAAGCTCTGAGAGCATAATCCTGGACTAGAGACTACGTTGATACCACACCAATACATTAGCCTTAGTAAAGGAAATGTTAAGAGTGCGATATCGGCGACATCTCTACATCTAATCACAAACCAAAATTCTATATCGACAAAAAATCATCTCGGTTTTGTAGGTATTTACTTAATTACAGTTACCTGTAAATAATTGTCATATTAGTAAAGCGTGATCTATAGACGTCAAAAAATAATAGTTCAATACTATTAAACGCTTTACAAAATTAGAAAAATTAATTTCCAAAGAGCAGACCGTCCACTAAGAAGCAACAACTACTTCTCGGGCTATATGCCCCGACAGACATTGAATTACACTTCTAAAGTAAACGGGGTTGGTATATCTGTTAAGATAGAACCAACCATTCTGGTTTGCGATTAGAAGGAATAACATCACTTGTGGACCGGTTTCGGCGTTTTTGCTCCTCATCAGCACAAGGTAGATGCTATTCGTCCAGAAGCTCTGAGAGCATAATTCTGGACTAGAGACTACGTTGATACCACACCAATACATTAGCCTTAGTAAAGGAAATGTTAAGAGTGCGATATCGGCGACATCTCTACATCTAATCACAAACCAAAATTCTATATCGACAAAAAACCATCTCGGTTTTGTAGGTATTTACTTAATTACAGTTACCAGTAAATATGCTATGAGAGTTCTGGACCATTTTCGAGTTTTTAACATGGTAATCTCCATAAGAAAATCTAAGGTCCAAAAACACCGAAATTGGCTCATTTTGGAGTGGGGGTAAATCTCAATCTGCGCATGTGCTACGTTATTCGGATGGGTGACGTCATAGGGATAACGAAAAAAATATTTTAAAAATTCAAACTACCCCCTTTCATCCCCCACGCAGCACCCCTGAAAGTTAACCAATCATAGCAAACGACGTCTCGTTTAAAAGACCTTAACGTCTAGTATATACATGAAACAATGAAAAAATTCTACCCCCTTTCATCCCCTACGACCACTAAAAGTTAACCAATCAAACGTCATCTCGAAAGGCCTTAACGTTAAGTATATATATAAAATAATGAAAAAATTCTACCCCCTTTCACCCCCACCGTAGCACCCCTAAAGTTAACCAATCGTACTACGTCTCAAAAGGTTTTAACGTCTAGTATATACTTTAAATTTTATCCCACCCTCAATGTTTAGTATTCCTAATTCCAAGGACCCCCCAAATTCACTATCTAAATTTACACTCACCTTTGAAAAATCATTATTTAAAAACTTTCGCCCGAGTCCGGGCGCGAACCATCAACCTTCGCGTCTGAAACAAAGCGTCTAACGAACATGGCTATTCGCACTCATAAGTGTGGGATATAAAAGAGGTATGAAAAAAAAGTGCATTGGTTTGAAGTAAAATAGTCTAGTATGCATAGGTATATTGAAAATTTAAACAAACACATCATGATAAGTGGAATATCGTTGACTTCTAGTATACGATTTTTAACATATACAGAGTGATGTAAAATTATAGTTCGCGAATCAACTAACATATCGCTGAAAAGACATTAACGTCATGACAAACATTCTTTCATCATAGTATATCATGTATAAAGTTAAGTGACATATCATTGAAAAGGGTATCGCCTCACAGAGGGTGTATCATTGAAGTATATAGAAAAAATCAGGTGGCATTCTCCATCTAGTTTTTTCATGACATGTATAATTTGTCTAAAAAATTTAACTATTATTATAATTGATAGGGTATATACAAGGTGCTTTAATAAAACCCATTATTGCAAATATTATTTTTTTATTAAATCTACATATAGGTAATACAGTATTTTAATATGTTAAATAAAAAATATAAATGGTTAACGAATGTTTTGAGTTATTCAACACTCACTGGTGAATCCCCATATTTTAATATAACCACCCTGTAGAAATGAAATGCGTTGTGTGAAGTAAAAGAAACAAGCCCACCCAAGGTTATCATACATCAACTTTATATGAAATGAATATATTTTCAATGGTACAGTCTATGATATAATATTAGTATCTGTCTTTGTTTTACGAATTTCCTTGATTGTGAATAGATTTAGTCTACACACCACCTTGAAGACTTATGGGGTAAGATATCGGCGCGTTATCTTTTCTATTTGTGGTAATCCACAATCTAAAAACTATTTTCATCTATTAGGTTAGTTGAATAAAATAACAAATAGTTTTTTAAATTTATATAATACGGTTCATTTCCACACCATCTTATATATCACAATAATTGATATAAGGAGATAGAACCATGGTGCGTTGTATTTAATATTTAAAGTGGCAAATACATCCCCTATAGGCCTACAAAAAACCACTGTAAAAAAATTTTTTTCCTCAATTTTCAGTCGGGCTGTAACACATAAAAATTAAAATATATTAATTCTTTTGAGTGATAAATTTTATACTTTTCCTCAAAAAACACATATCACAAAAAGATCATTATTTATTAGTAAAAAAATTAGAAAAACATTCATTAATACTTACAGATCATTGATGATCATTACCCCCACATGTGATGATATACTAAAAAAGAATTTTTTTCATTTTATATTTTCAATCTCACCTAGATACTTTTACGTTAAAAGACCGATCGAGGAACAGGTTGAGACAAGCTTGGAGAATAATTTCATTAATACTTACGGATCATTATCGACTACCATCCCAGTATCTATTGATATACTAGATGGCTCTTTTTTCGAACAGCATGAACATTAGTCTTTAAGCTAATAGAAACGGTTTATTAATTCGTTTGGTTTTGCATCATTCATAAGAATGAGATTTCTATATGGCTCTTTTGATTGATTATTACCTAACCAATCATTTAAATTTAAACGTTTGCTAACCCTATGATTATATAAACTATTTAGTAAAATCAAATTGTTACATTAGCAATATTAAAATTGAAAAAAAATATCTAATATGCTGGCTCCTCCTCCTCCGTAGGTGTAGATGAAGTTGATGGAATGGAATAATGTCCCCATGGTAACGTTTCATCTGACCCGGATATCAGGTAACGTTTATCATCCTCAGGGCTGAGGGCAACCTTATGCTGGATAGTGGAGTACACCTGATGTTTTTCAGAACGAATCATATTTTGAACGACAGTTTTCTGTTGCCAGGTATCAAGACATTCATCATAATCTTCATGAGTAATTATAGTTTTTACAATAGATGACTTTACTCCCTTAGCTTTTTTTGCTACACCTAGGTTCTTGAGTTCTCTACTTCATCCTCATCATACCCTTCTTCAATTAACCTCTTCCTTTTCTTGGAAATATTATCATCGGTTACTAATATTCTGGTTGAGTAGAGTTTCGAACGAAGGCCTACGTACTCAGTCATTGGAACACCACTATTTTCATCCTTCATCATTCCCAAGACTTTCTTATTTTCCAGAGGAATGCCATATATATTTTCGAGAGCATAGTCGCTTGTATCAAAGCGCCGATGACAGTCACGCTTTATAACTTCATAAGGGTCTTGACGGAGCTCATAAATCAGAGAGTCAGTATCCGTATACATGACTGAGCAGCTGGGGAAAGCATCAATCATGTATCCATAGTGAAAATCATAAATTGTAGTTTTAGCAAGATCAAGGATTGTTTGTCCTACATATATAGGTTTGTTTAACAAGATCTGAAGCTTCCGCAATTCTATTGCAACTAGATCAGGATTTACACTAAAAATTGTGCTATTCTTAAACTCAGGCTTGGCAATGTAAGCCTCAGCACCATAACGACCGCTCCACTCAGTCAACAATCGGATATTAACCCGCTTTCGCACATTCTCCATAGTTTTTCCTGTAACAATAAAAATGATTAGAACTAGAGAAACGTTAGTATTAGTTCATGTAGGAAAAAAACTTACCAAATACTACATTATTCATCAACTTGAACAAGTTCTTCTCGAACTCATTCGTAGCCTTCGTTCGCAGCTCAGTATTCAGATCTATATAAGACTTCAACCACGGTGCCTGTTTGAATTTGAGAACTCGATGAATTTTCTTTAGCACCAACCCATGCGTAAGCGCCTGCTTTAGTGTTCGGTAATGGATAACATACTTGGTTTTATTATGGAGGGTAGCCATTAACTTAGTCAACTCTTTAGCATCCTCCGGAGGTCTCATTGTCTTGGGATTGATGTGAAGAGGACAAAACGGAATATCTTTGTGGTGATCGTGTAGGTGTTGGGGGTACTCCAAATCTACTTCTAACATATACCCAACATTAGCATCATCGGGTACTGTGGTGACGTCAATGCTGGTATCACACCATTCAAAACCGCCGTAGGGAAGATACTGAGACATTGCCCAACCATACTAAAACAAAAACCACAATAAATTTCTCGCTTATTTTAGACAAGGAGTAACATACCTGGTTATTAATGTCAAAATACATCATAAATGTGCTTGGCTTGGAGGGATCGTAGTTGTTGACATACTGGTTGTTAGCATTGGCTCTCCTCTTACTACAAACTTGACTAAGACCACCACGAATACCACGTTCAACGAAGAAAAACATATCGAGGTCCGTCAAAAGCTCCAATTCAACACCAGTATATTTCAACATGGCATCCCAAGTGTAACCGGGCAATGTAAAATAGTGGGCAGGATCGAGACCATGCGATTTGAGGGTGCTACTGCGAAACATTTCAAATACATCAGCAAGAAGGAGAATATCCGTCTTCATATATAGGTCAACGTAATCACCTAATGTATTACAGTTGAAAGTACTCCATACTTGGTGAGCACGATGGTAGAGACGGCGAGGGCAAGGCTTATTTCCAAGTTTATTAAAAAATTCATCCTGTGCAGGTAAGGATATTTCATTGAATCGTTCGAAAGAGTCGAAATAATCATAGGGCATCACACCCTTTTTCGTTAACATATTAAAATGATCTCCTGGCAACTCTGGGAACTGGGATTTTAAATTTAGAAATTCAGTTAGATAAGAAGCTAATTTATCAAGACTAGATGCCATAAATCTAAAGGAATCGATGAACCTGAACTGGATTGGAAAGTCATAAATGTGTTTGGTGAACGAAATATACTTTTCCTTTGTTATAGGGAGCAAGTCTACGGTTCCCTTCATCCTAGTGGCAATGTCAGTAATTAGAAAATGGGCGTCAAATCCAGAAAGATTATGAAACACCACCGCCACCACCACGTGACTGTCCTTATAGTTGACATTGCATGATTCATGAGCTGCTCCACGATAGTTGTTGGTGGGGATTAAATGGTTATGATCACGCACCTTCTTATCTTCCTCGGTAAATGTTTGTTCACAAATGTGGCAGTGTGTAGCTCTTCTATGCTCAACTTCCTGCAACCATGTCATATCAATATCATATGGACACCAAAACACTGTAGCAACATCCTCAGCAAGACTGCTCATCTCATCCGCAAACCATGTCATACAGTCCTGCCCTCGGTATGGTCGGTAAAAAGATAGGGTGTCCTCATAGCTGCATTTGAGATAATACCCAACGGCGGCTGGAACGTGGTGTTGCGGCTTCTTAGGATCAACTAACGGTTTAAGCACAGATTCCAAGTCGGCATAAACAATAAATGGTGCTTTTTCTTTATTCTGATAATTTTTAAATTTTAAAATGTTCTTCCCTGGCTCAGGCATCCATAGCAGTCTCATTCATTTTAACACAGTCCTCGATATGCTTATTAAGTTTTTCCTGCGAGTGGAAATAGTGGAGACAGCGGTTACAGAAGAATTTTTGACCCATATGTTTACTAAGTTGTTTAGAGAGGAGGCGAGACAAAATTTTAATCCAGACGTAATGGTATCTGATGTTCCCTTCAGATTCATCATATCTATCTTGTATTAGCAATAAATTTACATGACGTTCTTTCTTATTCTTTGCCAGGTATGTAGGAAGGGTCTTGAACGACCTCTTTTTTTTCTGCAAGATATAAACATTGACTGACATATCATTCTGTTTCTCAAAGTTTGGAATCTGCTTCCAGTTTCAACACTGATGAGTAGTGGGGGTATAATGATAATCGATCAGAATGTTTTTCACAAGGGTACAATGCTGAGGTAACAGCCCATGCAAAACATGCATCATCATTGTTTTTCACGTTGATACAGGCATGTTTCCTCGTAATTTGTGAAGGAAGTTCAATATATGAAGAGCCAAGCTGAGGGGTGTACTTGTTGATATTAACCCCCAAATTTACAACTTTCCTGAGAGCCCAGCCTGAGTCACGCTCTTGGAACTCTTCTAATTCATTCATGATGGGAGCATTAACCTCGGTGTCAAACCACTCATCTAAGTTGGTGTCTCTATATATTGGCGAGTTCGATGTAGTAAAGTACTTGTACTCAGTCTGTCCACTATCTCCCTTTACTATTATAAACTCTCCACAAAATACAGTATTAACCTTAACTGCAGCATCCTGCTTAAGAATTTCCCGAATCTTATTTTTAAATTGAATTTACTGTTTGGACCCTTACTTTGTGGAATCTACTCATATTAATGTTATAAATGAAACTAACTGTTTCTAATCAATTCCACTATCCAATTGAAAGATTTATGAAAATTATTAAAGGATATTGATAATTATTTCGATATTGACATATCATCGTCAGAATGACAGAAGTTACATTTTATGTGATACCTACTTGATGTTTAATATTTTGGCTAGACCAAATAGTAAGTGACCTATCTTGTGATTGACTTAATATATATGAATAGAAAAAAGAAGAAGATATGATTTTACAAATATTAAAGCTTAGGTATTATTAGCCCATAGGGCATAAATCTTTCAATTAAATAGTGGAATTAATTAGAAACAGTTAGTTTCATTTATAACATTATTACTTATTTTTAAATGTTGCTTTAGCGTCAACGAGAAATTATTTCGGATCCTTATGTTTCAAGTTTGAAATTACCCCCGTTATTATTCGTGAGTTGAACGTAGATTCGCTATCTTCCCATCTTACTCGATCCGAAGGAATCGCTTTTTTCAGGGAAAGCCCTGCCCCCTTCTTCTGAGCCGCTTTAAATTGTCGTCTCATGGTTTTTATATTTCTTAAGCAGGCCTCCAAATGCTGTTTTTCACCCATCGTCTTTGCACTCCTCATTGCATTCTGAATTATTTTAATCCCTTTATAACATTCAACCAGTCCCTCACGTATCTTTCTATCATTATTTGGGGTTACCAACCCCAGCAATGCAGCTATGTATTTCACCAAATCAGTTAATTGGCCCATTCTAAAAAAAATAAAAAAATTAAAATGAATGGAAAATGAAAAAAATAATTATTGTTATGTTATACTTTTATGAAAAACTAAACGTTTCGAATACATAACCTCAAATATTATGTTAATGAAAATAATTGATAACTTACTTTTAAATTAATTAAAAACTTTCTAAACAGGAAGAGCTGTCAGATGATTGAACGCTTCACAAAGTTCTGAAAAAGAATGAAAAAGAATGAAAAAATAATTATTGGAAGGTATAAGGTACACGGAAAACTGAACGGTTGATTATTAGGCATTCCAAATCACGTGACCCAATATGGCGTCTGCAGGCAAACAACTGTCTTAAGTGTCATAAGAAAGCATTTGGTACGTGGTGAATAAATTGTTTAAACGGCATTATCTCCAAAGTTGTGTGAGTTTGTGATTGTTGATAGACTTTTTAAGATGCAGAGTGATTATTTAAAGACATTATTGTTGCAAAATCCAGATATTGGTAAGAGGTAAGCTGAAAATCCAATTTGTTTGTTTCCTAGATGTGAAGTGAAATATTTATTTACAGATATCAAATGAAGCTAAAATCAGTAAATGATATGGACCCTTTAACACTGAGTATTGAAGAACTAGATAGTTCAATTCATGGAATTCCACCTGTTACGAGCGTGGATATTGTTTCCTATTTAGTGCTAACCCATAGCTATTACACCAAGCAACAAATGAAGGCTTACAAAAGCTTGCATTCATTTAAGTATTTTGAGTCGGGCTTTGTTCTAAAAGTGGGGACAAAGGTGGTGAATGGTTTCTACATTTTAGTTGGAAAGGTAAGTTTTTTCAGAGCTGTATCAGCAGATAGAATTGCATAGTTAAGTGTTGTTTGTGCTCTTCAGTAATGTTTGAGCGTTTCATGTTAGATTTCATATATTAAGTACATCAATATATTTTACATCTATTTGTATGTTAAAATATCTTGTTAATAATTTTGTACATTAATGGTTATAATGTCACGTTTTCTTTCTATGGGTGGTCAAGAGGGCTTAAACTCAGGGGAGGCTCTTATACAATTTTCAGTGCTAAATAAAAAAAACTGATCTGCTGGGGTCCAGTTGAATGTGTATAATATTTATGCACAAAATGCTTAACGTGTTAAAAACATTGTATTCATTTTGTTTATCCAGCGATTTTTTTAGGTCAAACATTCTCAGAAAGGAAATGAAAAACCGTTGGATGTTTGGTGCATTGTGGCCAAAGATGGAAGTATATTAACAGCACATTGCACATGTATGGCTGGACACAGTGAAGTTTGCAGTCATGTGGGTGCAATTTTATTTGCAACTGAACATGCAAATAGACGAAAGGCTGAAGTATCTTGCACAGACGTACTGAGTAGTTGGACGATACCATCATCCTCTTCACAAGTACCCTTAGTACCAATCAGTGAAATGGATTGGGGAAAACCTTCAGCTGGTCAACAAAAAAATAAGGATGTTCCAAAACCAATAAATATACAAAATCTCTTGAAGAAAATGGAGGAATTGGGACATAATGCTGCAATTATGCGAATTGTGGAACCATTTGCTAGTGGTATGGCAGCACAAGTAAACAAAATTCTACCCTCTGTACTAAATATATTTGATGAGAGTCACACAACTAAAACCTACCTGGAACTTCTACAAATATCTAAAAAAACAAATGTATCATTAGATGACGAACAAATTATGAACATAGAAAAATATACTAGAAACCAATCTGAAAACCGAAATTGGTATATACAAAGGGCTGGTAGGATTACAGCATCAAAATTTAGAGCTGTTTGCAAAACGAACAAAATGACACCTTCTTTGTCACTTGTTAAATCTATTTGTTATCCAACAAAAACTTTGTTTCACAATAAAGCTACTGAATGGGGAATAAATCATGAACATATAGCCGTAGAAGAGTATCAAAGAGATATGAGTGAAAATCATGACTCGTTTGTGGTCAACGAAGTCGGATTTTTAATTAGCAAAAAATGGCCTTGTCTTGGCGCATCTCCTGATAGACTAGTGTTTTGTGAGTGCTGTTTGGGGGGGTGTTTGGAAGTTAAGTGCCCTTACTTGTTATATACAAATAATTGTAAAGACATTAATGAATATGTATCTTCAAAAAATTCATGTTTAATTAGGGAGAATGATAAGGTGACTTTAAAAAAATCACATAGTTACTACTATCAAGTACAGTTGCAAATGTTTGTAACAAAATTAAGATTTTGTGATTTTATTATATGGTCACCCAACATTTTTTTTAAAGAAAGAATTTTGCCAGATTCAGAATTTTTGGAAAATGAGATTCAAATTGCCTTGATATTTCATGCAGAGATCATAATGCCTGAGCTCTTGGGAAAGTATTTTACTAGGAAAGAGGGAATGGCTGTAGTAAATTATTGGTGCATTTGCCATAGTGTTGATGATGGAAGACCTATGATTCAGTGTGATGGAGAAGACTGTGAGATAGGTTGGTTTCATTTTGAATGTGTGGGATTAGTTGACACTCCAAATAATGCATGGTATTGCCAAAAATGTACTCCTATACTATAATTTTCACATAGAAAAATTTAATTATATAGGATTTTTACGATAAAAAGACGATGTCATTTTTAGTTACTTTCCTGCTTATCAGAATAAATATTAATTTACCAACCATAAATACAATTTATCCTTTCCATCCAGGGCAATTTACAGCTAACATGTTGGCAAAACTTCAAGACGTTGTCAGATCAACTGGTACAATTCCCCAGTTTGTTTTGACGTTTATTGACATTCGATCATCGTCTAATATTTACAAGTTTTTTTGTGCTTTTAAATTCATTGTTTCTTTAAGATTAAATAAACAGTTATTTTCATAAGTAATTATTTAGGCAAATCTGCAGTGTGTCGTTAATAAAATGGCGAAGAGGCTGAACAGTAAATGTCAAGAGATGGTAACATCTTTGTTAAGCTATTCTGAACGAGAATGCCGAAATGGGGGCCCGCTTCTCCCGCTTACTGCTGTAAGAGACGTAAGTAATAGTATTTGCTATTTGTATTCATTATTATTAAGAACTGTCAATCTAACATCAGATTGACTTTTCTAGTTTTCGTTAAGTAAAGAAAAAAACTACAGCTTGGCAACATCACAATATTTTGTTTTGCAACGTCATCATCTTTTTATTGTAAATAAACTATAGTAGACTATGAACATTGTTAAGATTTTGACTTTTAGTCTGGTATGCGTCAAGATAATTACAATTTGCATAACAATAACTGTAATTTTTTATTGTAAATTTGTGTATATATTTTTTATATAAATAAAACATAATAAAATAGTGTTTCTTTTTATTCTTTGCTGATATAATATTATCAAAATCCCCAAATACATAATACTGCATCACTTAACACAATCAACTTTAATTACATTGTAATATACTTAGAAAAAAATACACTAATAATATAATAAAAATCTATTTATTATGAGTTAAATAATCTAATTTATATTACATATTTACATCAAGATCAGCAAAAATGGTTTTACAGCTTATATAGAAAGAAAAGTAACAAAAAAACTTTTTTAGGTAACCTGTAAAACAGCTAGATAAAAGAAAGATGTGAATGATTGTTTAAATCATGATCAATGTTATCAAACACAATGTAGAAGTATTGAGTAAGTCAACACTTTAATCTCTTGTTAAAGTACAGTCATGACAAACCAGCCATTTTATTAACGAAATTTTAAAATTATTAAAAAAAATTATATTAATGTATTCAAATATTCCCCAACTCTGTGTTGTTACAAAAATGTGACAGACAAATATGGTTAAAAATTAGATCTGTCTTCAGTCGATATTTGCCAAGGAAAAAATAATAGTTGTTTCAAATGAATCAAACAGGGATGTAATGAATTCATTTTGCTCTGGTGTCTCTGGAGAGATACATTTATGCATCTCGAAGAAGATGCAATATAAACAAATTATAGTGAAGTTAAAAATAAAACAAATCAGAGAGGAACAATAGGGGGGGAAAGATTAATTAAACCACAAGAAACTATTACTATTTTATCTAAAATATTTAAACTGTCAGGGTCGTTTCCCTTTTTTATCATAGATATCGGTATGGTATCTTTCAAAATATGGAATTTATTTTTTAACATTCCAATTATCCTTTCCACATGTATTCTTACATGAGCGATCTGTCTTGTAGCCTCGATATCCAGAGGATGTAATTGGTTTTTACCTTTCGTGAAGGCAGGTATAACTAACTTAGTTTGTAGAACACCTAATGTTTCTTTTATTAAGAAACCCCTATCAGCTAAAACAATATCCCCAGGGGTAATATACTTTAAAAAATCACTATTTTCAACAATTTGTTTGTCTGAAGCACGCCCACCCCATGCCTTACTAATATAGCTTACTGTTCCTTGTGGTGTAATTCCTATTAAAAATTTTATAGTATTGTGGTGTTTATAATGTGACCAGCATTGCATCTGTGTTTTTGAAGAAGCGGGTTTTTCAATAAAAACTTCAAAACAATCTAAAATAATTGTTGTTTTATCATGAAAAGCTTCTTGAAAACATGATGGTATATTTGTCTTAGCTACTGAACGGTCAGGCCATATTATCAACTGCTGTAATGTTTTATAAAGGATATCGATGATACTTTCAAAATAAGTGGAAGCAGTTGTTCGTGAAATTTTAAAATGATATGCCAAGTCTCGAAAATGTAAATTTAATCTTAACTTAATTAGAGTTAGTAGTAACTGATTAAATGTACTCAAAGCAGTAATACTTGTCGTAGTAATGTTATCTTCTATAATATCATATAATACACATTCTATAAAATTATACGAAAAGCCTGTATAATAATTCCATTTGATATCATTGCTAGTATCGTCTCTGAGTCCAAATGGTTTTTCTATCGTTTTCGAGGCAAAACTTAACTGTTCAAATTTTACAGATAATTCTTCTATGGTGGTATTCTTTTTAAAATTATAAACAGATTATCAATAATATGAAAAGAACTTTTCAATAAATCTCGTTTATCTCTTGATTTTTGAGTGAATGGAAAACTTATCGGTTAGTTGTCAAACTGTCCACCACAGCTGAAAAGCATGATATAAACGTGTTAATTGTATTACTTACTGTCAATTTCCTTCTTTTATCTAATCTTCCTCTTCTATCAACATCGGCCTGTTTCCTACGAATTTTTTGAGAAATGTGCCCCATTTCCTGTGATGGAACCCAATCCGGATGATTTTCATCTTCCAAAGCAGCAGGTTTGCCTAAAGGAAATTCGGACTTATGTAAAATACTTTTAATGTAAATATCATTGTAAAACTTGGCTACTTAGGTTGATTTCAACTATGTCACTTACCAGTAATAAAATGTTTACTGCAAACTCTCTGGTTCTTTAGTTTTGATTCACTAAGATCGTCTCGCTTTATTGCTGCTATCCACAGTGCCCTACGCCTTTCAGATAATTCATTTTTATCAATAACAAATCTGTGGCTTAAAACCGCTGGCACTGAAAAGAATTTTACAGCATCCCTGTTGGAACGACTTCCACAACCAACCACAAGGCACGTAGTTGGCATTTTTTCGTATTAAAATGTAATAATACCACTATAAGTCCTAAATAATATAAAAAGTCACAAAAACAACAATCTCACAAAATTTAAATAAACTTTTCAACAGCACAATAATATAACACCAACAAATTATTTGCCCCCAGCCGCCATATTGAATTTGATTTGACAGGTCATTGGAATGCCTAATTTTTAAAATACATAACCTCAAATATTGAGAAATAATTGATAACTTACTTAAAAATTAATAAAAATCTAAATTAATAGGAGCTGAAGACAATTCTGAATGCTTATCAAAGTTCTGAAACAGAATGAAAAAAATGATTCATTAAGTATAAAGTATACTTTTAGATGGCTGGAAAACTGTTGATTATTTTCAAATACATAACCTCAAATATCATGTTTGAGAAAAAATGAAGATAATTGATAACTTACTTTTAAATTAATAAAAAATTATTATGAAGAGGAACGCTTCTGAAGCAAATAATTATTGTTAAGTATAACGCTTTTTAGTAAGACGGAGTAATTGATTACTTTTAATACTTGGACTCATATATTGGATGTCATGTTAGATATTAAAGTTTCAAAAATTAATCTTACAACCAATTTTCAAAAAATATTGGAGGTTAATATAAAACTAATGTGAAAAATGAGTGTGAAAACCATTTAAACTACCCTCAATAATGCTGCTTTTCAGCTAAAATTGAACATGAGTCGGAGTACTCAAACAATCAGTAAAAACCGGAGTAGCTAGTCATACAATTGATAATTTAATCTACTTTTGAGAATCATAAAAATATTGGTCAGGGTATATGATATTTAAAACTTGTCAAGACTAACATAAATCATTCTACATCTAACCATCCTATAGTCATGATAAAAATTTGCAAGCGTTGTTCTATTGAGCACCCTTCTACTACTCATGAACTGTGCTACAAATGTTATATTATAGGTGGAGAAAATAGTGGAGAATGGATTCCATTTAATGTGTATTCATGGTCGAGTTATGAAGATTTTAAAAAGTGGCAATTTAATTATGATCGGAGACAGCTACTTTGCGAGAAATGTGGAAAGTTTATGAATAGAACTGATATATATCGCCATATGAAAAACCGACATGATGTTGAAAACTTTTCAGTTAAGTTTGCGTAGAATTTATCCGCTAAAAAATATAATTGTCTGAAATATGTTTGTTCCTAATTTAATGAAATGTTAGATTGGGTAGGAATTTATTTAAGCAAACTACTGTAACTTCTACCAGAAATTAAAATATCTAATGAATTAACCTGAAATATGGTATATCTTCGATAATGAAAGTGGGTATAGCAAAAAAAAAGTTATGTAAAAGTTATAGCATTTTAAACGGATGAATTAAAAATAAAAGAGTACGGAACTTATTATTGAAGTCTTTAAGTATGTGCAGTTATGCTTGTAGCTAATCCTATGTGAGAGCACAATCAACTCAACCTAATTAAATGAAGTATTAAACAAGTAGCTAAGAAATATAATAACTAAGGTCTGTTTGCGTACGCAGATTTACTTGAATGAAATGAAAATTACACCTTATTTTTGGCACTACCTACCACATGATTTTAATATTTAATGAAGAAAAGGTGAATTTAAATGTAAAACCCTTGAAGATGTGAAAATGATTGGAGTTTTTTAAGAATTTATGAAGAATGAGTCTACCGTTGAAGACTATTCCGTAACTTCATAAACTCTATTGGAAATGTGTGAAAATATTCTTTAAAATGTATCTACAATATTCTGAAAATAGAATTTTAATTAACAATCGTATTTTTATTTTAATAATTCAAAGATGCCATAACGATAGTAACATAAAAAATAATTTTATATTTTTAGCTATTTTAGTTATATAGATACCTCTATATTTTCGGATACCTCGTATATTTTTTCACTTTTAAACATGAGAACAATGAAAATAAAATCACACCACTCTCAACAAGTCAATTACACTGATATTGATAGCTATACTATTGAAGTAGTATGAAATTAATTAAAATTTTTTTTTCTCGATTTTTCATGAAAATATTTTTAAAAAACGACAACTAGACAATTAATAATATTTTAAAGTTTAAGAAATTTAAAAAAGCCAGCTTTAACTTATGAATTTATTTATATATAGTAATAGTTTAATCAAATTTATATTGAAAAGGACTTAAAACGCGCTTTCAAATAGAGTATTATTTATTATACTATCCCATTAAAAATTATCAGACAAAATGATAACAATTTTTACGTAACAGAATATCATCAAAATGTTAATATCTACAAAAAAAAATATTTCTACATCAGAATTCAGGTAATATGAGTTTTTTTGTTTTAAATTGAAATATACGAGGAGCTATCATAGAACTAGAGTAGATCAACAATAGTATATATTTAAAAAATCGAATGATATTTTTACATTTTACATAGATGTTAAAATATTTTAAAAAACGTAACCATTCACTAAAATAAAGAAAAAATATTATAAATCTGCTTTATTCATAACAAAGAGGTTATTAAATTACTAAAACTATTTCAAAATTATAATTATTTAAAAAAAAAATCACTCTATAAAAATATATTCTAAAAGCGAAAAAATCGGTGGATTTTACGGATTGGAAAAAACAAATAATTACTCACCCACTAAAGATTCTCCTAACAGAAAATTCTTAAAATCACAAACATTAATAGCGCGAATTTAATTATAAACTGAAGAATGAAAAATACTCCCAGTTTATATATATTTACTCAATTCCGTATAAAACAACTTTCAGACATCTGAGCAGCAGGCGAATGACTGGTTGACCTTGATACATAACGAACAGCACAAGAGCAAGGATCATTAATTAGTGAATTAATTAGTAGTACCCGCATGTATAAAATTTGTTATTTTTGTAATAATTGATAGCAGATTCGATTTTTGTCTCGGAATGTTTTAACGATTTATTAGTAGTACCCGCATGTATAAAAGCGCGCTAAAAAAATTTGATTTATGTTTCGGAATGCAATTAAGGAATTGTATCCACATTGGAGCTCATTAAATTGAAACATTGAAAGTATTAATTGAAAGGAAATACTATTTTGCTAGAAAAAAAAGCAATTTTTGTAAAAGGAGATGTGTTTAATGAATTGTATAGTCCAGCTCGTAAAAATTACAAGAGACGACATGTGATTGTCAAAGGAATTCGAGATCTTTTATAAGCTGATATAATAGTTTTAAATAATTATAAAAGCGTTAACAAAGATTTTGGATATATACTTGTAATAATCAATACTTTTAGTAAATTCGTTTGGACCGAACCTGTAAAGCGAAAAAATGCCAAAGACATTACAGAGGCTATGCAAAAAGTACTCTCCCAAATGAGCCCGCCTAAAAATTTACAGACCGATATGGGTAAAGAATTTTATAACAAAGAGTTCCAACAGCTGATGCAACAGTATGGAATAAATCATTACAGCACATTTTCAAACCTTAAAGCTAGCATCGTAGAAAGAGTTATTCGAACACTAAAGACTTTATTGTGGAAAGAATTTAGTGTGCAAGGGTCATATAAATGGTTGGAATTGCTACCAAAAATTGTTAAGAAATACAATAATACCAGGCATTCAACAACGGGTGCTATTCCCAGTAAGGTGAATGAGACAAACGCCAAATATATTATTGCTTTCAACCACATGAAAACAGTCGACCCCCGCAAACCTAGATTTAAAAAAGGTGATTTTGTACGCATAAGTAAATATCGTGAATCATTTTCCAAAGGTTATACACCCAACTGGTCAACCGAAATTTTCACAATCTATAAAGTCAAGCTTTTACAAGACGAGAGTAATCAACCGATTCAAGGAGCTTTTTACACTGAGGAACTTTTAAAAGTGAAACACCCCGACGTTTATCTCGTTGAAAAAGTATTGAGAAAAAAGGCTGGGTTTAGATAACTTGCACAACTCTTGGATTAATAAAAATAATGTATTGTAAACTATTTTTTTAAATAAAACATAATAATTACTATATATCTTTTATTATAAACTTTACATCTATGTATTACATGTAAAATAGGATTGATAAATTTGGCGGCTTGTTGAATTCGTTGTTTGAAGCGTAACTGATCGAGATATCTAGCTTGCCAATCGTTTTTTCTTGCCGTATGATATGCATATCGCCAGACATATAGATCATGTATTTTGTTAAAGTTTTCATTAAAGCTGACTTTTTTCATCTTGCAATAATTCGGGATATTTATAAATTATTTCAAGACCTAGGTTTTATGTAATTGGGTTAATTTTTTTGATTGGTTGTAGAACTTCTAGTGCTGTTTTCGGAGCATCTTGTGATTTAGTAACAGCCAGTTGTAAAATTTTCATAGTTCCTAGAAACTGCTGGTTTTTTAATGTTTCAAAGGTGTTCTTTATTAGTGGTAATATCTTTAAAAGCTCGGCTATACTTGCATATCCCAACCAAACACTAGCATGTTCAGTTAAAATTTTTAGCACTTTATTCTCCTCAAACTTTTTTAAATTCAAGCCTAAAATAGCCTGCATCTATGGGGTCTAAGGTTTCAGCTGCAGCGAAAAAAATTGTTAATTAAATCCTTGAAACATAATAGTTCATCCCATTCCTTTTCATGAAAAACTATATAATTATTCCTGTTCCCTGAAATGATTACACAAGGAGTGCATTCTGCTGATAAACACACCGTAACAAATTTTGATTTTGATTGATTCAAGTAAAATCGATGTTCTCCCATAAACACTTCCTTTGGAACAGTATTTGGAACAGTATTTGAAGACATTTTTTCAACAACAAACAAGACAAAACTATGCTCGGTATGGTATCTTCATGACTTTTTATAGATATGTAAAAGTGGTGGGAGAAATTATGCTAATATTGGAATGGATGAGGGAATATAAATAGTTATAGTAAAATTGATTTGATTCACACCATCAATATGTGTTTAGAAGATTTGTATGATTTATCAGTGTATGACTACCGTTTACAATCCTTTAAAATTGGACTGGTAAAGTTTCTCCTATAGATTTGGCGTTAGCAGGTTTTTATGTTGGTTGTAGTGATATAACTCGCTGTTTTAATTGTCATGTGGAAATTCATGAGTGGCTATCCGAAGATTGTGTTCATAATGAACATGTAAAGTTTAGCCCCGACTGCAAGTTTTCCAAGATGATGAAAAAATCAATAAAAAGAAAACGGCAACAAAGCAAAACCATCAAAACGGTGGAATGCTCTACAAATATTTAATAAAACCCTACCAATAAATTTGTTTTTACTTGCACATATTGTAATAAATGATTTTTTGGCGAGAAACTGAATCTAAATGCTTTCATTCGTACATGCCCTAGCTACTATTGTTTGCGCATGTCGGAAATTCTATATATAATACGTTTAAACGCCGCAATACGTAATAAACTCAAATTGTAGTGAATGTGAAACAACATGAACGAAGACGCTGATTTGCTAAACAACCAAGATAATGCCGACATCGATGGAATTGAAGCAGATGATGAAGACGGTGAAGTTGATTCAGTTATCAGTTTCGGTAGTTTAGACCAAGAATATGATAGCTCAACTGTTGACATTAAGTCATTCCATATTGAATCAGTAAATAATGTGAAATGGATGAATACATGTTTTGGAAAACCAATATGTATCCTACAATGCTATTATTCGACAAGTGAATATCGATTATGTACCTGTTGTTTTTTTGATTGGAATAATGAACATGGTGAAAGCATAGAATCGGAACATGTTAATGAACATTTCACCGGTAGTTCAGGAAATTTAGCAGAATTATGTTTTAGATGTTCCATTTGTGAAAAAGAACTATTTTTATACTATTTAGTTGATTATTGTTTTTTGTGTAACAACAAACATTTTAATATTAACGTAAATTAATTTTAATATTATAACTCCAATTGCATTATTTAGACTAAAATTTATATATCCTATCTTTTATAACGTTTAATTGATGATTGTTTTTTGTGTTATGACAACCATTTAATATTACAACTGGATTTGTATTGTTTAGCCTGAAATTAATTTTTGAAATCATGTTGCTTCTTCACAATCATTACAATTTGAGTTTATTCAATAAATGATTTAAAACCATAACAACTTTTATTTCCACTCCTATATTACATAAAAGTCAGTTTAACCCTGTTATTGCAATGTAAAATTATACAGTTACAAACAAGTTATTTCGATTTTATTCTAGAATTGTAGGCTGATAAAAAGAAACGCTCGAAATTTTATAAAAAAAATGTCTGATATATTTGTCTCTAATTCACAAACTAATGCTTTGGACTATAAGTATTATACATTTTTGTAATCGTTTGTTGTTGTGGAATTCAAAAATATAGAGAAAAATATGTTGTTCTATTTGAAAAAATAACGATGATGTCATGTACGCGAAAGTGGTGACGTCATTCGTACATCCAATGATAGAGTACGATGCGCAATTGAAAATAAAAATTGACCTGTGCAAGCGTTTTGTTATAATAGCTTTAGATAGAAAAATATTGAATTTATTCCAACCTAAACGACCTCACTGTATATAGATATATATGCAAACAACTCACTGTCAATCTATCCTGAATTTCTTATTTTCTCATTAAATTTTGTTGACTACACTATTTTATGATAGTTATGTTCCATGTCAAAACTTCAATTTATACTAGTGATGTAATAATCTAAAAGGTGGATTTTGAAAAAATTTTAAATACGATTTTTTAATTAGGGATAAAAAAAACTACACTATTAAATTTGATTAAATATGACGCGAGTTATGGTAGGACCTCCACCCTATATTACAACATAAGGGAGTGGTATTACATCAGCCTCGGTGCACTGTCAGCAATTATTACCGAGCATATAAATTGCAGAACATTGTAATTCAGGTCATTCTTATTTTGTCATACCAATTGTAAAGTTCATAATTGTAACGTTGTAATAATAAAATTCTTTTTTAAAAACTCTTCCGACTTATACAGTACGGTAATTGGCGCAGTCAGTAGGATAGTTTCGAGGCGTTTTTCGTGTGCATAACGTGAACCGTCGTGAATTTCAATTCTTTGTGAAACGAACTTAGTTTTTCGAAAAAAAAGGACTTAAAGACTTCCTTGTGAGTGTCCAGACGGAGAATACGTCCCAGCACTATAAAAGAAGACTTGGAAATTGGGTGAGCCATCCTATTATCCTTCCTTTATTATTTTAATTTATTACAACTGTTCTTGTGGCAAAATTTTGAATCAGGTGTGAGTAACTAAAGCATATAGAAATTCACATTATTACTTTTTTTGGTTTTTAAATATTAGTGGATATAATATTTTGAACTTAGTGTTAAGGAAACTAGAACACAAATTTTATCGAAGTTTTAACAATTTACGAAAATTGAGGAATTAATTAATATAGTAAATAATCTATCCTTACAAAATAACACAATGCCAAATAACGATGCTCCTGTAAATTATCAATTAATGAAATTATATATTGATACAATACCTAATTTTAATGGTGATAGTGGCACTTTAGAAATATTTTTGGAACATTGTGATAGTCTCATAAATCAATACAAAAATTTACAAAATCTTAATGATCCAATAAACAGCTTTCTTTTAAGAGCCGTGATAGGTAAACTATCTGGCAATGCTCTTATGTTGGTAGGTTCTAGACCAGAAATTAGGGCTTGGAACGATCTAAAAAATTTACTTAGGCTTAGTTTTGGAGATCAAAGAAACCTAGATTGTCTTGTTCAAGATATAATTATTATGACACCTTTTAGAAACGAATCATTTTTCACATTTGGGCAAAGAATTCAAAAAGCTAGAAGTTCGATTGCATCAAAATTAATATCAATGAATTTGAGTGTAGAGGAACGCACATTCCGAATTAAAAATTACGATGAATTATCACTAAAAACGTTTATTCGCGGTTTAACAGGCCGTACACAAGATTTGGTTAGGTTAAGAAACCCCGACTCGTTAGAGTTAGCCATGTCATACGTTGTAGAAGAAGAAAATTTCACATTAAGTCAAAAACAATATGGGTTTATTCAAAATACAAATTCCAGACAAAATCACAGTAACAGAAATATGTCCTATAATCAAAACCACCAATATCCGAAATCTAATCAATATCCAAATCAGAATTTCCAAAATTATAATCATACTAAATCTCATAGTCAAGATAATCAAATTAGCATTTTTCCCTCACAACCCATTAATATACAGGCAAGACAGAATATGCCTGCTCCCAAATATTTCACTAATCGTCAAGTTTTTGGACCCCGAACCAATGTATTCAAACCTACGGGTCAAACTCCCAGAAATAACCCTGAACCAATGTCCATTTCTACCAGAAATCCTTCTGTTCAAAGATATAACTCCAATAGAAATCAATTTCAAAGTACTGGTCCCAAAAATTTTACTCACCAGGAACTCTATAACATAGAATCTGCTCAAGATAACCGAAACATTGATTTCAAAGACCAATTCGATAATACTGTTGAAATACAACCGAAAATGTATATTGTCATTATCAGGTTCCCAATGAAGTAGCCGATTGCAACGAATATCAGTCCGATATGTTCACAGGTGATATAAATTTTCACAACGTGACACCAACAAACCAACAAATGTGATAAAAATCAATCATTTATTTGAAACCGAACTACCATCTATTTATATACCCCAATTGAACGCAAAATTTCTAGTAGACACAGGTAGTTCACGTAGTCTAATTAATTCTGAAATTGCTCAACGTTTTTACCCTAATTCAAGAAAACGTGAACATTTACAGATTCAAACATCTCATGATATAACGTTTCATGACGAAATAGTAATAATACCAATATTTGAAATCTTTAATGTATGTGGTACTGATAAATTTTATATATTCAATTTTAATAATAATTACCAAGGTTTAATAGGTATGGATTTATTAAAAAAATTGCAAGCTATCATTAATATCGATTCGAAATTATTGATCACACCTCGTAATGAAATAGCCTTAATTTTCAACAATTACTCTAATATAAATAAAAATAATACATTATCAAAAAATTATATAATAACAATTCCTGGAAACACAGAGCAAGTCGTCAGACTTCCCGTAAATCAGGAAAATGGATTTGGATTACTAGAAAAGATCAAGTTCGCTGAGAATCTCGTAACTCACACGGGAATTGTAAACATAAAAAAATTTTTTGCGGTAACTACAATATCAAATTATACTGATAATCCACAGAGGATTATTATTTCAACACCTTTTAGTGAAGAAATATTAAATGTGAACGAATTAAATTATATGCCGAATAACAAAGAATACAGTGTGAATCAAAATGTTGATAAGATTCTAAAAGAAAATTTATGTAAACTAAATTTAAATCACTGTAATTCCGAAGAAAAAGACGCCATATCTAAGCTATGTTTGGAATATAGAGATATCTTCTATTCAGATAAAATTCCTTTAAGTTTTTCAAACGAAATTAAACATTCAATTAAATTAACAGATGAAAAACCAGTTTTTAGTAAATCATATCGTTTTCCCGAAATACACAAACAAGAAGTTTGTAACCAAATAAACAAAATGTTAGAACAAGGTATAATTAGACATTCGGTTAGTCCTTATAGTTCTAATATTTGGGTGGTACCAAAAAAATTCAATTCAAAAACTGGAGAACAAAATTATCGATTAGTAATAGATTATAGAAAGTTAAATGAAAAGACAATTAATGATAAATACCCAATCCCAAATATTGTCGATTTATTAGATAAATTAGGTAGGGCAAACTATTTTACAACACTAGATTTAGCATCCGGCTATCACCAGATACAGATTGAAGAAGAAGACATACCTAAAACAGCCTTTACAGCTCTAAATGGAAGATACGAATTTACCCGAATGGGTTTCGGTCTTAAAAATGCACCTGCTACCTTTCAGAGGGTCATGGACAATGTCCTGAGAGGGTTGAATAATGATATTTGTGTTATATATCTGGATGATATACTTATTTTTAGCACATCCCTACAAGAACACATTTCGAGATTGAGAGGTGTTTTTGATCGCCTACGTAAGGCAAATTTTAAGGTACAATTGGATAAGTCTGACTTTTTACAAAAATCAGTCTCCTATTTGGGACATGTCGTATCAACTGAGGGCGTGAAACCAAATCCAGATAATATCTCAGCTGTACAAAACTTTCCCATTCCCAAAACTCATAAAGAAATTAAATCTTTCTTGGGTTTAATTGGCTACTACCGCAGATTCATAAAAGATCTGGCGAAAATCACAAAACCATTGACACTTTGTCTTAAAAAGAATGCAAAAGTCGTTCATGATCAAAATTTCATTGAGAGGTTCAACACTTGTAAAAAAATTTTATGTAATAATCCAGTATTGCAATACCCCGATTTTGAAAAGCCGTTTATACTGACAACAGACGCATCGAACGTGGCTCTTGGTGCTGTATTGTCCCAAGGCACTATTAGCCAGGATAAACCTGTGGCATATGCGTCACGAACACTTAATGAATCCGAACAAAATTACAGTACAATAGAGAAAGAGCTTCTTGCCATTACATGGGCCTGTAAGTATTTTAGATCTTATCTTTTCGGTAGACAGTTCACTATTGTCACGGATCACCGACCCTTAACTTGGCTGTTCAATTTAAAAGAGCCAAACTCAAAATTGGTAAGGTGGCGCCTTAGATTAGAAGAATTTGATTATAAAATAGCGTATAAACCGGGAAATTTGAATAGCAACGCCGACGCTTTAAGTCGAGTGCAAATAAACACTTTAGAAACACAATCAATATTAAATAACCCAGGCGACATAAATAAAGAACGAAAAATAGTGGACGATCCACGAAATTACATCTCTGATATAGATTTAGAAGAAAGCGGTCCAAGCAATGCACCTCATCATATCCCCAAAGTTAATATCCTATCAGACGTTCAAATAGTTCCCCCAAACAAAACAGAATCAATTCATAATCGTAGTGAACAATCAGATTCTGATGAAACTTCCCGTTCTCTTTCTAAAGAAATCGCAAACGAAGGCATACCAATTTTAGATGAAATAATCAATAATAAAAATAATCAAATTCTAGTGTATGAACGCAACAATCAAAAACTAACAGTCAAATCAGAAAAGTACTTCAAACAAAATATAATTACAGTTACTTTACCTCTAGAAAATAATTCAGACTTAATTATAGATCTTTTAAAAAATTATCTAAAACCCAACTCTACTTATCACATCTATTTTGAAAATAGAAGATTTATTCCGCAATTTGTACACATTTAATCAGAGAATTTTAGAAAAGATTATTTAAAACTAATTATGTGCACTCGGTTAATAAATACGATAAAAGACGCTGACGAGCAAATAATGTTGGTGAAATTTAGACATGAAGGGAAAACCAATCACCGTGGCATCGAAGAAACACTAAATTATTTAAAACAACATTATTTTTGGGTAAATATGAAGAAAACAATCAGTACTTACATAAATGCTTGTGACATTTGCCAACGAACTAAATATTCTAGAAAACCCCCGTATGTCCCTCTAAACTTAACAGAAACCGCATCAAAACCATTTGAGATTTTACATGCCGATATTTTTCACAACAATAAAAATCTCTATTTAACAGTGGTTGACCCATTTTCAAAATTTGCACAATCAATATCAATCACTGGCAAAACAGCCATAAATATTTGCGATGCGTTAACTAAATATTTTTGCAGTTTTGGAGTCCCACAAAAAATTATATTAGACAGTGGTACTGAATTTAAAAACGATACAGTTCGCGAGCTTCTCAATTTACACAAAATTAAAGTACATTTCACGACACCAGGGCATCATGAATCCAACGGTATAATAGAAAGATTTCATTCGACACTGATCGAGCACTTACGTATTTTAAAAGAAGTATATCCAAATGATACCGATTTAATTAATTACGCCGTTCTTGCCTATAATAGTTCAATACATAGTGCAACTGGATTCACACCATTTGAACTCGTATTTGGACACACTAATTCGCGTAATCCTGACGAAATATTTCAAAATAAAGAACTATTCTCAAGTTATGTAGAAAATCACAGAGAAAAACTGAAACACGTTTACAAAAATGTCAATGAACATTTAGAAAGTGACAAACAAAAGGTAGTAACAAAACATAATACAACTGGCGTTAAAAACTTAGAATTTAAGATCAATCAAATAGTTTATAAGAAAAATCCATATTATAGGAACAAAAAGAATAATAAATTTATAGGACCCTACACTATAACTAAGTTGTTGAATAATAATAAAGTTGAAATTGTGAATAAAAAACACAAAAAATCCGAAGTTCATATTAAAGAATTAAGAAAACCTCATTGTTTTCAGAATCCAGAGAATGCTGAAACTCAGAACAATGTGGAAGATAATAGCAATGTTGACGATAGTTAGCGCCCAAGAAATCAAAGTGGTTGACATAAGTCTTTCTCCTGGTATACTTCCCTTTAAACTTGGCCTTGCAAACATAGTTACTAGTAAACACAAAATATAGACTTAAAAGTTCTTGAGGAGGAGATTAGAAAATTAGTTGTACTGTCTCATAATATAAATATGTCAATCAATCAGGAAACACTTTCGCATAATTTAAATTTAAAACCAAAACTCGATCACTTAATGCACATAATTGATGAACTACTGAACAAATTCGATAATATTAGATCATTAAACGTTTCAAAACAAAAACGTGGACTAATCAATGCAGGCGGTAGCATATCCAAATTTTTATTCGGAACTCTAGACGCATCAGATGGGGAGAGAATCGAAATTGCTTTAAATCTATTGGAAAATAATCAACAAAAAATAGTACGGGAAGCAAACGAACAAATTTCAATATCCAAAAAATTAACAAACAAATATTCAACAGCTTTAGATTCCATTGTTAGTAATCAAAAAATAATACTTCGTTAGACGCTTTGTTTCAGACGCGAAGGTTGATGGTTCGCGCCCGGACTCGGGCGAAAGTTTTTAAATAATGATTTTTCAAAGGTGAGTGTAAATTTAGATAGTGAATTTGGGGGGTCCTTGGAATTAGGAATACTAAACAGGTGGGTATTGAGGGTGGGATAAAATTTAATGTATATACTAGACGTTAAAACCTTATGAGACGTAGTACGATTGGTTAACTTTAGGGGTGCTACGGTGGGGGTGAAAGGGGGTAGAATTTTTTCATTGTTTCATGTATATGTTACCGTGAAAGACCGAAATTAGTGAATGTCGACTTACACCGGTTAATGTCGACAGTCACCAAATGTGTTGGTGAAAGACCGAACATTTATTAGTTTTATTATAAATTCGGACCTTCACCGGTGTATATCGACAAACACACATAGGCTTCGGTCGATGTCGGAAATGACAGGTTAAAACTCGCTTTTTGCGATTTCTTCGGTTCCCTTCCATGTGGGGTTGTCCTTGTCGCCAGTTTTACGCAAGGTTTGACTGATAGCGTGTGTGCAATCCTACTAATTCAATTTTAATATAAGTTAGGTGTTATAATTTGTGTTCAATGGCTATTGCTGTAAGTAGTGATCAGTTTATGGAAAAGTTACATACTCTAATTAGAAGTAAACGAGAAGACAATTGTTTTTATTTTTCTCAAGAAAGGTACTCTAAAATCGTCTCAGAAGTAATTTCAGCTAAAAGTAAGTGCAGTACACCTTTGGACTATAGGCGTTTAAAACGTTTTGACATTTTAAAAGTTAGTGACGAACAAAAGTTAATTGTGCCATTAAAACCAGGAGAAACGAATATTCAATATTATGTTACAAATAAAGAGTTGTTTAATATACTTTCCGAAACTCACATACGAACAGGCCATGGAGGAAGAACACGAATGCTTAAAGAATTGCAAGTTAAATACAAAAATATTACTTATGAAGTCATAATGTTGTATTTAAATTTGTGTAAACAATGTCAAATGAAACACAGTGCTCCTAAAAAAGGTATTGTTGTAAAACCAATAGTCAGTTCTGATTTAAACTCTAGATGTCAAGTCGATTTGATAGACTTACAATCACACAGCGATGGCGATTTCAAATTTATAATGGTATACCAAGACCATTTAACAAAGTTTGTTCAGCTACGATCTTTAAAAACCAAGAGAGCAGAAGAAGTAGCATATCACCTTCTTCAAATTTTTTTAATATTTGGTGCTCCCGCTATATTGCATTCGGATAATGGCAGAGAGTTTAGTAACCGAGTCATATCTGAACTATGCGCTATGTGGAAAGATGTTAAAATAGTGCACGGAAAGCCTCGTCATAGCCAAACACAAGGCTCAGTCGAAAGAGCCAATCAGGACATTCAGAATATGTTAACTGCGTGGATGCACGATAATGATTCAAATAAATGGTCAGAAGGGTTGCCGTTTGTTCAATTCGCCAAAAACACAAGTTATCATGAAGGAATACGCCAAAGTCCATATGAAGCTCTGTTTGGCGTTAAACCAAAAAGAGGCATAGCATCATCATCTCTCCCTAACGAGAAAATTGCAAACATTGAAACGGAGGAACAGCTAGAAGCTTACGTTAATGAAGACAATTTGGATAGTGACCCTATCGATGATCATGTTTCAGATGAAAGTGATATGGATGACCAAAATACCATTGGAGCCAATCTACCTTCATCTCAAGTATTGACTGATCCGCAACCAAGCACGTATTCGTCTGAAATGCTGACTGATCCGCAACCCAGCATGTTTCCATCTGAATTGCTGACTGATCCACAACCCAGCACGACTTCATCTCAAACACTGTCTGATCTGCAACTGAGTACGTCTTCATCTCAAATATTGACTAACCAGCACGAGCTAATTTATTCAAAAAGAGTAGCCGCAAAAGAGAATCTTCAACTCCAAGCAACAAAAATGTTGCGAACCTCAAAAAAAAAGTTTCCTGCGGCACAAATTGGTGATACCGTAAGAATTAAAGTTCCTGACGTCGACCGTGGTCGTACAGATCCCCGAAATGTGTTAGCCACTGTTGTTGAAATAGAGGATTCAGACTTTTATAAATTAGCAAATAAAGATGGCACCTTGAAGCAGCTTTTTACCCGGAATCAATTCGCAATTTGTAAACAAAAGTTAATTTCCATGGATGAGATTTCAACTCAAGAAGTATCGGTAAGAGAAGCAGCTTCTGCTAATTCAAAAAGTGGCGGGCAAGGCTATGCACGCTGTAACTGCAAGAAAAAGTGTTCCACTGCTAAATGTAGCTGCAAAAACAAGAAGCTTTTGTGTAATTCGAAGTGTCATGGTAGTTTAAGTTGTTGCAATAAATAAGGTTGCCATACATTTTCTTTGGTTTTTTTAAAATTCAGTTTAAAAAATAAAAAGTATTTTATCTGGTATATTAAAAATATTTTTTATGTTTGTTTTAAGTTCAATACGTTCTTTATGTTTATTGGAAAACTTTTCCCATGTTTTAATGTTTGAATCAAAAATAAATAATAACCTATAATGTTTTATTTTGTTTTCATTTAGAAAAAAATGTTTCTTTTGGACATACACCATGAGTGCATGATGAATGTTGACATTCCCCGGTGTAAGTTAGAAATAATTATATTTGATCAATATATCGGACATACGCCAAGTAACTTGGTGAATGTTGACATTCACCGGTATATCTCGACATTCACCGAATTTCGGTCTTTCACAGTAACATATATACTAGACGTTAAGGTCTTTTAAACGAGACGTCGTTTGCTATGATTGGTTAACTTTCAGGGGTGCTGCGTGGGGGATGAAAGGGGGTAGTTTGAATTTTTAAAATATTTTTTTCATTATCCCTATGACGTCACCCATCCGAATAACGTAGCACATGCGCAGATTGAGATTTACCCCCACTCCAAAATGAGCCAATTTCGGTGTTTTTGGACCTTAGATTTTCTTATGGAGATTACCATGTTAAAAACTCGAAAATAGTCCAGAACTCTCATAGCATATTTACTGTTACCTGTAAATAATTGTCATATTAGTAAAGCGTGATCTATAGACGTCAAAAAATAATAGTTCAATACTATTAAACGCTTTACAAAATTATAAAAATTAATTTCCAAAGAGCAGACCGTCCACTAAGAAGCAACAACTACTTCTCGGGCTATATGCCCCGACAGACATTGAATTACACTTCTAAAGTAAACGGGGTTGGTATATCTGTTGTGCGTTTCATTTTCAATATACCTATTGATATAGTAGACCATGGATCGGCAACCTGAGGCCCGCGAGACATCTTGGTGCGGCCCGCAAGATTCTCGCCGCAACGCACATGACGGACGATATTATACACAATCGAGTAAAAGGAAGCGATAAAGGGAGCGACGGGATAGCGAAGAGGGAGCGGGGGGAGAGAGAAGGAAGGCAAGAACGCCACACGCACCTCGCATCATTCCGTTGTCGACCGCCAGTAACACTACTCGTTCGCTCGCGCTGCGCTAACTACCTACCCACGTCGGCAAGTTTTATTTTTTTATAAATCTCTTTTGTTGTTTTTGTGCATTCTCTTAGTGTTTTTGGTAAGTACCTACCTATTGCATGATAATAATATTATTCCTAACATTACAAGTAATGAATATAACAATGCAATATTGAAGTATCCATGAGTTTACGACAGTTTAAAAAAAATTGCAATGATAAACTTTTTAAGACGAGGTGCACTATGAATGTAATATTTTTATATGAAATTTTTATAAGCAATAGTTATTAGCCAGAAAAACTCCATACACGTTGAAAATACCTTTCGAGAAAGAATAAATACCACCAATGGGACTTGAAG
Organism: Lochmaea crataegi; assembly: GCA_947563755.1. Classification (NCBI taxonomy): domain Eukaryota; kingdom Metazoa; phylum Arthropoda; class Insecta; order Coleoptera; family Chrysomelidae; genus Lochmaea; species Lochmaea crataegi. Next base: position 41,263,046 of record OX387433.1, on the reverse strand, counting down.
TTACAATTACCTTTTCTACAAAAAAAATAAAGTTGGTAGGTTCAGGTGAAAAAATTAATAAGAAATAATTGTTGAAAAAAAAAGCAATGACTGTTAAATGAATAAATGCTTGTACATATTTAGTTATTTGGCGGAATGGGAATAAGCCGAAGTTGCTCAATGGCGAGAGCATCTGACCGGCAATCAGAAGGCTGCGGGTTCGAGTCCCGTCGGTGTTATTTATTCTTTCTCGGCAGATATTTTCAATGCGTATGGAGTTTTTCAGGCTAATAATTATTGCTTTTAAAATTTTCACAACGATAGTATTTGTTTACTCGTCAATAAAGGTGTACTTTAGGTATAGTTGACATAAATTTTACGATTTTGTTTTTTTGAATAAAAATATTGCTCACTGAGGGAGTATTTATTTAAGGATTTTATATAGGACAAAACTATGACTCTTTCCGTAAAAACAAATACATATTTTTATGTTTCTGTATTGTTGCAGATTTATACACCCAAGATGGCTTCTAAAAAAAGGAAGATCGTTGATGAAAGACGGATTTTTAATGAAGCATGGACAAATTTATATTTTTTTATCAAATTTAAAGAAAAACCACTATGTTTAATCTGTCAAAAGAGTATTTCCGTAGTAAAGGAATATAACCTGAAGCGACATTATGATATTGAGCACAAAACTAAATTTGAGTGTCTTGAAGGGGAATCTCGAAAAAACAAAATCATTAACTTGAAATCGTCACTCAAAAATCAGCAGAATACCTTTAAAGTTGTAACAGACAAAAGCGAATCAGCTGTTCGTGCCAGCTACAAAGTAGCAGAGATAATTGCAAAGCATTGTCGCCCATTTACCGACAGTGAACTTGTAAAAGATTGTGTCTTAGCTATCGCGGAGGAAGTATGCCCGGAACATAAAAAATGTTTGAAAACGTTAGTCTCTCTGCTAGAACTTGCACCAGACGCACTGAGGACTTGGGTGCTAACTTGCGTGAACAACTTAAGGATAAAGCGCAGTATTTTACTTACTTCTCTCTTGCGATGGACGAAAGTACTTGGTTTTTGAACAAATATTTCAGTACAGTCTAAAACAACTCTACATGTTGAAAAATGTTGAAAGCACCTTGGTAAATTTTGAGAAATTTCTTCTTGTGATGGGAAATAAATGGTAGAACTAAGAACTACGCTAAGTACATCTAGCATTTCAAAAAAATAATTTTTACATAACTGACCAGAGATACTGAATAAAGCAGCAAGTGTTACATAGCTCAGATCCAATTTTAACTTAGTCATGGTTGAAATAATTCTTTCCCTAATACCAAGCCTATGTGATATTGTGTCATGAAGTACTTTTCTGGTCATTTCTTCTGAACAGTTAAGAATCTGTAAGCTCGATATACCTATAAAACTTCTTAAAGCTTTATCTGTAATCAATAGATTACACAAACTTGTGATCTGGTGAGTATTAACTTGAACTTCAAAGTCACGAACATGAACGTTATTGTTATCTTCATCTAAATTTTCAAGAATATCATCTACAACACTCACTAATATCTTCATTAGAATTTAGTGTTAACGTAACACTTTTTGCTGTTTGCTCCTTAACTTGTGTGTCAGCCTCAGAACAATTCAATTGATCACAAGTATCACTATATTTTTCATTTCGTTTGGTCAGTCTTTTAGCACGTGTGGAATCTAATTTCTTTGGGGTCACTGTAGATGTGGGTAAATTTTGGGATGGTACAGCTATTTTTTTCAAATAACGAATTCTTCCTCCCCTCTCACCTATAAATAATGGGAAACATTAAGTACCAACATATTTTTATACAAATCTATTTAAACATAGATAGGCACACACCTAATTAGAAAGAGCTATGGCGCTACGATCTTAATTTGAATCCCCAATAAGGCATTTATGTTTTTTGGTGTTTATTATTAGGATATGAAATTAGTAATAATATATTGATATGGAAAGTGAAATCATACAACACATACACCAAACAAGGGTTATTTCAGTATAAAATCCAAATAAAATATAAACAAATCACCTGACAAATATTTACAACCCAAACTTTAAACGGGAATCTTTATAACTTCTCTCTAATTTATTGAAATCCTATCACATAGTTTCAGAATTTTCAAAAGCTTTGCAAAAGTTTCTTTGCTCATCATAAATCTAAAAAGAAAGAACCTGAAAATTAAAAATTATTAGTTGGGTTATAAAATCTGACACTGGTAAAAATAGAAGAAGTACACTTATGAACATATCTAACAAAGTGTGAATCTAGATTTGTCAACTCGAACGGAAGAAAGTGGATAGTTCCTATTATTCAAGGGCAAGGACACAGGACCGACCTGAGGATATATTAAATAATAAAATAAAAAAAGAAACTAAGTGAGCATTTTACCCATGAACCCAACCTGAGGTGAAGAGTCATCATAAAAGGTGAGTGATGTATGATATCACTAATATTTAAATTAAAATTCATATTAATTGGCGCCCAAATAAATATATTACAATAAATAAATCAAAATACATATTAACACCATAAATTAAAAATTCATATCAATATATATATATATATATATGGGTTTCCTATGTTTATATTTTTAAAAAACTAGCTGAGTTGTTATTATAAGTAAAATGAAAACGAAGTTGAGGAGTGACTGTTTTTGAAATAAGAAGAGTATAGTGAGTCTGTGTTGATTGTAAAAGAGATCGAGACGCGAATTAAAATATACGGCAATAGATTTTTGAATATTCGTGTTAGATTTCAAAATACCTTGTTTAAGGGTGCTTTTACAATAGGCAGATAGGTATGATGAAATAGACATTACTTAATATATTAATTTGATACCTTTTTATTCATCTATATAAACTACAATAGGAATATGATATTACTATACCAGTTAACAATCATTCACATCGTTTAATCAATCATTATGTGAAAATTGTTCATATTGATGTTATAATAGATAGATAGGTAGCATCAAAGAAATGAAGAAATAAAGTCTGCAAATTGGCAATTTTGCCCTTCCAACACGATTTCTTTGTAGCAATTGTAAATATTTTTTTCTATTCTAGATATATGATTGCTTACAAGTTGTCGTCGATACACAGTTGCTTCAATAACTAGTAGAGTAGATGAAGCTTATATGCAGGTGTACAATTAGCAATACAGTAGAAACGGTGAAGCTTTTCCATCACGCGACTGTTACGTCAGCAATATTATTCATATGAATCAAATCAAAACTTCTGTCAACTCAATAGGAATAATCGTTATGACTAATATTCCAAAGGTTGGCCTTTTACGAATTGGTAATTAAACAAGAAATTTAACTTTTTTAATTGTAAGTATTTATTTTATTTATATGGTTAACATCGACATATTTATTAAAACTATCGATATACTAATGAATAAGTTACAAAATCCAAAATTAATATTTGACTTGAAAATACACTATCACGAAGAAAGCATCCTCTTTGGCTAGCAATATTTGTTCACTCTATTAATGCTCTTCTGTTGTCTTCCTTTTTATATTTAAATCCCAAATGTTTCAATAACACCAATAAACAGGTATTTCCAACAGAAAGAATTTCCTTATTTTTTAGTTCGTCATTTATGGTTTTCACAGCAACATGTTTCCCTAAAAAAATAAAAAGTTTAAAATTATCATTATCTCAAACAAGACAAAAGATTTTTTTATATTTACTTCATACTAAAGTTGAACAAAAATTTTTGATATTCAGATTTGTACCAAATAATGTATAAAGCAACCCCGTATATGTGACATCAAATAATTCAAATAAGAAAACTAAATTGTGAAAAAACACAATCTACCCTCAGACCGAACAGATTGGTAGACATTTACGGACAGGATTCACCTTAGAAATCAGCACATGTAGAAGCTATAGTTTATCACATTCAAATTAAAAATATGCACAACTTTTTGTATTCTGAAACTTTCATTACTCATAACCTCTATAATCGAACTTACGTTAAATTACCTACTAGTTTTCTAAGATTTTCATATACCACACTATAAGCTGCTGGTGAAAAATCTCACTGTATAGATAATACTACATGCACTATGATGTTGTAACCTTAATTATTAAGGTACTATGATCTCACTTCTCTTTTATTTAAAGTGTAAGCTGACTTTAATCTAAGGGTTAAGAACATAGAAGGTGTTGTATTATTGATGAAATAAAACAAATTAATTTGTTTAAATCTTCATTATTTATTTTGAACTGACGTTCAAATTAGAATTAGTGACGCGTTTCGCTACACAGTAGCTTTTTCAAACTAGTGAAGCTACAATGAAAAACTTTTAATTTATATAGTGCCTTAATACGGAATTCTAAGATATTGACAAAAGTATTAAAAATGGGGATAAGTACAAACAGTGCCTAAATACGGAATTCTAAGATATTGACAAAAGTATTATAATATATTTAAATAGGTATAAGTACAAAAAGTGTCTAAATACGGGATTCTAAGAAAGTTACAAAGGTATTGAAAAAAGGTACCTGGGAAATTGATCAACAACTATCACATTTTCTAGGTAAAAAGGTTTAATAAGGGAGAATGATTGATATCTATTTGGTCGTTAAGCAGATTACCGGAATATTTGTTTTTGTTAATCTCGAGGGCTTCTAAAAGATTTAATTTAAAAGATTTGGGTTCTACATGCAAAATTTCAAAATTTGAGTCGAAAGTGTGTTGGTTTGTTAATAGATGATTTGAATAGTTGGAATCTAATTTGTTATTGTCATAGCTGCGTTTGTGTTCTGAGATTCTAGTTTTAAAGTTCCTAAAAGTTCTACCGATATACATTTTGTCACAGTTGTCGTTACCACATTTTAATTTATAAACACCTGACTTGTTTAATTTTGAGGATTTAGATTTGTTATTTTTTATGAATTTAGATAAATTGTAGTCAGTTTTAAAGCAAATATTCATATTTAAAGATTCTAAAAATGATTTGATTTTTAAGGATACTTTGGATCACCATCCTTAAAAATCAAATCATTTTTAGAATCTTTAAATATGAATATTTGCTTTAAAACTGACTACAATTTATCTAAATTCATTGCAAATAAACTTGAAAATATGTAAACACAAAACTAGAAGCAAGTTTAGTGGCCGCAAGTACTTTCCGTCAGTTAACTTGCCAAATGTAAACGTACCTTTAGGCTCAAAAAATCTGGTGTAAATGCAATGAGGAGACTCAAGTCTTAACATTTCATATTATGTGACAACACACTAAAGTTCAATTTTTTTCTCTTTTTTCTTCTTCTTTTTGACTTTTATTCTGTTCTAGGATTGCTCAGCAGAAATGGAAAACCGTAAGTAATTTGTGATTATGAAGAATATAATGAATACTAACTAAATATTATTATTATTCCAGTCTATGTGCTATTTAACTTTGAAGGATCTGAAAGATGTTACGTAAGGAAATATAACTATATAAAGGAAATAGGTGGAGTAACAGTAACAAAATGGCATGGTGCAAGTTACAATGTACGCATACTGGCTAAGCACAAAGAAGAGATTTTTCTCAAAAATCTCGCAGATAATATAAACTATGGATGGCCCACTGTTTCAATGCCAAAATATTCAAAATTTGTAACACCTGCTGATAAATGCCTATCTCTAAATGTGCAGTTAGCTAAAACGGTTGCATCTACTTCACCTATAACTCCTCCTTTCATACCTTCTCCTGAAAGGATGTTGAGTCCCCATTTCTTACCTTCACCTCAATTGGTGTCAGCAATTCCAATAAACATGGTTACTGTACCTTCAAGTACATCTTCAGAAAATATTTCAGCTCTCCCAATTACTTCATTACAAGAAGTGGAAGTAGCAAAATATGCAAATGCAGGTTTAATGCAAACCATAAATGGTAAGAATAAGTTGAAGAAATACGTGTAGCAATTTATATTCATTTTTGTTTTTATAGGAATTGGAAATGAAGAGCTACATGATAATTTCTACCAAGCATTTTTGGATTATACATGTATATATCCAGTTAACCAGAATAGTAAAGATAATTATGAATATTTGAATACATCCAGAGCAAGCTGTGAATATAACAAACCGCTACTTGTAACTTATGAAAGTGAAAGTTACGATCAACAAGCTTCTACCAGTGCTAGTAACTTATGTCAATCGCAATTAGGGGAAATACATTCAGAAATGGAGTACTCGGATGACCTGATCTATGACCATTTAGCGGCACCTGTCAGTGATTTAGACGATCAATCTGTTTTATATGGCAAACAGCCCACTTATACATTTGATTCAAATCATACTCAGACAGAATTTGAGTTGCAAACTCATTCTAATCGGACAGAACTTGGTTTGGAAACCCATTCACAAGAGAAGTCCTCTACAAGAATAAATAATATACTGTGGACAGATTCAAATTTTTCTGATAATTTTGGTAACATGACTGAATCTGTTAACGATAATCAGGAAAATTCTACTGTTGGTAAGTGTATTGTTTTCGGCCAATAGTCTAATTTTTCTTTAAGAGCAACATAAAACTTCAGAATTAACAATAATTTAGGCAATTTTTTTTTTATGATTTTTCTAAGAATATGTTTTTAAATAAAACAATATTTTTAGTAAAAATTTCCAAAAGTGGCATCCACAAGATACACAGCTGTCTTTACTGTGGAATCAGAACAGCAACATTACCGAGGCATCTTCAAAGAAAACATATAGAAGAGACTGATGTGAAAAAGGCCTACGATTATGGACGTGGTAAGTGTTTTCTATCATCTACAGATAAAAAAATATTTTCAAAATATCGAACAAAATTCAAACATTCATTTTAAAAAGCAACACAATAATCTTAAATATTTAACTTCTAACAACATTTGATTACTCTGATTATTTTCTTCACAATGTTATAGGGGGTGTTTCATAAGGAATGGTAAATATTTTAACCATAGATTCGGGTCCTCAAAATATTAATATTTTGCTAAATAACACTGGGTCAGGTCAAATGTAATCTACTACTGATGTACAGGGTGTGTGAAATGTATTATTCGTTTTGATTTGAAATATTTTCACTAGTAATAGCACTAGAAGTCAAAATATTTCCGGAAATTTTTTCGAGCTCATAAATATTTTGAAAATTATCCCGAGTCTAAGACGAGGGATAATTTTCTAAAAATATTCATGAACGAGAAAAAATTTCCGAATTTAATTTGACCTCGTGTGGTATACGGTAAGAAAATTCCACACTAAATTGTGTTTGAAATAATTTACTTTTCGATTTCCAACAACGTCAATTTTCGCCAGGAGATTAGGCAGTTGACACCCGCGAATACTAGGAGATCGAAGTCAAGTTTATGGAAGCAGTTTACAAATTTTCTACTGATTTTAGTAGCTCAAAAGTGCCATTTTAGGACTTGAAATATTATATTTTTTCATTTTATAGTTACTTGGGCTTACTACAAGTAGTAGAAAATTATAATTTTAAAGGTTTTTCGAAACGCTGCATGAACAGATTTACAGATTTAAATTGTTGATTTCCACTCGTTGTAGTTGAACGAAAGTACCATCTCAAGACACAACACAGTATATTCTACAAGTGATAGAAAATTGCTTTTTTGCAAATAAAAACCAGGCTGTCACTAAAATATTCTGTCATTATAAACGTCAAAAAAATTTCCAGTATAATTTGCTGTAGGGTACCTAGTCTGGTTCACATGTACGATTTTCTTCAAAAATTTGGTATATTCACCGAAAATTCGGATTGTTATGTAGATAGTTTAAGAAAAGGTTCCGAAAAAAATTGCAAAAGTTATAAACAATATAGTAAAAAAACGTGGGGGTTTAGTTTTTTTTAATATCTCGAAAACTATTAAGGATCTAAAAAGATCATTGAATTTACTATAAAAAAGTTCTGACTCCCGGAATTGTATCTCCAATATTTATAATTTTTACAGAGCCCTGAAAATAGAGCCAGAACCGGGTAGTCCGACTTTCACGCGCGGTTCGTATCTCGGACACAGTAACTTAAAAAATTATTTGAACATATTAATTATGAATATTAAGGAATAATAAAATTCAAGTACTATTGGGATACATAAATAAACAATAATCCGCGGTTAAAAAATTTGTATCCCAATTTTTCCACTATTTATCCATTTGTTAATTAACAATTTTTCCTACATTAAACGTTAACAGAAAAACCGCGATTATTATTAAACTAAAACCTTAAAAAAATTTTTACTTTGTGGAGTTATTCTTAATAAGCTAATAAATAGATCACCGATGGAAAAATTCAAAAATTTTGATTTTCCACTTTTTTATTAACTTTTGAAAATACGTAACAATTAAAAATTACAAAAAAGTAATTAATACATTTTTTTTTATATCTTGAATATTTCGATTTTCAAATGTTAAAAGATACATAAAATTATAATTTTTTTATTTTTTATCACCATTGTTTAAAAAAATGTTATAAACAAATGCATTGATTATGAGCTAATCCAAAATTCTTCTTGCGTAATGTATTGGTTAATACAATTTATGATTATTAGAGAAAAAACAGTTTCTTAAAAAAATTATTTGTTTGCTAAAAAATGCTTTTGTTAATTAACAATCTATTTTTGCGACTAAATATTAAAATTAAGAAACCATTTTTTCTCTAAAAATCATAAATTCTATTGTTCTTTCGGATTATATGAAAAAAAATTCTTGATTAATTTTTTATTTGTTTATTTAATAAACAATTTGTTATAAACAAAAATATTAAAAGTAATTTAAAAAATAGAAGAATTATTTTTTGTAAAAAGCAGCACATGGCTGTTTTCATAACAAAATTAAGTATTTCAAAAAATATACGGAAACAAATAATTTGTTAATAACAAATTGTTTATTAAATAAACGAATAAAAAATTAATCAAGAATTTTTTTTATATAATCCGAAAGAACAATAGCATTTATGATTTTTAGAGAAAAAATGGTTTCATAATTTAAATATTTAGTCGCAAAAATAGATTGTTAATTAACAAAAGCATTTTTTAACAACAAATAAATTTTTTTAAGAAACCGTTTTTTCTTTAAAAATCATAAATTGTATCAACCAATAGATTACGCAAAAAAATTTTTTGATTAGCTCAAACAATGCATTTGTTTATAACAATTTTTTAAACAATGGTGATAAAAAATAAAAAAGATATTTTTATGTATTTAAAAATCAAAACATTCAAGATATAAAAAAAATTTATCAGTTTCTTTTTTGTAATTTTTAATTGTTACGTATTTTCGATAGTTAATAAAAAAGTGGAGAATTGAAATTTTTGAGGTTTTCCAACGGTGATCTATTTATTAGCCTATTAAGAATAACTCTACAAAGTAAAAAAAATCGTAAGGTTTTAGTTTAATAGTTATCGCGGTTTTTCTATTAACATTTAATGTAGAAAAAATTGTTAAATAACAAATGGATAAATAATGGAAAAATTGGGATACAAATTTTTTAACCGCGGATTATTGTTTATTTATGTATCCCAATAGTACTTGAATTTTATTATTACTTAATATTCATATTTAATATGTTTAAATAATTTTTTAAGTTACTGTGTTCGAGTGACGGACCGCGCGTGAAAGTCAGACTACCCGGTTTTGGCTCTATTTTCAGGGCTCTGTAAAAATTATAAATATTGGAGATACAGTTCCGGGAGTCAGAACTTTTTTTTAGTAAATTCAATGATTTTTTTAGATCTTTTTTTTAATTTCGAAAATCTTTTATAGTTTTCGAGATATTCAAAAGAAACTAAACCGCCACTTTTTTTGACTATATTGTTCATAACTTTTGCAATTTTTCCGGCCTTTTTCGGAACCTTTCCTTAAGCTAGCCCACGAGGAAAGAATTTCCACTAAAATTCATCCATTGCCATGGTGATCTGTCGAAAAAACACGTTCTGATTGGTTAAAAATTACAGGTGTGGAATTTTCATTATTATTTACCTAACGTATGTAACGATAGAATATCTATCGTTATGTTTCACATTATCTTCTATTAATAAATTTCAAATAATTTCTTTTAAACCCTTTTTTCAGTCCGCCCCAACTTTTAAATCGACCATTCTGAATTATCCGTTCTCCCGGTATCCCTTCACATATGTGAAATTTCGCAACGGCTGATTATTTCCCGTTTTGGTTTTCTAACGAAAAGAGTGGTGAGCTGGAATAAGGTGATACCGTAATATAATGCAGTTTCTGGTTCTTCTTCGTCCACTTCTTAGATCTTCTTGGTTCTTCTTCGTCCACTTCTCTTATACTACGATGTTTCATATAAGTACGTTGATAGGTGACCACCAAGAGAAATAACCAAATAAATACTTCAATTGACTTTTCAACTTATTTAAGAGATTAATAAAAATTAAGTTGACGTCCAAACTATCTTTACCGTTCCTGACTTCCGTCGACGATAGTCTCAAACAACAACCTAATTAAGGTGAAGATCCAGACCCTGAGACACTATATACGTTTAAATTAGAGAAGTTACCAACTGTAGGTAACATCCGTTCAAGACGTTTTTCCTGTTCATACCTAAATGACTTGGAAATAAGAAAAAGCGAAGCAAATGGAGTTGAGACACCATCACTTCAAAAATTGTCTTGTACAGAAAAAGGTACATTACACGTATTGAGTTGAAATTTGGTATATTTATATTTATGGTCTTGTAAATCAAAAACGTGTTATCAATTTTGATACATCATTATACATTCATAATAGTATATTGCGTATCAAAAGTTGTAAGTAGCAAGTACGAGTGGAAAAATTACGCCATAATTCCACGAGTACGTTAGGTACTCTACTTTATCTACGCCTCAACAAAAATAACATTTAAATCATAATTGACGTTTCTAATTCATTTCATAGTAATGACAGATTTAAAAGTGTTCACATGTTGCCTAAATGATTTTTATTAAAACCAACCACTAAAAACAACCTCAAAATTCAGTCCAGTCCAGTCCATAAATTTTTGATAAAGTTATTTGGTACCTTTCTTTTGATTTCAGTAGTGATAAATTATTTGTAGTCATTTCTGCTCTCAACCTAATTTCGGGCGGAGTGCACATTTCATTTTCATCACTTGAGGACATTTATAATCTAAATTTAATCAAGCTTATTTAATAAAAAAAGCTTAGGGTACTTATACATTTAATTATTAATTGACTGACATTTTTGCCTAACGTTCACAGCGTTCTTAGCAGATTCAAATATAATGTAATATGAGTTTCCTAAATTGATTAAATTAGCATTATTATTATTTTATATAAAAATGTAGATAAATTCTGCATTTGATTATTATGTTTTAATAAATATCCCAAGACAATATTCATTCGGAAATTAACTGTTCAAATATTTCATATCGACTTGTATGAAAAACGCTCGCCGTGCGATTTTTATTACCATTCAATACGCGTATGTTATTCGTTACTTACTGGTGCTTTTGACAATGCAATATATGACATTTACAATGCAAGGCGTAAATGATAGTATATTGTTCTACGCGTGACGAGAGAACAATTTACCAGCCTGATAATGTTCTCGAGCTTCAAAAAATGTGAAACACTATACTTTTTCTGCTATCATGTTTATATCTTGATAATATACTAAAGAAGAAGAACAATGTCAGTGCAAATTGACAAGTCTAAATAATTAATGAGAAACAACAAACTAGTGAAACCAGACAAATGATAAAAATAGTTTTTAAATCTCATGATATTTTTATAATTCTATTTTGCTGTTTAATTGAACAAAAGTAAAAAATGAATTCTAATTATAGAAATGATTCATGTCTTAGTTTATTAATAATTTAAAGTTGTCAAAACATTATATACGAGGGCGGAAATTATTGAAAGTATAAATCTAACTTTCCTCACTAGAGACGAAAGTTTACCTTATGAGAATTTTTCTCACTTGGTCCGGAAATCACGTTTTCGCTGAAGGTATTCTATCACAAAATGATGTCTTTTTGTAAAGCGTTGTAGAAAAATTATTTTTTCACGAATTGCAAGGCCTACTATGATGAAATATTGTAAAGTAAATGAAATAGATACTGTGTCTAGAATATTTTTACTGCAAATTTTTCGAAATGGGATGAATTTATGCTAATAAAATTAGTGAACGTTTTTTGTTCAAATTTACCGAATTGAACAAGATTTAGAAATGCCTCTTTATCTAATCTCAAAATTCATAAGACGCTTATTATTTACTAGCCCAAAAATATATTCGTAATAAATTTTAATTCAATATGTTAAATAATAAAGGAAATATTGCAAAAAAAATGTATAATGAATTTCTTCAACTTCAACACTCTGTATATCTATAGTAGATAACATTTGACCTAGTGTTATTCAGCAAAATATTAATATTACCGAGCTTATGGTTAAAACATTTACCATTCCTTATGAAACACAATCTATATATATGAATAAAGTACCGCCAACCGTTGAGTGAAAGAATTCGCCAACACAGAAAAATCGAGCACAACACAGGCGTGGAGAAAATTTCTGCTCACATAGACGTCAGTAGAAATTTTGAAGTTGTTAATTTTTTAATTTGGTAATTGTTCTTATTCTTTTAGATTATAAATATACAAGACACGAATAATTTTATTTATCACTGTTTTTTTAGTTTTTCTTGATAGGTATATTTAAAATTATATATTTTTCACAATTTTCCAATATTAAAGTATTAGACGTCCAAGATAATAGTTTAATACTATTATAACGCTTTACAAGATTTGAAAAATATTTTTCAAAGGTTCACTAAGAAGCAAAAACTACTTCTCGGGCTATATGCCCCGACGGGCATTGAATTACACTTTGACGTCTATTGACCACGCTTTACTAAAATATGACAATTTTTTACAGGTAACTGTAATTAAGTGAATTAAATTATTAGATTCAATTGAAACAGAGTTCAATGCAATTAAGTCTCTTGTCACTAATAAAAAATTAAAAATTGATTTTGTAAATAAATGTCAACACTCTATTGGCAATAATTGAAATTGATTAATAATGCTTTCCGATTGTCTACTTATTAACATATAAGGCAACGACCTGAAACAGGTCGATTTTTATTCTTAAATTGACAATTTACAGTATAAAAATATTATCCCCCTCCAGCACCCCCTCTGAATTATAAGCACCCCCTCGAAAATTTTAAATAAGAAAGGGGGTCGTGTGGCACCTTGTTGGAAAGGGATTTTAGTCCTCTGTTCAGCAATATACAGTTTTTTTTAAATTTGGTGCAATCATAACTAAGAAAATTAATTTTTAATATGTAAAATTTTGATAATGTCTTTATCACAAAACTTTACGTAGAATGAAGATAATAATGTCGGATAATATTCAGAATGTATTTTTCAATGTACTTGACAATTAAATTAAATGTTCAAAATGACCACCATTCACTATTTGATAATAACCGAGGCAATTATCCTAACTTTTAAATCAGCAATATACTTTAGAAATAATCAGGTATTTTCGTATCTGTTCTGCTAAACACCAGGAAAAAATCTTTGAAGAAACTAAAATATTAGTCAAAAGGCCAAATAATCAATTGATATGAATCTAGTAGGCTGCTGTCATTTAGGTATTTAAAGTTACTAAAAGACGTCAGTATAATATTTGTGCGCGTATTAAATTTAACTATGGCTTGTCTCTGCTATGGCTCATTTGTCCGAAACTCAAAGAATAGACATTTTAATTATGATTGGTTGTGGTAATAAAACAAGAACTCAAAAGGAGGTTTGTGAAATTTTTAATAATAAATAACCTGGTCAACACGTTTCACAGTCTACAGTTAGAAAAATTGAAAAAAAGTTTCGTGAAACTGGACATGTAAAAAATATTGAAAAACCAGGTAGAAATGTTCAATTTACTGATGAAAAAAAGTTAGATGTACTTCTAGAGATTGAGGAAAATCCGCATAAGACAACTCGAGAACTTGCCGCCGACAATGATGTAAGTAAATCATCTATTTTGAGAGTTTTGCATAAAGAAAAATACCACCCTTACAAACTTCAGTTGGTTCAGGAGTTAAATGAAGATGATCCTGATAGAAGGCAAGAATTCTGTGAATTGATGATGGACAGAATGAACGCAGATTTGCAGTTCATAAACAAAATATTTTTTTCTGATGAAGCGACGTTTCATTTAAACGGAACGGTTAACAAACAGAACTGTAGATATTGGAGCAGAGAAAATCCTCACTGGATGTGTGAGGCTCACACTCAATATCCTAAAAAAGTGAACGTTTGGGCTGGTATCATTAACAATAAAATTATTGGCCCTTATTTTTTTGAGGGCACAGTTAATGGTGAGGTTTATCTAGATTTTTTTATTAACTTTTTACTGCCTACATTTACAAAGACTTTTTCCTTATGTTAATCATCCAAATGAGATAGATCGATCTATTTACTACCAACAAGACGGAGCTCCACCGCATTTTGCACGTACAGTTAGAAATTATTTAAACGAGGTTTTTCCCAATAGGTGGATTGGAAGACGTGGAACGATCGAATGGCCGGCTAGATCCCCCGATGTGACTCCTCTCGATTACTTCTTATGGGGTTATTTAAACGCTAAAGTATATTTTAATAGACCAGACAATATTGCTGATTTGAAAGTTAGGATAACGGAAGAAATTAACAGAATAACCCCTGAGGTCATACAAAATGTTGTACGAGAATTCCAAAATTGCCTCGGTTATTGTCAAGAAGTCATTTTGAACATTTAATTTAATTGTCAAGTACATTGAAAAATACATTCTAAATATTATGCGACATTATTATCTTCATTCTACGTAAAGTTTTGTGATAGAGACATTATCAAAATTTTACATCTTAAAAATTAATTTTCTCAGTTATGATTGCACCAAATTTAAAAAAACTTTATATTGCTGAACAGAGGACTAAAATCCCTTTCCAACAAGGTGCCACACGACCCCCTTTCTTATTTAAAATTTTAGAGGGGGTGCTTATAATTCAGAGGGAGAGCTGGAGGGGGATAATATTTTCATACTGTAAATTGTCAATTTAAGAATAAAAATCGACCTGTTTCAGGTTTTTTTCACATAGTACATAATAACGCTAAAATTGATTTATTCCATATATATGGACCGCATTGTATATAAGTTCATTTCGTGTATTTCTTTTTACATTTTACGATTAACCTAATTTTTTTCAGATTCACTGGAAAGACGAAACTTACTGGAACAAATAAGAAAACAAGGTGACTACAAATACAATAAAACTAATCCAGAATCTTGCATCGTCACAAGAGAGTCTACTAAACCCTATCACACTGCATATATACCATGTGTAAATTGTAATGGATACTACTCTATTAAAAACTTATGTCATCATATAAGGAAGTATTGTTCAGGAAACAAGAAAAACAAAAGAAATCTAACCAACCTGGGCATTGTTAGAGGAGCATTCATTCACGAATCCGCATCTGATCTTCTAAAAGATCATGTATTTCCTAGCATAAGAAATATTAAAATATTAAAATTTTAAAATTTCTGATGTCGGACGAAACGGCTATTCTATATGGCAACTCCATTGCTAAACTATACATCAACATTTCACTTCATAACGTAAAGATGGTCACTGCCGAAATGAGACTACTGGGAAACAGTTTTCTAGTTATGCAGGAAAAGGACTCCAGAATTAAAGAGCTTAAAGACGTCTTTCATCCTACAAAGTATGAGATCTTATTTGAAGCTGTGAAAGTTGTAGCTAAATAGTTGGTGGCTTTGTCAAGAGTCAAAAAATAAAATAAAATGACCATGAAGGTCAGAAGGATGTTGAAAACTTCATTTATCTTCTACAATTTCATCAGACTTTTGATATGACAAAGAGCGCCAGTGAGTCAAGGACTAAGAAACAACGAAGTAAAGTGGAACTTATTCCAACTACAGGCGAAATAAATTATTTGATATCATCTTTGGAGGCAGATATCACTATTAATTTGTATTTGTATGAGTTGAAAAAGGGATTCAACGATAAGGTTTGGGTTAACTTGTGTAAGCTAACTTTGGTATATATTATGGTATTTAACAGAAAAAGACCTGGAGATGTTCAGAGAACAGAAATTATTGAATACAAAACAATACAAACAATCAACGAAAATGCTTGTAGTAATCTATCAAAACACCAAAAGGAACACGCTTCAAATTTTGCAAGGTATGTTTCTAGGGGTAAACTTAATAAAAGCTCTTCCATCTTATTATCTATCTAGGTCAGAGATGCCATTGACGCTCTACTAACCTTTAGGAAAGAGGCCCAAATTTCCTCTTCCAACAACTATTTATTTGCTGCTCCTTTTAGTACGCTGGGGTACTACGAGGCAGACAAGATTTTGAATGAATATTGTAGTAACAAAGGTGTTCCTCATGGCAAATTCACTGCTACTAAATTGCGCAAACACAGCCACAGACACAGCATTATTATCGAATGACAAACAAACGGTAATTAGTGAATTTATGGGACATAGCCAACATATACATAATGATATTTATAAACAAAGGGATGCTTATGTAGATATTATGGTAATGGGTCAGGTTTTAACGGATGCTTCAGGCTTGACAAAATCATCTTTCCCATGAAGCATACCAAGCACCCAGTAGTCAAGTTCAAAACCACCACGATGGATAGATGATAGCAGTGAGTCTGAGCCAGAGCTCACTGATTTGTCAACAAATGAAAAAAGAAAGAGAGATCTGTTTCCAATCATAGAAGAAAGCGAGAATTTAATTGATAAATCTGATGTTTCTTCCGTCGAACATCCAACAACTATTGCTTCTCCTACTATAAATTATTTGACTTCTATTGAAAGAGGTTTTGTAACTCCCACTGAACAAAGTACCGCGACTCCTTTCATTAATGTTGGAAGCAGAACTTGGGCGACTCCTGAGAGAAACATGTTAAGGGAATGTTTTAGAGACCATTTTAATAGATGAGAAGTACCTGATTTAACCGTCATTCAAGAAGAAAAATTATCTGGTAAACTTAAACATGTCTCCCGTTCCATTCAACAAATTCAGGCTTGGATAAGAGAGGAAATAAAACGAAAACAAAGAGGTGCATACTTTTAATTTTGTCATTTTATTTAAAGACTTGTTGTATTGAAGGATAAAATGTATACAATGAAAAGGGTTTGAAATATTTTCAAATTATACGTGAAAATGTAGAAAAATGAAAATATGAAATAAAGTTTATACATTCTATACATACTCTGTTTTATATTATTTTATTATATCTATATTTAATAATAATACTACATTTTATTGTCCTAGGCAAAAAAGGTTGGACGACGCCACAGAAATTGAAATGTAGAGAGTACTTTAAAGAATATTATTGTGGCAAGACAAAACAGAAATATCATACTACACTTGAACTACAGGAAGCCGTTAAAATTGTACCCGAGTTTCATGGAAAGTCCATTCAAACCATACGAAGTCATTTGCAGCACGATTTCAAGTATATTGCTCGAAGAAACAAGCAATAGTTATTTGTTTAACTAGGCAGAGAAGTAACAGATTTACTTCCTCGGCTTCGCCTCGACAATGAAACTAGCCAAGGCAGTGAATCTGATTCTCTGCCGTGTGAAACATATTATATTTTCTCAAATTTTTTGTACAGTGTGTTTAGATTAATCAAATAAAAATGAAAACTTTTATATGACGGATATAACTCACAATTTGTAATATTTTTTGTAATCGTATGTTATAGTTAATAATTAAATCGTATTTCTCCATTTTTTTGGTCGATTAGACCTTAAATTGTATACATATTAATATCTACCGGAAGATAATAAATATAATGTTAAATATCAACAATAATAGTGTGCACAGTGAAGATAGCCTATGTATGTGTGACGTGGAAGTGATTGTTTGATTCCACCCAGATAACACTGAAGGTATAAACATATTCTTAGCATGCGCTCACAAGATGATAATTCGTACATTCTCTAAAGTATATACATAAGACATCCATAGTGCCTGGTGAAAAGAATAAGTTTGTGCTATTTAAAGTCGAAATAGTACATTCTGTTAAGTACTTGCCAAGAACATACTTATTTTTTTTTTTTTTTTTTTTTTCGGGCCGAGATGGGAAACTCATGTTCGAATGGGTCCAGGACCCAAACAGTGTTGGACTCATCCCCAAGGAGATGCCTACCAACCAAACCCACCTCAAACTCGCCGTTACCCCCGCCTCGGAATCACTACCCTAGCATACTTCGAGACAGGCGGCGGTCCCTCGCACACTCTCCGCTCACACTGTCATCTTCTCCCTCCTATCACTCCTGCCTCTCATGCCATATCGAGTCCTTCTCTCCCCCTTACCATGCTCTCTACTACTCCACTCACCTCCATCCATTCCTCCTCCCCCCTCAACATTATCTCCACCATGTTTTCCCAGTACACCGCCTCCCCTAGTTTCCTCTCCAACTTCTTCAGCACTTCCTCGTTCCTCCAGCATCTAAACACATGCCCCACATCATCCTCCACTTCACACCTCTCGCACACACCAGTCTCTCGTTTCCCAATCTTGTGGAGGTACCCTACTCTCGACCCATGTCCAGTGAGCACTTGTGTCAAGAAGTAGTTCACCTCCCCGAATTTCCGGTCCATCCAATCTCTCCTATTCCCAATCGCTCCTTTTAGCGCGCCCTCATACTCCTCCCACCTTCTCTCCATTTCCTCCTCCATCCATTCCCGTACCTCTTCTTTGGTCGCACCCCTCCAGCGTTTGCTCCTAGCTCTAGCCAACACGTCCAATGGGTAGGACCTTGCCAGCACCGCTGCTGCCAGTCCACCCACCGTCCTGTACCCCTGCACCACCCTCAGCAGTATCCCTCTCTGCACCCGCAGAAGTGGCCTAACCCTCGCATTCACCCCCGCTCTTTCACCCCACACCTCCGCACCGTACAGCATACTCTGCTCTACCGTCCTACCAATTACCCTCCTCTTCCACTCTCCCGGCCCTTTCACATTACACATCAATCTCCCCAGCCATGCTGCCCTCACTTTACCCTTCTCTGCCGCCTTTACCATATGGGTTTTGAAGGATAATTGGCTATCCAACCACACCCCTAGGTATTTCACAGACTCCTCCATGCGAATTATCCTTCCCTTAACCATCACCCCCACTTCCCTTGCCCTGCTCCGTCCCTTCACTAGCAACCCCACCGTCTTCTCTTCCGCCACTTCCAGTCCGCACCGCTCTATCTTCTCCACAATCTTCCTGCACATTCTCTCCGCCTTTCTTTCTATCTCCGCCTCTCCCTTTGCCGTACATACCAGACACACATCATCCGCATACACCGTAATCTCACATCCCTCTTCACATACTATCCCACAAACCTCATCAAACACACACTTCCAGAGCGTCGGTCCAAGAACCGAGCCCTGAGGCACTCCAGCCTCCATCTCATATCTCCTCCCTCTGGAGTCTACAATCACACGCCCCGTCAGGTAGTCCTCCACCAGGTTAACCAACCCCTGCTCCACTCCAAGCCTCAGCAACGCGCTCAACACTGCCCGTTTGCTGACACTGTTGAACGCGTTCCCGACGTCGAAGAACACGAGTAGGGCCAATTTCTTCTTCCTCCAGCTGCCCTCCCTAGCTCTTTCCACCAAACCCATCACCTTGCTCAGTGCCGAGATGCAAGATTTCCCCTTCGTGAACCCATGCTGGTTTACCCTAAAACCCCCATTCCTACCAACTTCCTCCTCAATCCTATCCCTTATTATCCCCTCCATCAATTTACCCATACCACACAGCAGGCTGATAGGCCTATAGTCCCCCGCCCGCTTCCCCTCTCTACCCGCCTTCTTCATCAGTATCACCCTGGCTACCTTCCATCCTTCCGGGAACTCCTCCTCCCTCAGCACCCTGTTGAATAGTTCCCAGAAGTACTCCCTATTGTCATCCAACAGCCTCTTCACCATATCACCCCTCAGGCCATCTATCCCTGGGGCTTTTCTCACTTTAATATTTCTCCCCCAATCTTCTACCTCCCACTTCTCTACCGGCCTTATCCCCCTCATTTTCACTACCCCCCTTGTATCTTGGATTTCCTGAATTCTGCCACCCACTCCTCCTTCTCCCCCTTTGAACAATTTCTCTATGATCTCCTTCTCCCAATCCTCCTCTAGAACCTCGTTTCTATTTCCACCCATCCTCTTCACCGCTATCTCATACGCCTTTCCCCATGGATTGTTTTCCAATTCCCCCAGTAACTCTTCCCACTTCCCTCTTTTTTCCCTCTCCACTCTACGCTCCAGTTCCTTCTTCTTCTCTTTATATCTCCCTCTTCCCTCTATCCTTCCTCTTCCCCTCAGCATCCGTCTTCGTTCTTTCTTACACTCCCTCCACAGCTCCTCTATTTCCTCATTCCACCAGTAATTGGCCCTCCGCTCACGCCTATTGCCCCTCTTTCCCTCTCTTTTGCAGCCCTGTATCACATTGTACAATTCATCTGCATCATGTCCAAGTCCCCTTCCTATCTCTTCTCTTACTTTCTTCCTCATTCTCTCTGCCTCGGCTTTCGTCCACTTCCATTCCCACTCTTCCACTAAATCCTTTCTCTCTTTCCTTATATCCGTCTCCACATACCTATGTAAGCTCAAGCTTTCCTCATCCTCCAGCACCCCCCAACTAAACACTCTTTCCCACAGCCATTCATCACATGCTGTTATATCAATGAATGATGAACCCCCGTCACCCCTCACGAAGGTGGGCAGTAGTCCATCATTCAGCACCACCAACCCGTTGGATGTTAACACTTCCTCAAGGATCTCCCCTCTCCTGTCCGTTTTCTTCCCCCCCCATATAGTATTCTTCGCATTGAAGTCCCCTGCCACCATTCTCCTTATGATCCTCCTTTTTCCTTTTGACACCCTCAGATCGTCCTCTAATCCTGTCATGCTCCTCTCATATTCTTCCAGGCTGACATTTGGGCTTATATACACACTATACACCACTATGTCTCCCATTCGCACTACCACCCATCCATTTCCCTTCCTCACTTCATCCGCCCTCAATCCATCCCCCACCACTCTTATTCCTGCTTCTCCTGTATCGTCCATAATCCATCCCTGCTTCCCCACATATCTAGCATTCACCTCGGATCCACACACTACATCCACTTCCCTCCTAAAAATCACTTCATCCAATATATCATGCGCTATCCTACATACATACTTATGAGAATGTGCAAGTCACACATTACTTTTAGTACATATTAAGGATGTGCTTAAAAGAATATTATCTGGTACATCCTAAGCACTTGCTTACTAGATTCCACCTCGAACTATCCCACAAAGTGTTGAAAAAGGAAAATATGAAAAATGTACAGAATTTATTTACGTTTTAATACTACAAAAATATTAATAATGGTTTGTTATTATTGATAAATGTTTATCGGTTTAGTGTCGAACTTGGAAGCTCTATATTAAAAGTTGAATTATATATTTTTTTAATAAGATGAAATAATCACCATTGTATGTGTAATAATAAAGTGAAAAACATATAATCATGAGTATACTCATCTTTAACCTTCACTTTTTTATTGTTCTGTTTTCAAAAATAGAAAATCGTTTAGTTGGTTGTAACTCTCTAACAAGTAAAGGCCAATCTAAAATTAATTATGTGAGAAGTAGAATACAGGTTATGTTAATATCGAAGTTTTGCCTCCATTTCCATTTGTTAGGCCTCGTTTTGTCAGTAAGGTGAATGTGACGAGTTTTGGTTTTTTTTTTAAAGTGAGGTAGTGAAAATTAATATTAAAGTAGGTATAGTAAAATTAATACCTATTTAGAGGTACCAGCCGTTTTAGTAACTTAACGTATGCGGCTTCTTGAACCATCTGACATTAACATGAAATCAAAATTTGACGAAACTTCAAAAACGTGACATCTAATAAATTAGTTACGACGTTCATTTTTGTTGGTAATTTTTTGTTTCAACCGATTTATTAATAATAAATAAGGATGGTCTTATTCTAAATGGGTATAAAATTTACTATAGGTGATCTGTGGTATAAATGTCAAAAAATTAATTTAAATTTAAAAAATTTACAGTGTTTATTCAGATATGAATAAAATATTAAAATTCATAGTTAAAAAATTCCACCTGATTACATTTGTTTTCAAATGGATCACCGTCATCTTCGGATACATTCTAAATATTCAAGGAGCTTATAATATTTTCAAGAAATATAATACACCAGCGGAAATTGCCAGCACATCCGCCCCGACCAATATCACCATTAACAATACGTTTATTATAAAACAAACATCCAATGACGATTCGGATGCAAGTATCGGGGAAGAAGAAAGGTAATTTAGAATACATATCTATTATTGTGTGTTATCGATTAAGTGTCTCGGGAACTGTATTTTATAAGGGTGACAGAATCTGCACATAGTCTGTTAAGCTTACAATGCCCCGTCAACACACCCACTACGGCTTTGACAGTTTTCCTATCTTTGCTTATTAGGTCTGCCGTAAAAGTTGGCGAATGTCCTCTAATGAATGTTTCGCCCGTCTGTCCTGGTGAGGTTACCCACCATTCTAGAGATTTCTGTGCCACCCACTTCTTTGAGGCCATATTTATTGTCGACTTTGCGACACCACAGAAGGGTTCCGGTCCAATAAATGACATTGATGAGCCTTGTCTGGCCGTTTCATCCGCCAATTCGTTGCCCTTATAACCCTCGTGCTACCAGGCTACCATGACCTTTCAATGTTGTCCAAAAGCGTTTTGAGGCACCTATATAATCCCATATTAGCTTAGAATTGACCTCTAAGGAATCGAGTGCCTTCAGTGCCGCTTTACTGTCGGTGAAGATGGCAACTGAACGGTATGTCCTTTCCTGCCTTTTAATTTCTTCAACGTAGTGGTGAATCGCCGTCACTTCCGCTTGGAAAGTTGTGACGTTCTTAGATAGGCTTATTGGAATAGCTATCCCTCGTTTTAGCCCTACAATTCCAGCTCCTACATCTACTTTTGTCTTTCTTCCAGTCTTCCCTACCTGGTATAGTTATTTGGAACTTATTATTAAAGCTATATCTCGTGGCCGTTGCGTCCATGGGCTGCCCCATTAAGACATCCGCCTTTAGCTCCTCGATAAGCTTTCGATAGTCAGCACCTTGCGTTTGGCTTATATGTTGTTAACTCTTCAGTAATCTGTGCGTTACAGATCTGGCCTCGCCTTGTATAAAAATGTGTAGTGGAGGCAGATTCAGCAAGACTTCCATCACACTTGTGGGAGTAGTTTTTATGGCTCCCGTAATACACAGGCAAGCAAGCCTTTGTGAGCTGCTCAATAGCCTTATAGCTCTCACTCGCAGTGTCTTTGTCCACCACACTACTGATCTATAGGTTATCATTGGTCTAACAACCCTTGTGTATAGCCATTGGGTAATTTTTGGGGTAAGTCCCCAGTTTTTACCACACATTCTTCTTCATCTGCCAAGGGAAAAGGTAGCTTTCTGTGTGGTCTTCTGAAGGTGAGTGTTCCATGAAAGCTTTTGATTAAAATGTACTCCTAGGTACTTTTTTTCTTTGGCAAATGGAATCTCTATTGGCTTTAGGCCTTGTACATTTTATTTTGCAGAAGGTTTCATTTTCTGCTAGGCTGACACATCTGTCCATATCCGTCTACACTCCAAACAATGCCTAAACCTAAGTCAGTTTTACTGTAATTAATAGAACTTAGATTCAGAGAAACTAATATTTGTCTAGCTGGACTATTCACCTTTTTATGAAGTAAATCAGCTGTTTGAATGAGTTCTAGCTACTGACAGATAGTTAATTACTGACTACCGAAGATTTAGAACTCGAACAAAACAGCATACGTATACTGGTGTCACGTGTCTAAGCAGAAACACAGCAAACTCCTGGTGGAAAAACTCCCGGAGACACTGACCAGCAAAATATCCGAAGGTAATACCAGAGGAAGAAATTATCTTTCAATGAAAAGTACTGACCTAGTGGAGATATAAACTTCTGGACTGGTCATTTCTTACCCACGCGTACGATTTTTTGGCATTGTCGTGTAGGTCAAGCTGCTTATTATTTTTATGAAGTACAGTAACGGCTAGCTTCCTAACTATAACTATTCGCAATTCGGGTGACATAACAGAATACAAATGGCGACATTGATTGTGATAAAAAACCAATCCTTAAGGATCTAATTTATTCATAGGTCAATTGAGTTGCAGTGACCTCATTGTAATCTAAGTTAGTTATCTTGAAAGAATGCTGGCGATTTGAATAAAAATAATGATAATAGCATTTTTGCCAATGACTGTGACATTTCTAAAAATAGTTTTATGCTCGAATAAATAAAACAATAAAAACTAATTGAGCATTTATTAACACTATAATAATAATTGTCTATTGTGGTATATTTATGGAAATTTTCTCGAATTAAAAATCAATATTTCTCAATGTTAAGCTGAATTGTTATTTCCTTTTTTTTTTCAGTTCCGATTAGAGACCATTAGGATGTATCCGATGGATCCGATGGATCCGATGTTAGAAGAGTCATAATCAATAATAATATAATCGATTTTATGCATTCCCGGACAGCGTCGTGACGTGCTGTACCGGGCGAGTGAACACCAACCTTCATTTAATGTGTGGTAAGGCATGTAGCACTAGATGTGGTAGCTATAGATATATTTTTTCCTATTTTCAAGCACATACTTATATAGAAAAATGTATAGGCTTTCGTGATCGGAATTATGACTATTATTGTTTCTTTGGCTTAAAGACCATGGTTTCTAAGCCCAAGAAACAATAATAGACATGATAAAATAAAACAAATTAATTTGTTTGAATCTTAAATAATGAAGATTTAAACAAATTAATTTGTTTTATTTTATCAGTAGTGTGGATCTTCATCAAGTAAAAGCCTCATCTATTTAATAAAAGACATACTTATATGTTTTTTGCCATTCTTGGTGTAGTAGATTCTAATCTGATTTATTGTTATAGGAGGACCACAAGAATGCGTTACCACCGTCAGAAACAGAAAATATGATTTGTAATCAATACGATATCGTTTCTAAATTCAGAGAAATTTTATCCAAAGGCGAACAAAAATTTACTGTGAAGTAAGTACTATTCGTGGTGTGTGTGTGTGTGTGTGTGTGTGTGTGTGTGTGTGTGTGTGTGTGTGTGTGTGTGTGTGTGTGTGTGTGTGTGTGTGTGTGTGTGTGTGTGTGTGTGTGTGTGTGTGTGTGTGTGTGTGTGTGTGTGTGTGTGTGTGTGTGTGTGTGTGTGTGTGTGTGTGTGTGTGTGTGTGTGTGTGTGTGTGTGTGTGTGTGTGTGTGTGTGTGTGTGTGTGTGTGTGTGTGTGTGTGTGTGTGTGTGTGTGTGTGTGTGTGTGTGTGTGTGTGTGTGTGTGTGTGTGTGTGTGTGTGTGTGTGTGTGTGTGTGTGTGTGTGTGTGTGTGTGTGTGTGTGTGTGTGTGTGTGTGTGTGTGTGTGTGTGTGTGTGTGTGTGTGTGTGTGTGTGTGTGTGTGTGTGTGTGTGTGTGTGTGTGTGTGTGTGTGTGTGTGTGTGTGTGTGTGTGTGTGTGTGTGTGTGTGTGTGTGTGTGTGTGTGTGTGTGTGTGTGTGTGTGTGTGTGTGTGTGTGTGTGTGTGTGTGTGTGTGTGTGTGTGTGTGTGTGTGTGTGTGTGTGTGTGTGTGTGTGTGTGTGTGTGTGTGTGTGTGTGTGTGTGTGTGTGTGTGTGTGTGTGTGTGTGTGTGTGTGTGTGTGTGTGTGTGTGTGTGTGTGTGTGTGTGTGTGTGTGTGTGTGTGTGTGTGTGTGTGTGTGTGTGTGTGTGTGTGTGTGTGTGTGTGTGTGTGTGTGTGTGTGTGTGTGTGTGTGTGTGTGTGTGTGTGTGTGTGTGTGTGTGTGTGTGTGTGTGTGTGTGTGTGTGTGTGTGTGTGTGTGTGTGTGTGTGTGTGTGTGTGTGTGTGTGTGTGTGTGTGTGTGTGTGTGTGTGTGTGTGTGTGTGTGTGTGTGTGTGTGTGTGTGTGTGTGTGTGTGTGTGTGTGTGTGTGTGTGTGTGTGTGTGTGTGTGTGTGTGTGTGTGTGTGTGTGTGTGTGTGTGTGTGTGTGTGTGTGTGTGTGTGTGTGTGTGTGTGTGTGTGTGTGTGTGTGTGTGTGTGTGTGTGTGTGTGTGTGTGTGTGTGTGTGTGTGTGTGTGTGTGTGTGTGTGTGTGTGTGTGTGTGTGTGTGTGTGTGTGTGTGTGTGTGTGTGTGTGTGTGTGTGTGTGTGTGTGTGTGTGTGTGTGTGTGTGTGTGTGTGTGTGTGTGTGTGTGTGTGTGTGTGTGTGTGTGTGTGTGTGTGTGTGTGTGTGTGTGTGTGTGTGTGTGTGTGTGTGTGTGTGTGTGTGTGTGTGTGTGTGTGTGTGTGTGTGTGTGTGTGTGTGTGTGTGTGTGTGTGTGTGTGTGTGTGTGTGTGTGTGTGTGTGTGTGTGTGTGTGTGTGTGTGTGTGTGTGTGTGTGTGTGTGTGTGTGTGTGTGTGTGTGTGTGTGTGTGTGTGTGTGTGTGTGTGTGTGTGTGTGTGTGTGTGTGTGTGTGTGTGTGTGTGTGTGTGTGTGTGTGTGTGTGTGTGTGTGTGTGTGTGTGTGTGTGTGTGTGTGTGTGTGTGTGTGTGTGTGTGTGTGTGTGTGTGTGTGTGTGTGTGTATATATACTGTAATACTGGCTTCAAGCATCAATTGAAGTACCTAACGCAAAAGTTAACATAATCTGTTGTTAAGATACGGAAATGAATAATATTAATAAAAAAAAATGACTAATTAAAACAAACAAGTTTAAATAAGATGCTCAATATGTCTACCGTTGATTTCTTGGCAATAAAATATTCTAGACAAAAACTCTTCCCTTCTTTCCTAATGGTAATGTGAACACTCAGAACGTCCGATACTGGAGTGACACAAATCCTCACATTTTCCATGAAGGACAGACCCAGTTCGCTCAAAAAGTAAATGTGTGGGCAGGGATTCTAGGAAACTACATTGCTGGACCTGTATTTCTGAACACGAATTTGACTGGAGAAATATATCTGGAAATACTAGAGAATGCTATTGAACCCCTAATCTTTGAAATACTTGAGGATCATCCTAATAAATTCCGTGATTTGGAGATAGCTTTTCAGCAAGATGGTGCTCCTCACCACTATTATGGACCAGTAAGGCGATATTTAAACGAGCAGTACCCTGGTAGGTAGATAGGACGACGGGGTTCAATAGAGTGGCCTGCTCGTTCTCCTGATCTGACACCACTCGATTTCTTTTTGTGGGATTATCCGAGAACAAAAGTTTATAGTACGCCAGTCGGCACCGTTGAAGATCTAAAACGAAGGACTCGTGAAGAATGCAGATCGATTTCTTCAGAGATCCTTGAACGCGTTCGGGTAGAGTTTTTGTCCAGAATCTTTTATTGCCAAGAAGTCAACGGTGGACATATTGTTTGTTGTTTATGGTTTTATTTTTTATATTCCAACCAAGTAAAGTGCTATTTTTATTATTTATTCAGTTTGATAAACAAAATCCACGCTTGCTTTTTTTTGTTAATAATATAAGTTTTCAAGTAAAACCTTAATTTTCTAAATATTTTTATATCAAGTTCTAAATCATTACTGTACAATATTATTGCATTTGTGCTATACCTTGAGCGTCAAAAGTGAATGAATAGTAATTTAAACATACAATTGCATTTTCTACACAATTATATATCCTCAAATTATTAACAAATTTTACATAAACTACTTATTATAACCATACATTTTTTCCCAATAATGTGACATTTGCTTACTACTTTCGCCATGGCTTGTGGCCAATGATTATTCGATATTTAGACATGCCTTGATCCCTTATTGGCCGCGACAACTGCGAGCAGTACAATACATATTTCACGTAATTGTCAATTAGTTCAAAAAGTCTGTGCACGACCCTTTCGGAACACACTCCCAATCTAGTTATTTTTAGTGGTGTGTTTGAGGTTTCCTAAAATGCTCCTCCTAGTTTAAAAACAAGGTATATGAATGTACCACTTTACTTACCGAATTCTTATTTGCCCCATCATCCCCAAAAATTCTCTTATTGTTCTTTTTCAAATCCAGGCTGGTGTAGTCTTCACTAGATAAGTCCCATATAAATGAACGCTTTGTAATTTCTGTTATGGTTTCACAACATATGCGTTGATATGCAGATAAAAATTTATACTGAAACAAAATTCACGTAACTCATTCTTCAGTTGGTAACGGTTGCGACCAAAGTAGCAGCTACTATATATAAGTAAAATTAATACCTATTTAGAGGTACCAGCCGTTTTAGTAACTTAACGTATGCGGCTTCTTGAACCATCTGAACCCGCATGAAAAAAATTAGGTTATGACCTTTGTCATGTCAAATGCTTGACATATTTCTTATTGCATTGGCGTAGTGACTTGAAATTTCATATTATCAGTGGCGGTTTGTAATAATACAAATTAATTTTATGAAATTCATAAAATTCTAAAGATGTTGACATAATAAAAGAATATAAAAGAAGCGCACTAATTTTAAAAACATTGTTTTATTAACTAGATACATAGTTTTCTTAAAAAAATATGGCAATTCAGAGTTCGATTAAGTACAAATTCTATATTTAAAAAAAATGACAACGTGATCTTCAAGGCAAAGTTTAATTAGTTTCTAAATCAGAATAACTTTCGGAAAGTGATAGTTCATCATCGGATTCATTGGATACAGAGATCACCATAGATTCGATGTTTAGTAGGTCCAGTTTGTTTTCTACTTCCCATGCTTCAGAAATAATTTTCAATGTATGATTTATGTAATTCTGCCAGTGTTGCTCCGGTACATTTTTTACAACGTCATCCATACTTTTAAGACTTCAGTAGGTGACCTTGCAGTTTTCGTAATAGCTTGGTCATAATGCCTTTTAGTTTCTGACCATACCATTTCGATGGCATTAAAATGGCAATGATAGGGTGGTAGCCTGAGAACACAATGACCATGCTCGGCAGCGTATTTGTCTAAATGATAATTTTTTTCTGGCAAAACTTGCTTTTCAATTATATTCCAAACAGCATCCTTTAAAATGTGATCTGGAAAAGGAATATTCTTTTTTTTGAGCCATTCTAACATGCGTGTTTTACTCCAACTTTTTCTTGGGATTTCTTCATCCAGGCGACTGTGATACGATGCGTTATCCATTATAATTAACGATGGTTCTTCCAAGTTTACAATTAGTTGCTGTTTAAACCAATTTTCAAAATTTTCGGTGTTCATATTATCATGGTAATCGCCTGTTTTTTTATTGCATTTAAAAATAAGCGATGCATTTGCCACAAAACCTTTTTTATTACCGGCATGAACAATTACATATCGTGTCCCACTTCCAGTTATTTTTAAATCACTGTGTTTAGTACCATCTTGCCACATTCTTAAGCCACATTAAGCATAAGTTTTTTGGATTCATCAGAATATCGCATTTTTATATCTTATTTTGCGTTATGACATTAACATGAAATCAAAATTTGACGTAACTTCAAAAACGTGACATCTAATAAATTAGTTACGACGTTCATTTTTGTTGGTAATTTTTTGTTTCAACCGATTTATTAATAATAAATAAGGATGGTCTTATTCTAAATGGGTATAAAATTTACTATACACAATCTGTTACACATCACAGATTGTGTCAGAACATATGGAGCCTTAGATACTTTTAGTGCTTTTCCATTTGAAAACTTTATGTCCCAAATTAAAAGGAAAATACGTAAAGCTGCCCTACCACTTCAGCAAGTTATTCGTAGAACAAAAGAAATTAATGAAAGTACCTCTTTATTTTCAAGTAATAATCAAACAGGAGCTCAATTTCTAATTGAACATTCCAATGGACCTTTAACAATAAATAGTACGGGCCCCCAGTATAAAATTATGAAAACAAATAATTTTCGCTTAAATGTGTCGGAATTTAGTGACAGATTTGTACTTCTTGAAGACATTAAAATCATAGAATTGAAAAATTTTGTTACCATAGCAACCCAGACTGTAATCTTAGGAACTGAATATAGAATTAATAATCCCCTTTTCCAAATTCCATGTGATTCGTCAATAATTGGAATAAACATTATAGAGAAAACTGATAATGTTCTCAGGGTGTACCCAATCACTGCCATTAAAAAGAAGCTAATGGTTTTACCACACAAAAATAAATTTGTTGCCTTTCCTCTATTACACAATTTATATTAATCTTATTTGTTAATTTTTCTTAATAACCGATATACTAATTTTTTTCATTATGGAAATTTTTTAAATGTATTCAAGACTGATTAGCAAATAGTATAAGTAGCCTGATAACAATTACTGTAGGGTTACTTTTTCAAATGAAACTAACTGTTTCTAAATAATTCCACAATATAATGAAAAAAATTATGAAAATTGATAAAAATTTACAATTGTTTTGATATTATTATCATTCTGATGGGATTTCACAAAGTAGGGGTCGAAACAGTAAATTACTGTAGGGTTACTAATTTATTGTGTTCTTAAAGAAATCTATGCAGGCAGTTTTAAAAGAAGTCATCAAATGTTTTTTGCTTCATGCTTCATGCATAAAGAGCAAGTGGAATGATTTAGTTTTTTCCATAATTCTTATTGCAAATTTTGTTTTGTACCTGAAATAATGGGTAATGGACAAATAATTAGAAATGCAAGGAATTTCAGGCATATTATAATTACTTTTAAAATGAGTTGTTGACAAGTACTGTATGTATTGTATTGTTTTAGCTGTGATAGATTAGATTTATAAAATAATAGCTGGTGCATTATCAGTGGTAAATAATGGTTTGGGCTGTAGTGTCATTTGATAATGAAAATACAGTTGAGGTAGTTCCCGTTAGCTGGTACATTATGCAATCAAAAGAATGCTTTTGGCCACCTCGTACAGTAAATAAGTCAAAGATAGGACGACTAATAAATAATTTAGTAGAACCTAGTGTAGATTGGAAACCCCACAGTGCAACTATCTTAGGAGAATATGGTAAGTATTATCTTTAAAAACACTACATAGGTCCAAATTCAAAATTTAAATTGTTACGTATTTGGAGTATATATGGATATATATAACTGATTGTTATAGGATCTAAAAATATGCAAAACTAGTCTTCAAATTTTTTTCATTGCAGTACATATTTTACTTTTTTAGATAACTTGGAAGTTGCTAAAAAAAAAGGCTTGAGAGAGCTGAATTTACAAGTGACCTTAACTCAACTCAGTCAGAAGAAGCAGGTAGAGGTTTAAGGAAAATTAGACCAAATCGTAGATATAAAAATAACTCTATGTCTGAAGAGGACTCGAATGAAGAAAGTTCCTCATCAGATGGAAATGTTTATCCAAAGCATAGGGGAGTCTATAAATGTATGAGTATATGTTTTCTTTATTTTTTTATGTATGGATAACTTTTTATATTATTTTTAGCACTTTGTTTTACTGATCCTCCAGAAGCGAAACTGTCTTCAAAAGGATCATCACCGATTCATTCCACCAATGATTTAAATCAACATATAGTGGCTAGCCAGCACTCACAAGGGTTTTTGTCAGTCAATTCTCATAGCTTAAAGCAACATACAGAAGTCAACCGCTATTTACAAGATTCCTCAGTTGCCCATTCTCCCAGTACAAGTAAACAAGCTATTTCTTCTCGTAGTGATCTTCCATCGAAGATATGTGAAAGAGGCATCATGTATTTCTATTTTCTCACATATTATTTTAAAACCTGTGACAAAAGCTTACATATTATATAATGAAAACAGGGCTAATCTAAGTTATTTTGTAGGTAATGTGGATTCACTAGTAAAAAATAGTAAAGTAATATCTTTGGGTACGTTCAAATGGTAGTTTTTCAACTAAGAAAAAGTTATATAATGTACCTTGGTTTTTTTAGATGTGGAACAAAAACTATTACGTGAAATTTCACTGCTTCATTTAAAAGTAGATTCAGTTCTAGAAAATATTAGAGTTTTAAACAGAGTGCCGGAAATGCAAATTACCCAGGTACAAATTTTATTCCAAAATTTCAATAAATTTGGAAGAAGACCTTACTATTATTGAAGAATGGTTGGAAAATAAAAATAATTACAAAGTTGCTGTGAGTATAAATGGTATTTTTTTAAGAAATGTGGACAATGTAATAAATAATTTTCACATCCTTATTTCAATTGTTTTAACACACCATTTAGGTCTAAATTTTTTATCAGAAATTCTAAGTTGAAAACTAAAAACAATTTTGTATTTCATATCACTTCAGATAAAATGTTGGCTTTTTTTCAATTTGTTGAATAAAAATATACAATAAGACCGGGTAGATGTGACTTTTGAAAAATTAGGAGATTAAATAATTAGTATGTATATATAATATGTTTATATAGTCTCTTTGATGTTTACCATGTGACTTGTCTAGAATATAGTTAATTCTATGAAAAATTTGTTTAGGTTGTGGAGTTAGGTCGAATTGGAGGAACTTCAATGCCTCAAACTACAAGAAAATTATTATATAGAAT
Source organism: Lochmaea crataegi (assembly GCA_947563755.1). Taxonomy (NCBI): domain Eukaryota; kingdom Metazoa; phylum Arthropoda; class Insecta; order Coleoptera; family Chrysomelidae; genus Lochmaea; species Lochmaea crataegi. The sequence goes on along the minus strand of OX387433.1, from coordinate 41,230,424 downwards.
ATTGAGTAACGATATTGCCAATAAATTCTCGTGGGATGGGGTGAAGCAAAAAAAAACCATTCAAGAATTTAATTATTTCAAGAGTTATATTAGGTAAGTCATTGTTCATGGACTGTATCATGAAAACATTCTAATATATTAACAAACTCAGAAAAACATTTCGTTGGTAATTTCTTTGAATATTTTTTGCAGATGCTGTAAAAGTTTCGTTTAGACAGTCTACAGAAACAGACATTATTAATGTTATTAAAGCGTGGCTTGTGAAGGCCAAAGAAAGGATGAAAAATCAAAAGGTAATATAAAAAATACAACGCAAAAATGCTTAGTTTAACGTGTTTTTATTTTTAGTTAAAGTAAAAAATGTGGAGAGGATTCAGCCATAGAATGCGTAAAATTTATTTTAAGAATTAATATTTGATTTAAGTTATTGTTTTTATTTTATATTAAAAAATGTTAATTACGTTATTTGAGATTATATATTAGTTAATATGATTTTGAGTATTATTTAAATATTCCTGGGAATTACATTGTAATAATTGTAACAAAATTTTTTAAGCGGTCTTACAAAATCTACTACTAAACATCAAGAGTTTGTGAAAGAGATTGTTAATGTTTATTTTTTTAGCTATGCATGTACATCAAGGAGTTTAAAAGACAAGCTTAACTTATTGTTAGAAATCATCTTTCTAGAAAATTCCACATAGGGTTTCAATCATTTTGGGCTATTGTTTTATTTTCATATGGATTTTTCTGTTTAGACGTTCAGGATAATAGTAAATAAAAATATCTGGAATATTTTATTATTTTATCACAATGGTTTGTACCCTTTAATTTTTTGGTACAACCAAAGTTCGATAAAATAGTTGAATGAGGAAAAATATTTATTTATACTAAACTCATTCTTTTGAGTATAGAATAGCACATGCATAAGATGTGAGTTTGTTCTACTATAGAATATGCTTTTCACATGAATCACATTCCCAGCAGATGTACATATAATGTGCTATGTTTGTGCTTTCCATACAATATTCTAAAATATGTGAAATGCACAATCAAAGAATATGCTTTGGTATGTACATAGAATGTCTGTAGCACAAACTTACGCGGGACATTTCCATATTCTTGGAACATCCGTAGTACATGCTGAATGCAAAAAACGCATATGTATAGCATATTATTATTCCCAAGAGGATATTCCTATCACATGTATAGTACCTAAAATTGTTATCTGGGCATGGACCTGCTTAAATCACATTATCATTGCCGTTGCTGAGTAAAGTCTGGGAGATTTGAAAAAAAGAAGAAAAAATGATTTTTTTAATGCCTAGGCATTAAAAATCATTTTTACTGCCTAGGCAGTAAAAAAATGTCACTAAAACTGACGTTTAATGTCAATCGGAGAAAATAGTTATTTGTTTAACTAGGCAGTGAAGTAACACTGCCGCGGCTAGCAATTAATTGTCGAGGCGAAGCCGAGGCAATGAAACTAGCCAAGGCAGTAAATCTGATTCTTTTCCATGTGATACATATAATTTTTTCTCCAATTGCTTGTACAGTGTGTTTAGAATAATCAAATAAAAATGAAAAAAATTTTATGACGGATATAACTCCTAATTTGTAATATATTTTTTAATCGTATGCTATAGGCAATAATTAAATCGTATTTTTTAATTATTATTGTCGATTAGACCTTAAATAGTATACATAATAATATCTTCCGAAAGATAATGAATATAATGTTGAATAGCGACAATAATAGTGTGCACAGTGAAGTTAGCCTATGTATGTAAGACGTGGAAGTGATTGTTTGATTCCATGGGCCTGATTAAATCACATTATCATTGCGTTGCTAAGTAAAGTATGGTAGATTTCCAAAAAAAAAAGTTGAAAAATGCCTAGGCATTAAAAATCATTTTTACTGCCTAGGCAGTAAAAGTGTCACTTCTATGATCGATAAATGTCACTTAAACTGACGTTTAATGTCAATCGGAGAAAAAAGAAATTGCTTCGTGTTAGTCAAGCAATAAAATGTTTTAATTTAATGTTTATAATTATCATTTTACCGTATTTTAATAAAACATTAAAGAAGAGATTTTGGTGAAAATTATTTAGATAATTTTATTTTTATTTCTGCATGTATGTATCTTCTATACTTTTTCCACTGTTAGTTCAAAAATTTATGAAAAAATGCCGGCACAATCTTGAAACGAAACCGACTAGCCACTGGTCGGTTTCGTTTCAAGACTTTGTCGGCATTTTTTATAATTTTTTAAACTAACATTGGAAGAAGTATTATAGGTATTGCTTTAAATTTTATTTTCTCATTTCTTTTAGAGGTACTATGTTAGAATTAAATAATAAATAAAATTTCCGCAATGTCCAGTACTGATTCTGTATAAATTTAATAATGAACTACATTTAGACCATCACGGAAAAGATGAAAAGAAATCATTTTAAAACGAAAGAAATGACTTTAAACGTTTAAAAAAGCGGATTATAAGAATATGGGTTTATTTGGGCAAGTGTGAAACAATTTGTGGCCAATGAGAATAGCACTTTTACATTTTCTGATATGAAAAAAAAATTCGATAGGCTATTTTGAATATTAAGTACTCCAGAAAACTAGAAAAAATATGTGAAGCATGTTCAACTAAAAGTCGGGCTCAATATTATTGATTTAATAATTCAACCACTTATTATTACTGTAAATAACAGCATTGCTTTTACTGATAATGTTACTGATTAATAAAGATCTAGTGCCTTAATTATTGTCGCTTTTCTTCAATTTTCATAATTCTTGTCCTTTCATTTTCAATTATTCAATTTGTAAGCATCTTTTTTTATTTTCTTAAACAGCTTATCAACAACTAATTTAAAAAAAAAGAACAGCAATATTATATTTTCCATGTCACACCATAGTCCACAGCTGACAACATTTTTAATTCACGTGAGACTCGTATGGATTTGTTTACGTCTTAGAATCTCAAAGTTCTATTATAAAAATTAATTACTACCCTATCAAATGTTAAAATCAATTGGGCTACATGAAAAACTTCATTTAATCTAATGCGGTTTGATGAATAAATAGCAGAACAAGTACGGCTTAAGTAGAATTAATCCCTACATTTAGACATTTAACGCAAAACAGTCAGATTTCGTTTTATTTTTGTTTATTAAACAAAATTCATAATATAAAAATACATTTGCTAATCATCACTTGAATGTACCAACTACAATCAAAATTGCAAGTATATTTTGAATAACAATTAAATTTAAAAATAATAAATACACTACATCGTGTGAAAAAATGTTCCAATTACAAAAAGTCAATGTTTTGATTAATCTGATAATAAAAATTCAGTTGAGAATATCCTTTAAAAATCATTTGAATTAACTTCAACATATATATATATATATATATATTTATCTTTACGCCTTTGTGCGTCCGTACATTGTCCTTTTACATTTAATCGTGCGTCCGATGGTAGTTGTGCGTCCGATATACGGACGCACAATTATTTTTCAATTTAAAATACTTTTTCGATAGTTTTACATCATAACAAGCATTCCCGCAAATTTTATGGTGGACGTCAAAATACGACAAAATGGGTGAAGTATATAATATGTGAGTTCCATAAATTTCCGCACTGGCGCACTTGTATATACACGATGTGAATATACTAAAATATTTTTTAGCCAAACCAAACGACTTGTGCGTCCGCTGGTGGCAACACCGCATTTTTGAGAATTAAGTGACTATATTTCTGAATATTTCTTCGGTGGTGGTTTCATAGGAAACTTTTATAAACTTACATAATTTACTTGGACTCTGGGCCCATAGCAGAATGATGACATAATTTTGTTTTCTTGTTGATTGACGCAGTTTCATTCAGCTTATGTCGATGGGAAGATAAAACACTGCAAATTTTACGATCCATAAAAAATAAAACGTAAACGTAAGTCAACTAATAACAATACAATGAATTAGTAACAAATGTCAAATATATAAAAATTTTACAGGTAACTATAGAGAAAAAAATTTCATTCTGATCTTTGATTTTATCACTAAGCGCTTACCCAATAATTCTCAAAATATACAGGAAGTGTCATTTAAAATTTGAAAGTTGGGACACGTGACAAAAAATTACGTCATTAAATTAAAGATGTTTATCGTGGTTGTATGGCTGGTCTAATTTTTCATCTACCCGCAAAGTCTCATTTTATTATTTCGGAGATAAAGGATGCATGAACTTCGCGACCAGTGATTTTAAGGAAGCCATCGTTAAAATTAGACATCAAGTATTATAGCATTTTTGAATTGGTTATTTTTGTATAATTTAAAATTTTTAAATAGCACAGGTTGTATCTTTAAATGTTTGACAGTAACTGAAAACGATGTAAACGCTATGGTCGGTACTTTATAGCCCTTCTCATTATTAGACTTGTTTTGTTGACGCCGCAACTTATAATGTTAACAAACATCCATTTTCCCTTGAAATAGTTATTTTCCTAACTTCACACATATGTTAGAAACAACATTTTTTCTACGAGCGGAAGGATACAAAGTAACAGGTTTATTAGTTACCTTCTGGGTATTGATGTAATCAATAATACTTATCAACGCAAAATTAAACAAAATTTCAATAAAACGAAAAAAATTATTATAAAATGCAATAAATGACCTTGCGTGCGGTAAAGTAGAAACGTGCGCCATAGTATACTTTTCCGCGCGCTCGTAGAAAAAAATATTGGATAGTTTTTTCAAGTTAAGAAAACTGAAAATTGAACTATTGGCATTTAGAAAGATTATGTAAATTGAAGTATATTCAGTACAATATCCGTTATACGTAACCAAACCCAAACTTCAAGTCGTCATATTTGCACCTCGCTACCAAATAGATAAAATAATCATAATGTAATATTCAAGTGAGAAACTAATTATCTATTAGAATTTCCATTTTTCACCTATTAGGGGTCTTAATATAACCGTATTACCGTGAGATTACTAATAACGTACATTGGGTTTTGTAGTGAATATATTTTTGAGTGAAATTGGAGATTGTACTTAAATTAATTAGTTTATTGAGAAAAATAAAGTACCCCGTACATAATGTTAAAAGATTGGTCCTCGGTGAAAGCAGATGCAAATTGTATACAGGGTAATTCATTACTACCATAGAGTCCAATATATTGTAAATCATCGAAGATATTCGAATCAAAGTTTAACCGGTGCTAGCCACCCTGAAGGTTCATATTTTAAAATTGGTTGCAATTGTACAGTGTGTTCCAGAACGCCGTGCCAGATGAAAGCTACAGTTTTTTTAAATGGGACACCCTGTATTCTTCTTCTAATTTGAATTCTGCTTAATTTCTCTATTGCAATGATATAAGATTGTACTAGGTTATACAATGTATTTAAGAAGTTCTGACTACTTGATCCTGAAAATCGTAATGATTCAATGCCCATTTATACTTTAAACTGTACAATTCGAAATTAATATGTTACAGCCATACGTCTGTGATTGTCTTCTATAGTTTATTCCAACAAGTACATAGAGTATTGGAATGCAGTAATCCCCTAAACAACAGGTGTTTATCGGAGTTTTACTCAAAACTGACGAATTATTTCACAACAATTTAATAGTAACTGTTTGAAAATATATTATTCTACTAAAATGAGTGAGTGATAAATGTAATCGCATAATAATGTAAAAAGCAACATAGGTCGTCCATGGTCGTCATCGTTATCAGTGTTACTCGTACTTGATTCACTATCACTTGTGTTAGAACTATCCAGGATTTACTTTCACACTTTTAATAACATTATGATCCATATTCCAAATGTCATTTTCACTTTTTTCAACGTGACAAATGCACTTTTTCCACGTTTCTTCGGTAATATTTCCAACTGTACTTAATAATTTCTTTACATATTCTAATTTGTATGTAAGATTGTTTCTCGCAACGAACTTTTTAATTTCTGCCCAAACCAACTCTATTGGGTTTAACTCGCATTGGTGAGTGGGGAGCCGTAAAACACTGACAAGTCCATTTATCACATATTTTTTATATTTTTACTTATGTTGCTTAGCAATCCCATAGAGACAGGCTTTGGTAACGTTATGATTAAATGATATACCTTTATTATTTTGTATCCATTTCATTAATTCAGCGTTTCTCCATGAGCAGGTTGGTCATTTTTTTTGCAGGGCACTATTATCAAGAGCTATGAGAGATGGTGGTATATTTTCCAAAACGACTTAAACTAATTTTAACATTTGTGCGTTCATATCTTTATGATAGTCGCCGTCAGTTTTTGAAGTAAATAGTAACAAACCATTTCAAGTAAAATCAGATGCGGAACCAATATGTCCAATAATCAAACGGCTACCTTTCCCACAAGGACCTTTTTAATGCCGGTTGAGCATCCATCCATAAACGCTAGTTTACAGCTTGTAATATTAGAATCCTTCCAAATCTTAGAAGGGGCATGTCCTTCGTTAACCCAAGTTTCATCAACTTTTACAAATAGGTACAACCCTTCTCAAAGATGGTTCTTATACAAAACTAAAACCATAATTACAACTAATATGAAAACCTATAGGCCATAATGACGAAATTGTACATTAATATTTCTCAAAATACGTAACCAGTTTTTTGTTTTTCTACCTGCAAATTGGAGAACAATAGATAATCTTTCTGTGTTTATTCATAACATGTCAAATCGATAGTGAAAGTTTGTTTACAATGGATACGGAAGCTATAATATTTTATAGTACATAATTTTTTATTCGAAGTGATCCACCACAAGTTTTCTTTTATAAACTTAAAAATTGTGACACGTAAAGTATTTATTTTTCAATAGTACCTACCTAAGTTACCATTAAATTATTGCAAAATATTTCGTCAATTTTGAGTACAACTCTGTGATATCCGATCAACATCTGTTAGTTGGGGGAGTATTGCATTCCAAAACTCTATGTAGAAATACCTACCTACTTGTTGAAATAAACTAGGAATAATATCATAATTCAGACCTGCTTCCATACCTAGAAATCCGTATACAGGGCGAGTTCAAACTCGAATACATCGGCTTCACAATTTTTTTAAACGGATCAGCTTGTAATTTATATCCGTAAATGAAAGTTACCTCACTAAACTTCAAATTTGAAGTATTCCCTATACCAAAACTGAATGGTTTCTATGATATTTCAATTTTATGATCAAAAATTTTATTTCTTACTAGGGCTTCACACGAGAGCGAGATTTTTTCGTCTCGTCTCGTTCTCGTCTCGTAAAAGCGAGATTTTTCTCGTATGGTCTTGTTCTCGTCTCGAAAAAGCGAGACGAGACCACATACAGCGCAAACCGAGAGTCTCGTTTTTGGTTTTTATTAGAAAAATTAGAAAAGGTCTATATAGAGAACAATACATTTTACAATATATAAAATCTGGTGACCATCTGTGAAATATTTTATTCTAATTTTTGGAGAATACATATTAATATATCGTAGCTTATCAATACAAAACATCATGGCATCCTTAACCGAGTACCTATGATTTTTCCATATTTTTACTTTAATTTGTTAAGTTATCATAAATACTTATCCTTGCAGATTATTATATATTTTAGATTTAATATCGAATGATTCCTTTCAAAAGATCGACGGGTTAACTTAATTTCGGTTGTGTATGTGTATCTACGAGTTAGATAGTCATAAACGTGTGTACTATTAAAGGGGTTTCTATGGCTCGAAATTTTCTTCCTTACTAAACAGGCATACAGTAAACTCTTTTTATATTTGACGCGTCCTTTTTCAACACCTATATGAAATAATTAAATATAGAGAATTTCCATAATAATCGCTAGTGTGTTTTGTCTATATTATACATCGATTGTTTCACAAATACTCGTTTTTTGAAAGAATATTAATTATTATGTTTGTAATAAACTTGCGATAATTAAGATTATCTTTCAAGAAAAAATAGAATTAACAAATATAAAAACTATACTATTTATTTTATTTTCCGAAGAAGCAAAGTGCCTCATTATTTATTCAAAAGTAATATAAAAATAGGGTGAGTCTTAATTTTTTTCTATGTGGAATAAAATGATAAAACAGATCGGTTTTATCAAAATTAAATCGTCACGTCCTGTATCACGTCAAATACAATAGGGTCGTGAAATTCAGCAGAATGGTTAAGCTCTTGAGATAAATAAAAAAAATTCTGGTAATCTTCTTAACGACCAAATAGATATCAACCATTCTCCCTTATTAAACTTATTTACCTAGATGATAGGTCAGGAGTAATTGTTATGAATGAATGAATTTCCAGGTAAACTTGTTCAATAATTTTGTTAATATTCGTTGAATTCCGTATTTAGGAATTTTTTGTACTTACTTTATTTCCATGTAAACATTTTGTAATACTTTGTTAATATTCTTAAAATTCCGTATTTATGCACTGTATAAATTAATTTTTTTTTATTATACCTTCAGTCGTGTAATTTAAGAGGAAAAATTAAGAGTGTAAAAATAAAGATATGTCCTATATGTAAAAACAATTTTGTATAATAGCGTTATAAATATAGTTTTAAAAAATTATTTATGGAACTTATTATCAATATTTAGAATTAAGCGAGACAAGACGAGACAACCGGTAACGAGACGAGACCGAGACTTGAACGAGACGAGACAACTGGTAACGAGACGAAGGCGAGACTTGAACGAAACTCAATTTCTTCGGAATTGACGAGAACGAGACGAGATTTTTGATACTCTCGCCCAGTCTCGTCTCGTGTGAAGCCCTATTTCCATCAAAAAATCAATGAAAACCAGCTATATGAAATTCATTCACAACAATTAACGAGTTAGAATTTTAGAAAAATCACACATTTTCCAAATAGTAAAATTAGATCCACACTATTATTGTCGCACTTAGTAATTAGGTAGGTTCCGAAATACCAACAAACATTTACCTAATTCGTTTGTCAACAAATGGGGTATCTACATGGCGAAGCTGCTACTCATCATAATGCACTTATTCAGTCAATTGAATGATGTTTCCTGAAAGTTGGATTGGACGATAAGGACCAGTTTTCTGGGCACCAAGATCACCAGAATTGAATGAAGTGATTTGTTCTTTAGAGGTTATGCTAAAGATCAGGGGTACAAAGTACACCAGACGATAGGAAATATAGAATAAGGCAGGCTTTCCGAAATGTTAATGCGCAAATGCGTATTGTTTATCAACCTTGTCACTGTAGATCTACTTATAGGAGGGCATTCAGGATTTAAATCGTTAAAAATATGAGCTGCTTCGTCATGGGAACGTTTGCGATCACCATATTCAACTAACATTAAGATTTCGATTCGTTGTTTTTCCGATAAATGTGCCGTTATTCTTAATTTACTTTTATACTTTATGCTAATTTGAAATTGGTATCAGTTTTCACAATTTGTACATAAACGTGGTTCACGTTTTTAATGTCTACTATTGTTTTTTGTTTAATTTTAAAAACCTACAAAGTCATATCATTAGTACAGTACAATTCAATTTAGAAAAATAAAACTGATATTTTATAAGATAGTTTGTATCAAGGTGATACATTGCTATTATTTCTCGAAAGAAAAAAATTAGCATCTTTGTGATACGTCACTCGACCTAGGTTGCCATTTCAAAAAATTCAAGATGGCAGCCGTACGCAAAACGCTGACGTCAAAAACATTTGCTCTGAAATATGCAGAATGACGTCTCATTCAAATTTTGCCAAACAAATTAAACTTCTTAACAAAGCCGTTTAACATGGTCTTAAATCAATAATTAAATGATTGAAATTCGTGACAGTTGAAGCTGAACGGTTTTATCAAAAATGCATACATGGTCCTGTCCTAATTTTTTAAGCACTATATAATGATATAATATAAAACAATACTCAAAAGTTTAGAGTTTTTGACCACTTTGTATTATGGTTTTTCTTATAGCATTAGATAGTGCTTGAAAAATTTATATAGGTCAATATAAGCCATTTTAATAAACTTTGAACAGCTGTTACTTGACGTTCAAAACATACGAATATAAACTGTCTAAAGATCGTAAATTATTGATTATAAAAATATACCCTATGTGTTAATTTTTAAATATTCTATTTATACCATTCCAAATGAAGTGTTACTTACTTGACCCCTTTTGCTATTTAAAAACATTGAAGGGATGAATATTACCTGGAAGGGGTTCAACAAAATATCGAAACTTATAGTGACGGATATTTAAAGAAATTCGAAAGTCGACGATAAGATTTAGAGTGCGTTCCGAAATACGCATGTAACGCATAGACTGCATTACTGTTGCACGGCGCTTCGAAATCGTTCTGTTTTATTAATGTGCATAAAGCGCTATAGTTATTCGGAACGGTTGTATGCGCATTCTGTCACAGGGTTCATAGATAACCTGGGTTGTCATTTAATTCACTACTATTATCATGTGCAGGTGCAGCTTGTTCTCTTGCAACAAGATTTTGCAAAAATACTGCGTCTGTGGAAAATATCACTAATGTAAGCAACACGACCAATACTTAACCTGATAATCAAATAAATGAAAGTAAAATAATATATTAATATTACCATGGTTTGCTCTTTCCATATCGTTGTCACTTAAAAATAAGGTTATTATCTCATTCGTTTCTTCTATTAAAACTGGAAACTCATACAATTTTGTTTCCATTGTCAAGCCGGTATCCATTACTGTGTTCACTTAAAGTCAAGTCAAGCTGAAAATGTGTTCCGAATTACGCATGAGACGCATAGATTGCATCACCGCATCAAACGCATTAACTGCCTCAAGTCGGTAGTAGAAGCAGTCAATGCGCTGGAAGGAGCGTAAAAATTCAGTACGGTTAGTACAACATTGCAGAAGTCTGAGCGCTATCAATGCGCGCATTGATTAAATCGGAACAATTTTCTATGCAGTCAACGCGCTTTATGCGTAAATCGGAATGCACTCTTAATCTTATCACTGTATATCTACATTTTTTTCGAAATAAATATTTCAGCAAAAATCAGTGCTAATATTACATAGTTCAACATTTAACTTAAAGAATCATTTTATTTATACTGGCTAGTCAGTGTAGTGCAGTAAGAGTAAATATGAACAACAAAAATAAATAAAAAATTGTAAAAAGATTCTCTAGAAATTTTTTTTACATGCGTCACAATAATAATATCGTGTTTTTATTTATGAGAATGCTTGAAAAAAATTCAACCAATAATTTCTTGATTTATACTCATTAATTAACTACATTAAATTTTAAAACATTTTCAGTTGGACCACTACACACTTTTATACGCGATTTATCCTGTATGGACATAATCTACAATTTTTCAATTATGCTTTGAACGGACGCAGAATAGTGTATCACTGAAATAATTGGTGAATAGGTATGTGTAAAACTTGGCAACCTTGCATGGACGTATGATTGAATGCAAATCAGACAAAAACGTATATATTGGAAGTTCAAATACTTACGGCTGGGAGGAGCTAGAAGTACTTTGGAATGTCAAAAATGCAATTTTTTTTTGTATATATAAAGTAATTTAAACCGACAGTGGTATTCTAGATGCACAAAAGAGTAAATATACGCAACCAAAATATTCAAAAATTTAGTCTTTCTAGTGGACGCACAAATACATTTCCTTGTACGGACGCACAATAGATAGCGGGATGTATATATATATATATATATATATATATATATATATATATATATATATATATATATATATATAATAATAGGTTTTATATATCTTAGGAATTCCGTCGTAAGGAGGGCTTAATGAAACTCTTATCTACTACCCAACGTAATGTTTATTTTATATATATATATATATATATATATACAACAACTAGAATGTGAGTTAGTGTAGATTAAATAGTTAAGTATTTTCTACACTATTTCCCCATGAAGACTACCATATTATAGGAGATAGTGCCTTTCCTTCAAGGCAATGGCTGATGAAACCCTATCCAACAGCTGGGTTAAATAGGATACAACCTCACCATAATTACCTTTTAAGTGCAGATAGAGTGTGTATAGAAAATACATTTGGTTTATTGAAAGGTACATACCGCAGATTAAAATTTATTAATACCTACTCCATAAGTATAAGCATTGAAATAGTTACGGCCGCATGTGTTTTGCATAATTTTTGCTATCGAAATGGGGATTTTTGGGAAGAAGTGGATGACTATATAGAAGAAGGTAACAATGCCGTAAATTTAATGGAAGACGATGCAACAGCTAGGCGAAAAAGAAACTATATTAGTGAAGAGTTATGGAGACATAGATGAATAAACAGTTTAAACCTAGCTTAAGTAATTAATTTATTCTTCACTTTAAGATTTCACTGTATATAATTTTTTAGATGACAAGGAACTTTGCGTATATAGCTTGTATTTATTGAAATAATTTTTGTTTTTCATTCATAGTAAAGTTCTTAAAATGTGTTTATTTTTTTGCAATGAAACCATAGAGTTAATATTATAATAAAACACTTTTTATAATAGAAAATTTATTAAATGGAAAAACATTAAAAGATAAAGTACTCTATTCTTTTAACAAAAACATGAAAATATTAATCCTTAGGCTCAAAAAAAATCATAACATATTCATATCATCAGTGCTTTGGACCACCTTGCACATTTCTATATCTATATGACTATTCAATCTTCTTTTACATAAACATATAATAAAAGGTGGAAATCCTTTTAGATACAAAAACAAATGTTTATTCTTAGGATAAAGTACATCACAAATAAAAATATCATCACAGTATCAATGTCTTCAGTCACATTCTTCTAGAAATAAAAATATTAATTTTTGGTTAAAAAAATATCAAATCAAAAACTACCTACTATTTGTCATGATCACAAAGGGCAAGCAACAAAAACGAAGACAAAAACTATTAGAAAAAAAACACATGGCTTCATTTAACAAAAACCAAAAATCAATAAAAGGGAGATGAATACTGCCTAGTCACTATCTGAACTATGGCGCCGTTTTTTTGGATTGGAAAAAAAACTTTTTTCCAGTATATTTAAAAATCTCTCCCTTTGTTGATTTTGAGTTTTCATTAGATTTTCTATGGTTTCTAACTGTTTAGTTCTATGTTCTCTGTTTTCTTGATGTTGTAGTTTAATGACCTCTAATAGTTGTGAAGAAGCACTTTTTAATGTTTTGAATCAATTTTTAATTTTTCCAAGCTCACTTTCTTCTGTGCCATTTTCTCTAGAAAAGTTCTCTTTTGAATTTTCGTTTGCATTGTCACTTTCATCCATTTCAAGACTATCTTGTAAATATTTTGGGTCAATTTTATCTTTGTTGCCTAATATAGTATGCATCTCCTCAAAATATGGTGGAGGTTTTCCTTCTCCTGTCGTTTTTGTGTGTTTTATATAGTCTAAATAGGCTCTTTGTAAATTTGCAAATTTTTGCCTTAACTTCTCGACTTGCTCTTTAGCAGAATCTCCTAAATTATAACCTAACCTCTGCATTTCTATGCTAATTTCTTTCCACAAAGTTGACTTTGCCCATCAAATTTCTGTGAATATTTTTCCCTTAATTTAAAAAAATTAAGGTGGCTTGATGGTCCCTTTCCTTTGGCTTTTTTGACGTCCAAATATTTAAGTGAGACTCCTCTTTACTACTTCCAGCCTCTAAAATATCATCCAAATTGATTCCATGAGCCTTGGGATAATCCAAGGCTGGAGGTACCTTTAGATGTTTCTAAATTAATCTGGCTTGACGACTGGGTCTGGGTCTCGGTCGACAGAATATTATGTTCTACAAAATTAGAAGCAGCTACAGGACCTATAAAATAACAATATTCATTAAAATACCAACTAATTGTGAAAACCATAAATACCATTTAAAAGTACATTCGCTTCAGTAATATTAACAACACATGTGTAATCTACACCCAAATAGTTTATTGAAATTTCAACTAATTCTAATTCGTCTTCCATTGTGTTTCAATAAGCAAATCAAATTTTCACCCGACTCCTTTCAAATAAATAACATAAACTAATTTTAAAGGATAAACTGCAACGACTACATCCACAAAGCAGGTAAAGTTGAAGTTACACAAATTATTACACTACGTACACATACATGTGACACATGTTTGTAAACGAAATTTTCAGTAACCGCCAGTAACCTACCTCTTTACTTGTTGAAATGTTTCAGATCAACGGTATCAAACAATGACGTCAGCATATTACGTCACAACACCTTTCCCTATGATACCGTTGGACGCTAAAACAACGCGGTTAGTGTTCGGTTACTGAATCACTTCAACGGTATCCTCGCTAAAACCTAAAACTGCCTTATTGTCAATTGTGAAGTCTAGGTTTATAGTTGTTTATTGTGTCTATACCATTTTATACATTGTTTGTGCTATGTACAATTTGTATTTTTAACTTTATTGACTTTTTATTATTGCCAGTTTTGTGTGCTTAATAGTGATTGTAAAAATAGCCAAAATGCCTTTATTCAAAAAGTGTTGCGTTACACATTGCTTTGGTGGGTCTGTCCGCCATTCTCTGCCAAATCCCCCAACGGATTTAAATCGCTTTAATAAATGGCTGGAAAATATTAACGATCATTCACTAAGTGAAATGGATGCAACCGTTGTGCATGCTCGCAAAAGGGTGTGTGCTAGACATTTCGAAGCAATATATATTTCATCCACGTCTCATCGCCTTCAGAAAACTGCGATTCCTACATTGTGTTTAAGTGGTAGGTCGTCTTATCCGCCCTTAAAAAATAGATATTTAACTACTATGTTTTAGGAGAAGCAGTAAATGCAACTATTCCGGCAACTTGTTCACCATCAAACAAAAAATTAAAAAACCTCAGCACAGCGTCTCTAGTACTGTTTAAATGTTAACCATTTTATATTTATTATTGTTTAATATTTGTTTTTAGTTGAAAATGTTTGCAACATTGTAAAAACATTTTCAAAAGTCTGTTCTAGGATTTTAAAAGGGCCAGTTTAATATTCTTTTTAATTCTTATGCTTTGCTTTAACTTACCAATGTAAGATATATATGTCTTCGATGCAGACATTTATTCAACCACAAGAATTACAGATGCTGAAATTTGTAAACATTCTTTTAGTAAAAAAACCTTTTTTATCACTTTCAGAATGTACTAATACAGCATTTGATGACAGAAAATGAAAGAGCACATTGAATCGTTTGAGTGTGAGCCCTGCTGAATTCCCGAATCAGTTTTATGACAGTCAATTTTAATTTTTAAACTGTATTATACATGATTTCAGACATAGGTCAATTTATTTTAGTTCTTGTGTCTTAGATGTTATGCTACAAATACAAAACACCTTTCTTAATTCCGCCCGTTTGTATTATTGCTACAATATACAAGAACGGCCCCTTTACAATCTCGTCCCTCATCATAGTACTATAGTCTGTATAGTCTATGAATTTCTAAACATTCTTTTAGTAAACTTTTTTTATTACTTATTTGAATACACCGATTATTTTTGCGTTTATCTTTATGTTTCCATTATTACTTAATTTAGCTTATTTTGTCATTTGAATTTCTATGTACTTCTAAGTGTTAAGATACTATGTAAGATTTTCATTATTACAACGAAAAAATAAAATAATAAAATTTAAAATTGTTTTATTTTCGCGCCATTCTTATT
Source organism: Lochmaea crataegi (assembly GCA_947563755.1). Taxonomy (NCBI): domain Eukaryota; kingdom Metazoa; phylum Arthropoda; class Insecta; order Coleoptera; family Chrysomelidae; genus Lochmaea; species Lochmaea crataegi. Next base: position 41,214,700 of record OX387433.1, on the reverse strand, counting down.
GGGTTTGAATTTCGCGCTATTGTTAGATTTGAATTTTGCGCAATTCTTGTTACTTTTGATGCAGAACAACAGATGGATCTCGACGCACTTAAAATTGTGAGTTGCAGGTGCCAGAAACTACTAGCGACATCCGATGATCAGGATTAGAACTATATAATGGGTACAACGTCCTATAATGGGCGTGGGGTGTCTAAACGTATGTGGTTTGTGCTCAAATCGATTGACAAAGGAGGACGTCGAATAATAGGTTTGTTCCAGTACGCGATGAAACTAATTCGGAATTGTACTGCGTATGTGCCGTGGCAATTTAGTGTTCCAGCGCCCAATTTTGAGGACTAGTAGTTACGCTGAACTACTAATTCGACGTTCCAGCAATTAATCAATATACAATAGAACAGTTCGATCAGTTCTTGCTCTTGAGCAAGTATTTCAAATTCTCTCTTATTTCACGCAAGCGCAGTGCCTGCTTCAGTCTTGTTCACAGACCAAATTAGTTTTGATTTGACATTTGAGGTTAATTTACAAATAAAATCACTAAATCAGGACAATAGGGCATGTCCACCAACTGACAGCTGACAGTCGCCCGCAGGTAAAACAATAAACAATTGTTTGGTTAGATTTATAATTTTGTTGTTTTGTAGTGTTTTAATGATCCTTTTTATTATAAACAGTCAGATATAGCTTAAAATACCTGAACAATTAAAACAGTGTCGAAGAAAGCACCAACTCAAAATTAAATAGAGAAATAGTACAAAACGCTTGTTTCAACTTCAGATTCATCCGGGCGTGACGTCACGTGGACTTGCCCTATTACATGACAAATTACAATAAACAACAAACTTTCATACGAACGCTGTACGCATACGATCTTTTATAAAAATTCTGTGATCTAAATATAAGGTAAGTTTTTTTTCACTTTTGTATATTTACTTCAAATATATAAAGGTTCAGTACTTCCTTAATATTAGAATTTCTGTAGAGTTGTGAAATTTATCTTTTAATTTTTTTAGCATGTCTGATATTTCAATATTAAGCTCTAGTGAAATGTCATCTGACGATGATGAGCAGCTTTTGAATCTATTGATTATTAATATGCAATGGAATAAACGGCCAAAAAATGAAGGTTACGTCGAAGAAACTGTTCCACAATACTCTGATGAAGTCTTTAAAGAAAACTTTAGAGTGTCCCGTCTAGTTTTTAATAATTTGGTGAAGAAATATAAAAACAGTGAATACTTTGATGCTGATGCGAACGGTGGAAATGGAAAGCTAAGATCTGAGCAACATGTGTTGGTGTTTTTGTGGTTTTCTGTTCATCAAACAGCATCTTTTCGAGACGTTGCTGATCGTTTCAATATTACAATCAGTTCTCTTTTTCGTATAACCACACGAATGATTTGTTTTTTAAGTAACATGTCAGGCGAAGTCATAAAGTGGCCAAATAACCAAAAAATGGAGGAAACAGAACAACACTTTACTGAAAATGGGTTTCCAGGTGTATGTGGTGTTATCGATGGTACTCATATAAAGATTGACAAGCCAACTGAAGACCCAGATTCATATCTTGATAGGAAACATTTTTATTCAGTCCAGGTAAGTTTATATTGTCCTATTCTAGTCAACAGGCATTAGGTATAACTTTGATTTCTATTTAGGCACAAGTGGTTTGTGATCATGAAAAGCGCATAATAGACGTTTTTATTGGGTACCCTGGATCTGTTCACGATAGTCGTGTGTATCGTGTATCACCATTATCCGCAGAATTACCCCAAAAATGCGGTTTGAACAAATATATACTGGGCGATAGTGGATATCCTTGTACAAGACATTTGTTGACTCCATTTCGTGATCGAGGACAATTAACTGCAATTCAAACTCACTTTAATATGACTCTATCTAAAAATCGATACATAATAGAACATTGCTTTGGTCTTTTAAAACAAAAGTTTAGGCAATTATATAATTTAAAGCTGAGAGACATTACAAGGGTTTCTCATTTTATCTGAGCCTGTTGTGTTCTTCATAATTTATCGATAAATGATATGTTCGAATATGAAAATTAGGGCATTGAAAATAATAATTCACCCCCACACATTGAAGACCCACTTGGAGATGAACATGAAGATGATCAAGATGGAATTGAGATACGAAACCAGGTTGCAAGATTAATTTATCAACACTAGCAGATCATTTTACGAAATTAATAAATAATATTCATTTTTCTAACTTTTTACAACAAAAATTTACAGTGTATGATAATAAATAGATTCAAACAATTTAAACCAACTTTCATTTCAATACAGCAAACTTTCATATTAATATGTTTAAAAACTTGATGTGATCATTTTAAAATGTTGTCTTCCTGGCAGTATAGTGATTAACAGTGTTTTAATCGATCCCTCATATAGCGTTAATAATACGGTATAAAACAAAGTTAATTTTTGGAAAAACAGTTTCGTGAATGTGCACAGTACATAAGGACAATCTCAAGGTATCTATAACCTGAAATTTCAATTCTTTCTTCTTGTTTATGTTACAATCAACAACTGAAGTACCAAATAGTCTTGATAAAGAACGGGTTGTCTATCAACCTTTTCTGGGCATGCAGGACCGGCTTCAGAGTCGTATGAAACACCGAATAAATTAAAATACAAACAAGAATGGATTGTGCGAATGCAGGGAATCCTGTTCATAAGGATTCTACCACTAGCCAACGACCTATACAAACTAACACCTATTCAGCAGCACTTAGCCAAAAGACAACACCAAAACATCCAGAAAAACAACAAGCTATAATATTCAATGCGATTGATAACATTGACTTCGCAGAATATATAATCGCTCTCGGATCTTTAATAGGGCCCAAAAATATATTATACTGTTCAAGAATATCCAATAATAGAATATGCGTATATCTCTCCTCTACGGACTTAGTCAACACATTCCTACAAAACCACGGTGGGATAACAATTAACAATCAACGTATATCAGCCAGACGTCTTATTACTCCTGCTTCTCGTCTAATATTATCGAACGTCTGTCCCTCTATACCTCACAATATCCTCGAAGATAAATTGGTCCAATTAGGTTTAAGGCTATTATCCCCAATTAATTGTTTACGAATCAACATATCGGATCCACAATATTCCCATGTCCTAAGCTTTCGCCGCCAAGTTTACATCTGCCCATCCACCGAAAATATTAAAATCCCTGATTCAGTACTCATTACTTTCGACGATACACCTTATAGAATATTCTTATCGTGTGACGATTCAACTTGCTTCAACTGTAAACAACCAGGCCATGTAGCATCTAATTGCAAACTCCCAAAGTCTAACCAAACATCCATTCCCTCAGAGCCGCAAATCTTAAGCCAGCAGGAGCCTGTTACTGCCACTGCTTCTACCCCTATGGATCAGCCAACTACATCTTCCTCACCGGCGCCATTAGGTGATCTATCAACAAAAAATCATACCACATCATCCAAACGCCCCATTAAAGAGATGTTAATTCCAGAGGATGATGATCAAGACAAACCTCAACTGGAATTTAAAATTCCAGCTACCCACAACACTAAAAAAACTAGAAAAACATCTAATGTCCAAGCGACAAATACCTTAGAAGAACAATTTCTCCCCTTAAAAGAACATATTGAATCAAATCCCTTAAGTTACCCATTAACGTATAACGAAATTAAAGATTTTTTTGAAAACTCAAAAGGTTCCAGAGATATCCTGAGTGTCGCTCGCCAATACACTGAGGACATAGAAGGATTAATTAGTATGTTGCACAACATACAGCCACACCTGCAGCATAAAAGTATAAAAAGCAGGAACACAAAACCTAGAAAAATCTTAATGAAATTTTTAGTTGCTAACCAAGATAACTCTTCACTCATCTCAGACACCGACAGTGATCTATCATCTCAAGATACTTATTAGGGAAATCTAAAAAAAAAACAATATTATCAACATTCATACTCCAGTGGAATTTAAATGGGTTTAGACCCCAATCAGAAATGCTGAGACTACTTATTTCCAAGCATAACCCTATGATCATATGTCTACAAGAAACTAATTTCACAGAAAGTTCACAAGGATCGTTAAAAAACTACACGGGCTTCCATAAGTTCAGGACAACAGCTAAAAGAGCAAGTGGTGGAGTTAGTACATTCGTACATAGATCACTGGAATCCACAGAAATAAAATTAGCATCAAATTTTGAGATAAACATTATTCAGGTGCAAACTTACTGTAAACTGTATATCTGCAATATATACATTCCACCTAATAAAGATTTTTCAGAGTCAGATCTGAGCAATATTATCAACCAAATTCCCAAGCCCAGAATTATAGTAGGAGACTTCAACAGCCACAATGTACTATGAGGATGCAAGTCTACCAATCCGAAAGGAATTGAGGTCGAACATTTTATTGATAATAATAACCTCTTCTTACTAAATGATGGTAGCCACACACACTATAATTCTCGTGTAGCTGTTAGTAGTGCCATAGATCTAAGTATGTGTGATAGTTCTCTAAGTACAGACCTTTCCTTCGAAACTGAGCAGGACCTATTTGGAAGTGATCATAACCCAATTGTTATTCAAAACAATAAAAACGAAAAGAATCGAAATTTCACCCCAAATTGGAAAATAAAAAGCGCATGGACGACTGCAGTTCAGAAGATAATATCGATAAAATTGTAAAATCCTTTACTGACCTAGTCATAACTGCTGCTAACATCGCCATTGGTAAAACATCCCCACCAAAAAAATCATCAGTTCCATGGTGGAATAGAGAATGCGCTGATTCGATAAAAGACTCCAAACATGCATTCAATCGCTACAAACGCCACCCAACGATAGAAAATCTCATTACATTCAAAGAAAAAAGAGCCAAAGCTAGATGGACAGTCAAAAAGTGCAAAAAAGAATCATGGACAAATTTTGTGTCTTCTATCAGCAGCTCCACTCCCAGTAGTACATTGTGGGACAGAATAAGAAGAATTAAAAGTTCCCGTTCCTCCAACAACCAAATAAACCATCTCGTACACGATAACAAAACAGTAACTAGATCTAATGAAATGGCAAATGTACTGGCATCTGTATATGAAGAAAACTCGAGTAATGTTAACTACCCAGATGATTTCAAAGCATGTAAAGAAGAACTAGAAAACGAAATCATTTCCTTCCAAACGTATATAGATTGTAACTTCTTAAACGACTCCTTAAAGATGGAAGAATTCGAAGATGCTCTGATGAGCTGTAAAAATTCGACCCCTGGGCCAGATGAAGTCCCCTTCGTTTTTATCAAGTATTTACCAGAAAGGGCTAAGTATCACCTATTACAAATATATAATAAGATTTACCTTCATAACTGTTTCCCACAGTCCTGGTCAAAAGCAACTATCATTCCAATTTTCAAAAACAAAAAACCCAAAGCTGATCCAAACTCCTATCGCCCTATTGCTTTAACTTGCACAATGTGCAAATTATTGGAAAAAATAATTAATAACAGATTAATGTGGTTCCTCGAACAAAATAAATGCCTTTCCAATATTCAGAACGGCTTCAGAAAAAATAGATCAACACACGACAACCTTATCCAACTGGAATCATATGTACACGAAAGTCTTGCTAATAAACAAATATGTGTAGCAACATTCTTTGATATAAGCAAAGCATACGATATGGTTTGGAGATACGGTATCCTTAAATGGTTTGCAGAAAAGGGACTAAGTGGAAATATATTCAACTTTATTTCAAACTTCCTAAAGACCAGACATTTCAATGTTAAAGTAACCGGGGTATTTTCGAGAGAATGTACTCAGAGCAATGGAACCCCTCAAGGTTCCATCCTAAGTGTCACTTTATTTTTAGGAGCCATCAATGACATAGCACTGAAGATAAAATCTCCTGTACACACCAGTATGTATGCTGATGACCTTGTTATATACATGAGAGGTAAGAGTCTAAAAACAATTGAGAGTAATCTCCAAGAGGCTATATCCACAGTATTCAATGATCTGTCAAACCGTGGATGGCGATTATCGCCCCAAAAAACCAAATGCATAGTATTCAGACGTCGACACAAAATACCTCTACAACCAAATCTATTTATCGATAATCAAAAAATCGAAGTCTGTAAAGAAATAAAATATTTAGGGATGACATTTGACAACCAACTAACCTGAAACCCCCATATTGAAAGCTTAAAAAAATCCTGTTTATCTGGGATTAACCTGCTTAAAATGCTATCAAATATCAACTGGGGATGTGACCAAAAGGCACTACTACTCATATATAACAGTTTCGTGAGATCCCGCATAGACTATGGATCCATTGTATATGCATCCGCTAGAAATCGTACTTTGAAAAAACTAGACGTCATTTAACTTACAGCGCTACGCTTAGCAACAGGAGCATATCGCACAAGTCCAAGGGAAAGCGTTATTGTCAACACTGGAGAAATGCACTTAAGTCTGAGGAGAGAGATGTTAAGCTTATTATATGCTGCAAATGTAATTTCGAGTGGAGACCATCCGTCCAAAAAATATGTTATATCAGATAGATTCAATTCTCTTTATGATAACCACCCCCATCTCCCAGTACCTTTCTACGAACGAATAAACAGAATCTGCCAAAAGCTCCATTTCTCTCTTCCAACAAAATTCTTTCCTGCTTCTAATGATGTTCCCCCATGGCTATCTGTTGTTCCTAATATCGATACCCGACTTACAAAGTTTAACAAACACGAAGTACCCACACAAGTTATCACAAACAGCTTCAAAGATGTTATTTCGCAATATCACGACCATAACATAATCTACACAGATGGATCAAAGATGAAAAATGGCACCTCATGCGCTGTTGTTACGAACTCCGAGAAAATTGGACTAAGACTACCAGAAGCATTCAGTATATATTCTGCAGAACTATATGCAATTTACAAGGCATTACATATATGCAGAGATCAGCCAACTGGAAATTTTCTTTTGGTCACAGACTCACTCAGTGCAGCAGTTAGTATAGGAAAACTGTATCACACCAATGAACTCCTTGTCCAGATCAACAAACAGATAGCTGAACTTAATAGCAGTCACAAAACGGTGTCTGTCCTTTGGGTCCCATCACATACAGGAATATGCGGTAACGAAAGCGCTGATAAGGTTGCCAATCAAACATCAGGAAATTTATCCCTCCCATTTGCAGAAAACAGAATCACCAAATCAGATTTGAAGTGCCTCATTAAGGAAAAAGTGCATCTACAGTGGCATAATATGTGGTTAAGTTCAAGTAGCAAACTGAGAAAAGTCAAGCGGAGTATAACACCTTGGAGAACCTTGCCCACCAAAAGAAGAACACAGACCGTTTTGACACGACTACGTCTGGGTCATACACGTTTCACTCACGAGTATCTCCTTAAAAGGGAAGATCCACCTATGTGCATGACATGTGATGTACAAATAAGTGTTGAACATGTATTAGTGCAGTGTCCGGTTTTTGAAATAAATCGTAAAATGTGTCATTTTCCGTGCTCCATAGACTCGTTATTGAATGATCACTGTAACGTGGATAATCTCTTAAAATTTCTGAAGGACATTGACATTTACAAGAAGATATAAATAATATGTTATGTAGATAATCATTGAACAAACCATACTGTACCACTGCTAATAACCCAAGGTGGTTGATGCAGTTTATTTCTAAATAAAAAAAAATGTTGTCTTTTTTTGTGTACACTTGTTTTTTAATACGTCTATAATAAGTTTATATTGACTTTAAAAAACAATAATTATCATTAATATAATTATTAAAGTTAAAATATCTTTGCACATATAGAAGGTATTTAAGTGCTGTTAACAAAGTAGGATGAACATGAAGGTGATCATATATACAATAATATCCATGTATAGACAATGTAATCTTTATTATGTAAATACTAAACAAAAATAAAATTATTCTTCATATAAAACGTAATTAAATATTAAAATACTCTTTAAAACTAAGAAAATAATCCTTAGGAAAAGGAACAGTGAACATAAAATATATAATCGGTACTGTAAAACATAACTTAAAACAATAATTATTAGGAAAAGTCACACATTGTTATCATTTAATAAATAATACTGTAAAATAACACAAGTAGTTGTTAAATTAGGGGTCATCCATTTGGGAGTGTTTACTTCTATTTTGTCTGATAATATCTAAGAGTGCATTATTAAATTTTTTCATTTCATCTAACTTTGATGCTTCTAAATCTAACCTTTTCTGATAATATTTTTCCTTGGAATTCATTTTTTCCATCAACAACTCCATTTTTTTTCTTGAAATTTACTCATTTCATTTTTTATATCTTGTAAAATATCACTTCGTTTTAATTTATTTACAATGCTTTTTCGCTTCTTCACTTCTTTTTGTGTTACCACTTATTTTTCCAAATGTTCTGTGGAATTGTTATTTAAAGTAGGATTATCTGTATCCTCAGTAGAGGCAGATGTATTACATATTGTATTTGAGCATTGCATGGGTGTAATTATGGAATTTGCAGTAAGTAGTACATGTGGAAATATATTTTTCTTTTTATTGAAGATTTCGTCCATTTCTGGTTGAAATTCAAAGTATTTTCTACCACGACCCGTTTTATTTTGATTGTCGACAAACTTCTTGTAGTTTCTTTCCAACACTTTCCATCTATTTTCACAATTTGCAGCCGAATAGTACAAATTTAACTTCAACATTTCCTCTGAAATGATTTTCCACATCTGTTTCAAATTTTTCATGCTTAATGTGCCCACTTTATGACTGTTCTTTTTGTATAAATCTAATAAGACCCTGGTACTGGGTGCGGTTCATTCCTTATAAGATATTTCGTTGCTTGTTTTGTTATCAGCCATTTTCCCTGGATTAGGGTGTTTATATTCATCCCTTGGGACATTGATAACTCAAAACTCATCCAAAACTGAAAATCAAACAAAATCAGATTACTTACTTTAATTGAAAAGTTTTTAAATAACTTACCATCATTTTGAAATTCCATCGTTGCCTGTCTACTTTAGACAATAGAATAGAATCAGGCATCTGAAAATAAGAATGCAGCGCCAATGTGGACAGTCGTAGAACTATAAATATTGACATTGGAATATTTATGTTGTATTTGTTGTGTGTTTATTTGTGTTTGTGAAATATAATTTTACCATAATTATAAAGACTTTCAGGCTTCTTTAGTGAACAAGTGTGTTACTGTGTATGTATTATCATTGCTATTAAGGCGGTAGGTGATTATCATCATTTGTTTTGTAGCCAAATTGAGAGAAATCTTAGGTTAGAAGGTCATGAGTTAATCCTTGTACCCTTTCAGATTCAAATGGCAAGATTAAGTTTGGTAGAATACTTGGGGTATCTTGAAGGCACATATACTTCTAGAAGTGTATATGAAGGTGAAGAAGTTTTGAATGCTGTACATGTAATATTATGTGGACGGTTGAATTCTTCTACTCCAGACAAAGTCATGATTTGTGCTTTGTGCCTTCAGAATAGTGCACTCAATTCTGACCCACATCAAATTCTAGGAGAACTTCATTGTGACTTGGGGAAAGGGACCATCAAAATCAAGACCATGCTGTGTTCATGTAAAGCTAGGAATAGTGGTAGATGTGAACATATTTCTGCTGTTTTAATCAAGTGTTCAAGGTGTATCATTTTACTATTCGAAAAGGCGTTATCGTGCCAAATTAATTTTTAATAAGAATGAAACATGCGCTTATTGTTCTTTTCGTTTTCTGCTGTTTTTTTGTTTTAGGGAAAATTTTGAAGATTTCGAAATTATTTCTCAAACAGATCTGAAATGTGCTTGGTCAGCCCAAAAGCACATGATCAGGGACAAATATAAAGCTGTTCCTATCAAAGATATGCCATGTTTTGAACACAAAATAGAGCACTGGCAATTGGAAGTGGATGACAATAAAATGTATGATTTTTCCATAAGCCAATTACCTGAATCTGCAATTTCTAAACATAAGTAAGTTGCAATATAATAAAGCCTGGATCAAATAAGGTTATGGCTGGTAAAATTAAAACATTGCTTTTAGTGTTGGAAGAAGAAGTTTCAGTGGCGAAGATTTCAAAGAAGTAGTGCCTGCCAATAATCTCCTTCAATTGATTTTGGACAATGCATGCCAGTCTATTGTGATGTTAGAAGCTTCCATCATACCAGTTCATAATGAGGATGAATGTTTTAAGATTTTGTATTCACAACTTTTCAATGAGGTTTCTGACATGATAATAGACATTAGGCAACAATCTAAAGAGTGGCATGAACAGAGGAAATATAGAGTGACAGGTAAATTATTTTATAGCCTAAACACCTTGAAACTAATCTTATATATTCAGGCCGTAGCCGTGTCTGGGTGGGTTTGGGCTGTCCAAGATTGTCCAATCCGTCCAATCGTTAAAAACAAACTGAAAAAGATACGCCATTTATACTTTTGATCTCTTGTCCTTGAAAAACAACCGCTCCACATAACAGAAGAAAAAGAAGAAGATATAACCTTACAACTTACAATATTTATGTTTGTTTTCTATTTTCACTTTCTAATTCTATTCTACTATGAATTGTGAATTCCGATGATCCCACATCTTAATATCGATATCTCAGATTACTCCAGTCAGAATAGTTTGTAAATAAACCAGTTCACCAGTTACTAGTTACCAGTTGTCTCTGAACTTTGATTGTAGATCGAAAATTCTGTGCTGGGTTAACTTCTGGAATTATGGATAAGTTTATTACAAAATCGCAAGATATTGCAGGTAATGCATCAATGACAATCGTATAATATATTATGTATTATTCGACTACAGTTGAATAATAGGTATTTTGTAGGACCTAGGAAAGGAACCAAAAAAAGTGCTGATGCTGGAGATGCAAATGTGGATTCAAGGTCTACTCTATCATAAACAGAAAATGTGGAATGAAAAGAAAAAAAAATCTTCAGTCTGGAATTATTTCACAAAATCTGCAGATAAAAAGTTTGCTAAATGTGTGACTTGTAAGAAGGAATATAAAACAAGCGGGAATACTAGCAACCTAGCAGATCATTTGAAAAGATTCCACCCAGTTCCCTCAACGTCAAATCAGTCAAATGAACACGAAGCAGCTACAGCAAGTACAAGTACAGATGTGAGTTCAGCTAGATCTAGTGTACGTTCAGTTAGCCCTTTCTTTCGAAGAGCTGTATTTTATGATAAAACATCCAAAAGAAAAGATGAGCTAGATAGGGCTTTAGCACTTATGATTGCTACTGATATGCAGCCATTTAATATTGTAACTGATTCAGGGTTTAGAAGTTTTGTCAAGATACTTGATCCCAGATATGAAATCTTAAATAAAGGTACAATTAAAAATAAAATAATGAACAAACTCTATGAAGCTGTTGCTAAATTGATAGATTCTTTAAAACAAACTTTTGCTATAGCAATCACAACTGATTGTTGAACATCTGTGTCAACAGATTCTTATATTTCAGCCACCTACCATTATGTAAATGCCAACGTTGAACTGAAAACTGCCCTTTTGTCTGTAAAAAAGTTAAGCGATAATCATACTGCACAAAATATCGCAAATTCATTAACTGAGACGTTCAATGAATGGGACATAAATGATAAAGTAGTTTGTATTGTTACTGACAATGCAAATAATATGTTAAAAGCTGCAGAACTTCTAAAGGAGGGACACCTTCCCTGTTATGCCCATTCACTTTACTTGGTTGTGCGGGACAACCTAAAAATAGAAACTATCCAAAATATTTTGAAAAAATGTAAAGAAATTGTTTCTCATTTTAAAAGCAGCACAATTGCCGCAAGTGCGTTTAGAAAAGAGCAGATAGAGAGTAATTCAGATGTCACAGAACCACTTAAACTTGTACAAGAAGTAGTTACACGGTGGAATAGCTCTTATTATATGATCCAACGAATACTACAAACAGTGGAACCTCTCAACCGTACACTACTAAAGCTAAGAAAAGCTCCAGCTCCCCTGACAGTAGATGAAATAACTGTCTTAAAAGAGATTGAACTTATACTTATGTGTTTTGAGGAGGCAACTAGAAGAACATCTGCTGGAAGTACTGTTGTAATATATGTGTCGTCGATAGATACTTGGTTAGATTATAGGTGTGGAAGGGCCTCTGAATAGGTGGTGTTGCAGGTCTCGTGGAGGATCATTTCAAGAGAATGAAACAACTACTTCTGGCACTGGGATATGTTTGTTTATTTACTAAATACATTAAACTACTTACTAAACTAATGCTATGCATAAGTACCTAGCCGTATAGCATACTTATGCGTAATGGTTACTGAATACTACTAGCTGACTATTCACCTATATAGAATAGTCTTTCTTCCCGTATTCTACATCGACTTCTCCCATGATAAATACTAAATGTATATTTATATAACCCAGTCAAGTTCGAGTAAACCAAATAAACATTTAATTGTTTAGCGTTGCTTCACGCTTGAACTTGACAATAACCTTCTTAATTTATATTTATATGATAATAAAATGTTCGAACGTTTTGTTGAAATAAGATCAAGGGAATTTAATTCTTATTTTAAATATTTATTATTATATTATTATATTGGGCCAAAAGGCATCACACCTTCCCCTTTTACAAAAAGAATAAATTCCGTTGAACTTCCTTTCCCCTTAATTAGGAACGAATTATATATTATGAATACATACGTTCCTAAAAATAAAATAATTACTAATACTAAAATTACAAATGTTTATAAATTACTGAATGTCTATTGTTTTCCGCAATTGTTTACGATAACTTGATTGTTTGTCTTATTGTAACTAAATGTTTATGTATTGTTATCCACTTTTATTTTCACGAATTGTTTGTAAACTTAATCACTCACACTGCTTTTTACAATTTCCGATTAATTTACTTTACAGTAAAGGTGTAGTTTGTTTTTGTGTATTTCTTTTATCAAACCTGATTTTAATTTGACTTTACAATTAACATCACTCACCTCTGTGACTGTAAATGGACCTATATACTGAGATTCGAATTTGGTTCTATTTTCCCTTGTTACTAAAACTGAACCCCCTACTTTAAAATCAACTGGGTTGGCTACCTTCCTATGTTGGCTTTGTCTACTCAGTTTATATTTTACTAAATATTTTCCTGCTCGCTGATGAGCTACCTGTAATTTCATCTCTGATATTCATCAACATTATAACATGGATCGATTTCATTCGTGAGATTGTCGGGTAGGTTAGCACGTCTTCCATACATTAATTCAAATGGTGTAAAACCATGATAAGAGTTTGGAGTCGTATTATAACAATAAGCAAATAATTTGCACCATTCGTCCCAATCATCCTTACTCTCATTTATGAAATGTCTCACATACTCATTTTCATTAAGTGTTCTATGTAGTTTTTCGAACCCCCCTATGGACTGGTGGTGGTACGCTGTTGAATACTTATTACTTATGTTTAACATCTTCGTTAGAGCATTGAATATTTCATTTTTGTATCTGTTCCTAAATCTGTCCTAATTTGTTTTATCAGACCGTACGTTGGTATGAAATTTTCAAATGTTCCACGAGCTATCGTGTTTGCTTCTTTATTTTTTACTGGGATTATTACTGCATATTTGGTTAATTCACATACCAGTGTAATGCAAGAGCGGTTACCATTTTCACTTTGTGAAAAAGGACCTATCGTATCTATATACGTTATATCCCATGGTTTTGCTGAGGTATCTGTTAATACGAATTCTTCCTTGTGATTATTCTTTGCCTTATTGACTTGGCACTTGTGACATTGCTTAATATATTTTCTTACATCTTTTTCCATGTTTCTCCATCTAAAATTTGCTCTCACTTTTTTCAATAGCCTGTTATTTCGTACGTGACCTCCAAATACAGGGTCGTTTTATGATACATTTCTAAAATTCGTTGCTTTTCCTTTTCTTCTTCCACTGTCTTTGGTACATCGCAAATACATATTTGTACGTTTTTTAACGTATTATTTCCTTTTTCCATAAATTCTTTTATAGTGCACTGTGTAAAAATAATATCATTCATATACATTTTCATCCTTTTTACTCCATTTCTTACCGCTATCTTATCAAGCTGAATTAACGTTTGACCTAAATCAAAGTTAATTATATCGGTATTTAATAAGGCTTAGCTAAATCTCATCCTGTTTTTGATCCGTATGTTCATCCTTAGCGAAACACAGTTATTTTCAAATTGCAGAATTGGTAATTTATGCGCCTCTAAATTATTCAGTACTCTACATACTGCTGGTTTGCGAATTTCTTTCTCTATTTCTGTGGAAACTATTTTATCTTCTCCTGTAGGCTGAGCTTTGTTCTGACGAGTTTTTGATCTCGTCATAGCTAAAACATGAGCATTGTCAATGTACAAGTCTTTTAATTCCTTTATGGATATTCTTGAGATACTGTCGGCGTAATTTGAATTTCCTTTCAAATATTGTATTTCGAAGTTATATTCTTCCAAATCTAGTCTAATTCTTGTAAGTATCGAAGTTGGTTCTGTCATCGAAAAAAGATGTGTCAACGGCTTATGATCCGTTTTCACAATAAAATGTGGAGAACCATATAAATAACACTTAAAATGATTAATTCCCCAATGAATAGCTAACAATTCTTTCATGATTATAGGTTTATTTAATTCACTTTTCTTAAAACTTCGCGAGGCATAAGCTATAGGTTGATCTATACCTTCGTATTCCTGACTAATGCCCGTATTTATAGTCGAAACTCAATCTCCGACTTGAGTCGTGCTTGGCCAAGCTCTACTCAGGACTCGAGATTGGATGCATATTATAGTCCGATCTTCGTGAATTCTCGGCGAAGGAAAGACTCAAGACGTATCTCAAGCGTAAACTTAAAAGTAATTAGGTTTTCTATGTTGGCCAACATGAAAAATTTTAAAAAAGAAGAAGTACGTCAAAATTGTTTGTGCATTTTATGACAATTGTGACCCATTTGTCGTGGATTTTCAAGCCGTAACGCTATTTTTCTTTATTATTTGTGTGTGAATTTCGGACTTTTTTGGACTTATTAGTATTATTTTTATAAATTAAAATTGTAATTATATAAAAGTAAGTATATTCTTAATTTAAATAAAAATTTGTTACTTGTCCATAATTATATCAAAATTTACATAAAACAATTTGTTTCAGGTATCATTCAGTTTATAGTTAAGGAGTTAACCTTAGGGTGTTGTTGGTATCAGTAATAAAGGTAAGAAAATTCTTCAATTATATAGCCCAAAATGTATATTAAAAAATTTGTTTCAGGTTTTATTAGTCTAGTTTGCTTTTGTTTTACAATTCAAGAAGATGAGTACAGGTAAATTTCACGTTATTTTTGAAATATATTTCTTGAAATTAGACTTACAGGAGGAGATAAGTCAACTCCATATACAGAGAAGGAAAAACTGCTGCTGGCATCATTGGTAGACGCCCATAAAAAGCTGGAAAACAAAAGAACAGATTCTACGACTGTTCAACTAAAGCAGCAGGAATGGGAGACTCCCAAGAGTACAATGCCAAGAGTACAATGCTCAAACAAATTTAATCTCCACTAGAAGAACTGCGGGACAACTAAAGAAGTTGTGGAGCAATTTAAAGCAAAGGTATGTGGTTCAATTATATCCTTATATATAGAAAAGGTTGTTAAAAAATGTGTTTTTAGAAAACGTAAACCCACCACGGAGTTGAAATACTGTATATTGTTGACTGGTGGAGGTCCAGAACCTAAAGAAAATCTGGACCCAGTCATGGAAGCAGTCGATGCGGCTGCTCCACATGCAGATTATACGCTGGAGAGTCCTTGGGATACAACAGCTGAATTTGAAGAAAGCGCTGGACTATCTTCACGTAAGTCAGCGGTTCTCAAACTTTTGTTATTCGCGCCCCCCTGTTTTAATTTAAAAAATGTTGCGCCCCCCAATCCGTAGACCTAGGAATTTGGACTAAAATAGGCAACATTGTCTCGTCGAGAGCGCCAAAGATGCTGTCGGAAAGTTCGCGGCGTTCGTGCCACGTATTCAAGCTTCCTGATCTTTCTCGAACTGTCTGAACGCGACTATAAATACAGAAGCGCACATACGGTATTCTCAGTCTCTCAGTGAAGGTGTTTTAACACTAAGCAAGCATTATTGTGAAGTGTGAGTGTATAAGTAGATGTAGTATGGATACATTTTTAAAACGAAAACTTGAGGATGACGGGGCTTGTACATCGACAGGTTCAGGTGGAAATCGTCCGAAATCTAAAACAAGAAAATATGACCCATCATACCTAAATTTGGGCTTTACTAGCCTTGAAGTAGGTGGCGAAGAAAAACCACAATGCGTTATCTGTTTAAAAGTATTGGCTGCAGATAGCATGAAACCAAATAAATTACAGAGGCATCTAGAAACGCTTCACAGAGAATATGTCAATAAACCGCGAGATTTTTTTGTGGAGAAACTCAGTTTGTTTAAAAAACAAAAATCCAGCTTCCATAAAGTACTGGCAGTAAATGAGAAGGCTCTCTTGGCATCATATAAAGTGGCATACAAAGTAGCTAAATGCAAAAAACCGCACACTATTGCAGAGCAACTTATTTTACCCGCTTGCAAAGACATTGTAGAAATAATGTTTGGTGAAAATTTTGCTTCACAACTTAACAATATTCCTCTGTCAAATGATACAATCTGTCGAAGAATTAACGATATATCAGTTGATATGCAGCAGCAGTTTGAATCTGAGCTTACTGGAAACTTGTTTGCTATACAACTTGACGAAGCAACTGACTCTAGTAATTATTCCCATTTGATTTGCTACATTAGATTCTGTCAAGGTTCTAAAATATGTGAAGATTTATTGTTTTGTAAACAGATTGAAGGAAGAACTACAGCCACCGAGTTGTTCAAGATTACAAATGATTCTATTACTAAAATGAATTTGCAATGGAAAAATTGTGTTGCGATTTGCACCGATGGAGCTCAAGCCATGTCTGGTAAATACAACAGTTTACAAGCGCTAGTAAAAAAGGAATCCTCAGAAATTATCTGGACGCACTGCGTGATACATCGGGAAGCGTTAGCATCAAAATCGCTAAGCCCTGGACTAAACATGATTTTGACAGTAGTTATTGAAGTTGTTAACTTTATAAAAACCAGACCACTAAAAACAAGGATGTTCTCTGTTCTGTGTGAAGATATGGGAGCTGAGCATCAATCTTTCTTGTTTTATTCCTCATCCAGATGGTTGTCACGCGGTAAGACGGTTAATCTTGTCTTTGAATTAAGAAGGGAAATAGCGATATTTTTAAGCGAGGAAGGTCACAAGCATTCAACAGATTTTTTCGACAAATTATTTTTACTGAAGCTTTCTTATTTAGTAGATATTTTTGAAAAACTTAATATACTTAATCTTCAGCTGCAAGGAAAAGACGTAAATATATTTGATTTAAGTCAAAAGATTGATGCTTTTTGTAAGAAATAGCAGTTATGGCATAACAAATTGAAAGAAAACAGTTTGGAAATGTTTCCCACATTTTGCGATTTTGTGCAAGATTCTCCATTGGAAGATATTCATAAAGCTGTGATGCTAAAAACCATAGGAAGCCATTTAGAAAACTTAACTGAGAATTTCAAGCGATACTTCTTTGCAGAGAAAGATATCAAGTTGTCAGACTGGAGCTGGGTTTTAAATCCATTCGAAAATAGACCTGTCGGACTATCACTACAAGAAGAAGAACAACTGATAGATGTTTCAACAAATCCCTTACAAAAATCAAACTTTGTTAACAAATCTTTAACAAACTTCTGGACTGAACTTCCGAACGACTACTCCGTTATAAAAGCCAAAGCGCTTAGAATTCTGTTGCCTTTTCCAACGTCCTACCTTTGTGAAACTGGATTTTCTGCACTTGCTGTCGTGAATTCTAAATACAGAAATAAACTTCAAGTAGAAAATGAACTCAGAGTGGCCATCTCTAACATAGAACCAAATTTAGAGAAGTTGTGCGCCTTAAAACAAGCTCATGTTAGCCATTAGTCCTTAGAATGTTTCTTTGTCGTCATTAAGTAAGTAAAATTTTAATAAAGATTTTTTTAAAAATCTATCTGTAGCATTTTATCATTACCATTTTATTTTTAATCTGTACTGCGCCCCCCCAATCATGTAAACGCGCCCCCCTTAGGGGGCGCGCCCCACAGTTTGAGAAACGCTGACGTAAGTAATATGATCAACGAAATGATGTGTTGTTACAACTGACTCAATTTGCAGAAACTGCTTCAACTTCAAGAGTCGCCATGAAGAGCTTGGATGTTGAGAGCAATATCATTGAAGTAGATTTGCTTCCGCCCTCAACATCAGGTAATACAACAAATGATTTTCCTATATTAAAATATTTTTTACAATTATGTATATATATATTTAGATTTAAAGCTGTGCACAAGTGTTGAACATTCCAAAATTTCTTTTAAAGAAAAATATTTGGTATAGTTATGCAGAGTTTATTGAACGATCATAATATGTGGCATATTGCCGAAAGCCCTCATAGTCCGGTCAATTTGGACAATTGAAATACAGAAAAATCCGACAGTGCCAAATTTCCGTAGAGACCTTAGGTTTACCATAATAAATAAAGTGTCAAAAATCCCCATCGGTCCCATGTGTGCTAAGGGACTTATTCGGGGCCCACGGTTAAAATTTTAGGTTTTTTGGATTTTTCTCGAAAACGGTAAGTTTTATCGAAAAAGTACCTCACAGCAAAGTTGTAGATCTCAAAATTCTATATAAAAATGGTCCTTATGATTTTTTCTCTAAGACCCACCATTTCCCAGATATTGCGCTTGTAAGAATCACGTTCTACATAATATGCACACATATGCCACGTATATACATATTCAGGTACTCAAGCAAGCAAAAATGCCTACTTGTGTCTCTTTTATGTATACATTATACTAATATTCTAAGAAAATGTACTCTCAAAAGACCGCCAGTCCCTTACAGAATCCCCTCTACTTGTATGGCCTTGAATAACATCTGGCTATTCTTTTGTCCGTGTGGTGTCGTTCACATACCTGCTTCTTTTAGTGTTAAACGTGCAGTTCAAGTGAATATACGTATTTATTACAAGCGTCTACTATTGTCGTTTGTGCTGATCAAGATTTAAAAGAAATGTCACAATTTTGCTTTATTTGTAATAAACTTTTGACTGAAGATGAAACTGTTGTGGTCAGTCGTGGAATGCCAACTTTAATCGATGCAAGTGTCGCGAGAAGTGATGAGTTTGCTGATTATTTAAGAAGTCAAAAGTCCGTTACAATTCACGTGGATTGCAGAAAATCATACACCCGGAAAACTTCAATCTCTGCAGCAAAAAGACAACGTGAGGAAGAACAGGCCAGTACTTCAAAAGTAAGTCCACCTCGTACTAGAACGCGAGTAAGTGAATCCAGCTTTTGTTTCAAAAACCAGTGCTTATTTTGTGGCGATGAAGCGGATGAAGGAGCAGAGAAGAAGAAAGCGCAGAATTATCGCCGAAAAATTTATAAAGTTTCTACACTTACATTCAAAGATTCCATTTTAAAATTAGCTAAAGATCGTTCTGATGATGTGTCAAAAGCTGTCTTTGCACGTATTAATTTTGAGTATGATTTAGTCGCTGCTGACGCTAAATACCATGACAGTTGTTACAAATCCTTCCTGAGACCTAATACTGGCGGTAAACTTGGTCGTCCTCAAAGTGAGGCTATAAACTCTGCAATGGAGGAAATTTTCAATTTTATTGAAAGTAGCGATGACTGCCAGTTTTCATTGGATGAATTGAAGAATGTTTGTCAAAATGTAGCTTTAGAAAACGGGCTTATAAAAATACGATTGAAATTAAAGTATGGTAGTAGAATTATTATTACAGAGAAGCCTGGAAAATTAACATTTATTTGTTTTGTAGACAATTACCAAGACATTTTAAGTCAAGCCTGGTCTGATAACAAAAACTTCAATGAAAAGGAAAAACGGTGGAAAACTTTAAAAGCTGCGGCAGCAATTATTCGAGAAGATATTCAATCTTGTGTGTTTGATAATACTATGTATCCGCCACCGGGTAGAATGTTTGAAGATATAAATAACGATATTCCCGAATCATTATCTTTTTTTTTGGAACAAGTCATTCTTAAAAACAAGCGTCATAATTTGGATCATTTAAAGTTAGTTTGCACAAATATTAGTCATAGCATAATGACTGCTGTTCGGCCTAAATCCTTTAAATCTAAATTACAACTGGGTCTTTCAGTTTTTTTCCATCGGCGGTTTGGTTCAAAACGTCTTATACAAATTTTCTCATCGTTTGGTTTATGCGCATCTTACAGTGAAACTATGAACTATGAAGCAGCAGCAGTTTTCAGTCGCCCACCTCACATTTTATCACCAGAAACTGGCACATTTGTTCAATATGTTGCAGATAATGCTGATATTAATGTAAATACTTTGGACGGTAATAATACGCTTCACATAATGGGTATTATACAAATTGTAACTCCCAAAGATTCCGTATTACAAGAACAGCCGATGCCGCGAGTAACTGAAGTTCTGTCAGCTAAAGATTTTACAACCAAGGCTCATGTACCTATACAGGTTTATCAAAATAAAGGCGTAGTAGGATATAGCAAAATAAATGTGCGAGATTTTGAATACGAAAATGAAACAAAAGTATCTTTTCTAAAAAAAGTTGATGTGATATGGTTCTATGGAAAATGCAAAAGTTTCCCTTTACCTGGTTGGAATGGTTACATTGAACACGTGACTAGCAATATTGTAGACTTTTCAAAATCAAAAATTTCATTTCTGCCATTTGTTCAACAGCCTGCAAGTAATTACAGTACTATATACACAACTTTACTTTGTGCTTTAGAAGATGCTAAACGTTACAACCATACAGTTTGCATAATTACTTTTGATCAACCTCTGTATGCGAAAGCTCGCGAAATTGTATCTGCTGCACCTGAAGGATCGGACCTATCAAAGATTATAGTAAGACTGGGAGGATTTCATTTGTTAATGTCATTTCTCGGCGCAATAGGTTATATTATGCAAGGAAGTGGTTTAAAAGAAGTACTTTCTGAGATTTATGCACCTAAGTCTTTAGAGAAAATGCTTAATGGCCATGCTTACGCGAGGGCAGTTCGAGCTCACACGTTACTTCAGCTCACTTTAGCATTAACAATATTAAAAGAACTAGCTATGGAAGATGTTATGGATGCAAATCTTATAATTACAGTGGAAAATATTCTCGATAAAACTCTTTCATACTATGACATTGAAGATGATGAGGAAATATCTGGACTTTTACTTGATTTATTTAATAAAAAATTAATGGAATATCAGAAACGAGGACCAACTGCACAATTATGGGTACAATATTTTCGGATGGTGTCTATTGCAAAGGAATTTATAAGAGCTGAACGTATGGGAGATTGGCAAGCTCATTTGAACAGCGTTAAAGAAATGCTTCCTTACTTCCATGCATCGGGGCATTTACCTTACGCTAAGTCTGCGCACTTATACTTGCAGGATATGCTTCAATTAGAGGAGGTAATTGATCCTAGTGTTTATCAAAGGTTTACCGAAGGATTTTTTACTGTTCGACGCTCTGATAAACTTAGTTGTGGAACTTCAACGGATATGATCATCGAACAATCAATGATGAAATCCATGAAGACAGATGGAGGTATTTCTCGAGGAAGAAGTACGAAAGAAAGTGTGATAAGCAAATGGGTTTACGGAATGCATGCAATGAACACAGTGTGTGACGGGTTGGAAGTTCTTGCTAATGTTCGAATGGACACGACAGATCAACATGTAGATGCGAGTGATTCGAGAGTTAAGAAAGATGCTAAAGATATTAAACTACTTCTTGACTGGTTTTCATCACATGATCCTTTTCCCAAAATTAACAAAATCTTATCTATTTCTTCAGGAGTCGTTGGTGACGATAAGATTAATTGTCATAAAGCTCGTGAAGTTGGGATTGCCTCGATGTTTAAAGTGACTGGTCAAACTTTCAATGATATAAAACTCAAACGCTCTGAAAAAGTACTTCCTCTTTTAGCTGTGAGTAGCACTGTGAAAGTTCACGAAGAAGAAGTACCAATAGACCCAGTATTATTATTTCAACGTATGAGTGTCACTAAGACTTTTGAGGATGAAATTGAAAAATTTTTCGCATATGAATTAGCTCCTTACCCGTTATCACTCTTCGATGCAGCTGGAATGCGTAAAACAATGAAGTCAGCTATTTACGATTGCTTTCAATCAGTCAATGCTGAGGTTGATTGTACAAATGCTGCTTACATTATTGATGGAGGATATTTACTACATCATGTTGTGTGGGATCGAGAAGAAACCTTCAATGTAATTTTTGAAAAATATGTTCAGTATTTACGTAGACATTATGGTCATACAGTGACGGTGGTATTTGATGGCTATAGTGACACAACAAAGAACATAAAAGCTGCAGAACAACGTCGTCGTACTACTAAAACATCCTCAGGTGCCGACATAATGTTTGATGAATTAATGACAGTTCCAGTAAACCAACAACAATTTTTTTCAAACATTAATAATAAATCTCGTTTTATTTCTATGTTGAGTGACAAATTAACAGCTGAAAATATTACCGTGAAACAAGCTCCGAATGACGCCGATGTCCTCATAATTGAAACAGCAATAGAAAAATTTAATGCAAGAAACACAACTATTGTAGTGGGTGAAGATGTTGATTTGTTAGTACTACTCACTGCAAGGACTCCATCTGATAAAATTATTTACTTTCTGAAACCTGGGAAGGCGCAACAACGGACAGAAATATATTCTTCTAAAAGTTTATCAGCTTATCCAAAATGCCAAAACTATATTTTATTTTTACATGCGATAACCGGCTGCGATACTACGTCAGCAATGTTCAGAAGGGGCAAAAAAACAGTATTAAAATTATTTGAAAAAAAAGATTTGATTGACTGCGCAAAAGTATTTACAGAAATTAATTCTTCGCCTCAAATACTAATTACTAAAGGAATTCGGTTTCTTCTTGCGGTTTATGGAGCTCCAAAAAAAATTGATTGTATAGATAAGTACAGATATTTAACATTTGTGAAAAATACACGAAACAAAAAGCAAGTACAACTATCTTGTCTTCCTCCAACATCGGCATCTGCAATTCAACATTTGTATCGAGTATACTATCAAGTTCAGACATGGCAAGGCAATCAACTGAACCCTGAAGATTGGGGTTGGAAATTGATAAATAATACTTTGGAACAGATTCAAACTTTACTGCCCCCTGCTCCAGAAAAACTTCTTAACACTATTTTTTGCAATTGCAAGAAAGGTTGTAGTGCCAAATGTGGCTGTAGAAAAGTAGGGTTACAGTGTTCTCCAGCGTGTACCAATTGCCAAGGTCTATCTTGCTCGAATGTTCAATTAAATACAAGAGAGGAAGATTCATGTGATTTTGATGAAGACACAACTGATTCATCTTCATTTGAACAATTTCTGAACATTCAGCAACAGGAAGAAGAAAAAGAAGAAGAAGAAGAAGAAGAAGAAGAAGAAGAAGAAGAAAACATGGTTGTTGAAGTTGAGTATGAAGAGTATGAGTCAGATTAAAGTAACAAAAAAAAATTAGAACGATAGTTAAACTCAATAACCAATATCAATAATCTTCATACTATTAAATAAGTATTGTTCCTGAAAATAACGTCATAAAGGTTCGTGGAATAGGCCTACCGGGGAAACCACGTTAAAAAAAACGCGCCGAGTACACTACCTCACAGGTGGTGTGGAAATGTGTGCATATTATGTAGAACGTGATTCTTACATGCGCAATATCTGGGAAATGGTGGGTCTTAGAGAAAAAATCATAAGGACCATTTTTATATAGAATTTTGAGATCTACAACTTTGCTGTAAGGTACTTTTTCGATAAAACTTACCGTTTTCGAGAAAAATCCAAAAAACCTAAAATTTTAACCGTGGGCCCCGAATAAGTCCCTTAGCACACATGGGACCGATGGGGATTTTTGACACTTTATTTATTATGGTAAACCTAAGGTCTCTACGGAAATTTGGCACTGTCGGATTTTTCTGTATTTGATCACTATTTTTATGTCTAAATTGACCGGACTATCAGCTAATATGATCTTTCAACTGCACAATTATACAAGTTTTTTCTTTAAAATAATTTTAGGAAAAAAAATTGTTTCAATTAAAGTGTAACTTCTCCTGTTTCAGTAAATCCAACATCAAGTGTGACATCCACTCAGCAAAACGTAAATATTTTCATACATAATTTTGCGCTTTTTACATATGTTTTTTTAATAGGCAGAAAAATGAAGCCGGCTACAATCGCTGTCCTTCAAAGCGAGGCCAATTTACGGGCTAAGAAAATATATGACAGCATTACTCAACAATTGGAAATACATAAAATTAGACTAGGCATTGAAATGGAGCAATTAGAAACTGTGAGAGCTAACAGAAGAAAAGCTGATGCGGAGGCAGAAATAGCTGAGCTACAGTTGGAATGTTATAAAAAAAGTCTGAATTGATATTTATATTTTTTTATTAAAAATTATTAGTAATAAAATTATTTCTAAAAACTAAACCTAACCGTTCATTATTTCGGACTGCTTCAACTTGGTTAACCTGTATGTCGTCATCATCAATTTCTTCAAAGTTAAAATTATCATTATATTTAACAGAGATATTGTGCAACGTAGCTGTTGCACAAATAACTGCTTGAGCTGTGGTCAGTTTAGTTGTAATACCTTGGTGCAATACTGGGAAACTTCGTTTCCACACACCAAAAACTCTCAACAATATTTATTGTTCGTACATGTGCTCTATTATATCTCATTTCATGTTCAGTGTCTGAGACATAAAAATTAATGAAATTTACTTTTCCGACTCTTATTCTGTGGAATCTACTCATTACTTTTTTAAATGAAATAAGCTGTTTCCAAATAACTCCACAATGTATTGAAAAAATGGTAATTCTAATAAATTTACAATTGTTTCGATAGAGCCTATCATGATCAGAATGACAGAAGTTACATCTCCATCGAAACAATTGTGAATTTATTAGAATTACCATTTTTTCAATGCATTGTGGAGTTATTTGGAAACAGTTGGTTTCATTTAAAAAAGTGAACAACAAAAAAATTTTTTTTCTAATGGTAATATTTTCAAATTTACCTGGACGTATTACTGGAGTTAACAAGTATGGCCTACAAGGATATCCGTTATCCCCAAGTAACATGCCATTAAAGTCTCCCCGTTCGCAGCGTACTCTCAAGAGCACTCCTATCGAAGATGACACTATCATGTGTGGATCCGGGATGTCTCACAACGATATCTATCATTTCGATTTGTGGACTAACTGCAACCTACACTTACATTATAAGATATACTGTACATTAAACATTTTAACAAACTTTCCTGTACATTTAATGAAAACCAACCCTTCTGCATTCTCACCTCCTGCGCTTCCAATTTTTATATGGGTGCAATCCAGACAAGCTGTAACACCAGGAAATCCAGCCACAGCCTGAAACATTATGATATTTTGTCTCTTTTGCTGCTGGCTATTGGGTATATGTATAAATTCTCGCAACCGCTCAGCAATACATTCTGAAACCCTTTTCATTGCGCAGGAAACAGTCGGCTGGCTTATGCCCCGTAGATCTCCACTGACCAGCTAAAACAAATTTTTTTATTATTTTCGCAAGCTACACTTATTCAAAATAAAACTTACTTGAAAATTTCCAGTAGCATAATATCGCAAACATGTTAATAATTGCAATAGTGGCGGAATTGGCAACCCACGATTATTTACCTTCGCTAAATTTGCGACAACCAAAGGAAAAATAATATCATAAACGATATTTTTTGAAAATCTATAACGTATTCGAAGTTCTTCCGCGTTATAAAATTCCATAGGATTTTCTGCATCCCGTATGTATCTTTTTGGAATCCTATCATTTGGCATATTTTCCTCCACATAATCAAGAAATTCCAAAAAATCCTCGTGTTCTCTATAATTCATTTTCACTAATCACTATTAAAATGTTTATTCTATTACAAACACAATCTAACCACAAATAACAAAACAAATGTCAGAAACCGCGTCGAGCTCAAGACAGGTCGCAACCCAGACAGCACATAACGTTCTTAGAATGTGCTAACTACTTTCTGAACGTTCATCCTTCGGAATATTCAAACAGAATATTCCACGAATCGTCGTAGAACATCTAGAATATTCACAGAATGTCTTTCTGTTAATGTTCTCATCATATTCCAAAAGTTTCTTATAATATTACTGGTGCGAATATCTTTAGAATATTCTTAGAAAATATCCATAGCACTAGTTTATTCAGTATCTAATAGTATATTCTTGAGCTTGAGACTAGAATATGAGTCGAACGTTGTCAGAATATTCTGTGAGTTCTGTGGATCATTATCGTATATTTGACATTTGACATCAACCTCCATTAATGAATGACGTTTGATATTTGTTAGATTTCTTGGATTTGGAAATAGCTGATAATAAAACAAAAGTGGTGAGATCAACTGTTTTATTTTATGTAGAAAATTATTTGAATAACAACATATGTTGTTGTTGATATATTAAGTATTATTTATATTATGCTTCGGATGTTTTAGGTGTACGAGTTATCGAAAATTGGGGGTTCAAACCACCAACTCATGACAAAACGATTGCTGGAGAAGTTAATTGCAAATGTACTGGCAATGAAGTACAGTTGGCTGGGATTTAAAAAAAAGAGAATTTTTCTGCCCTAAATGTAGCCAATGTAGTGAAAGGTGACAATACTGAATATATTGTGGTTTAACTAACTATAGTATATTGCTTGGTAATTCATTTTAATTATATTTGAGAAGTCCTTATACTGGAAATTATTCAGTTTTCTAGATAACTTATTTGAATTTTCTCTTGTCTTTCAGAATCTGTGATGAAAATACACAGAAAGACTATCACAGAGTCTGATGTGGAATCTGCCATAAAGGGCTGGTAAGTGAAGGCTAAAGAAAGAGAGGAAAACACTCAGAAATGATTTTTTGTGAATATTTTTTTTTATTTGAAAAATATCTGGATGTATTTTTAATTTTATTATGTTTGAAATGTTTATTATTTTATTAATGACTCATCTGAGTCTTTCTGGAAATAAATCGTTACTACTGATGTATTTTATTAATATGAAATGTCGATTAGTTTCTGATATTTGCCTTCAATAATAAAAATTATCCATTTCTTATCATTAACTATTAATGAGCTTAGTGCTCATAACTAACATTTTGTTTTTTACTCAAAATCTTAGACCAATAGTTGTTGAATTTGTAGAAGGCGAAACATAAAAAAATGTATCCCAGTTAATAGGCGTCATGCCTGACAAATCATGTTAGGCTAGATTTATGCAGCATAAATTTACATAAAACTAGACTCCAACTAGGAAATCAATACCATTAATAAGTTTGAAGATGAACACCATTCAGCTTCCTCAATTCTTCAGTTGGAGTTTAGATTGGTGTAAATTTGTGCTGCATAAATCATGCCTGATGATGACAGGATGAATGTGTAATGAATATTCTGAGAACATTTCTAGAACTAGAGGAAAATCTCCATAGAATATTTGGAAGAATATTTGTAGGAGATCTTTTGAGAATGTTCCTGGAATAATACTGTAGAATATTCTAAGAAGGTTTAAGAATATTCTGAAGGACGTTCATAGTTCCTTTATAGAATCAGAGTTCCTCTCTCATCTCATAGTTCATGGAATGTTCTTAGAATATGACATGTCTCTTGTGAAGAGTTCCATTGGATATATGAACATTCTGGTAAAACCTTCTATAAATGTTCATAGAACATGTGTGTGCTATCTGGGATGCTGCCTTGAGCAAGACTCCACTCGCACATGCGCATTTGCAGCTTTTATCAAGCTGTGGGTCTCGAGATTCGACTATAAAATACGTTCTCGTTTCAAGGCGTTCTTAAGCTCGAGCTCGGGCTCAAGACTCGACTATAAATACGGGCATAAGTATTGCGGAACACGTACTGTTTGAAGCATCAGTTGTCAATATAAATTTTTTATTGAAATCTGGATATTTCAGAATAGGCGGCTGTATTAATGCCGATTTTAATATTTGGAATGAATTTTCGCAGTCTTTTGACCACTCGAATTTTACGTTTTTCCTAGATAACTTATTGAGATGTATGCATATTTCAGCGAAATTTGGAATGAACCGTTTGTAATAATTACAGAATGCTACGAACCTTTTAGATTCTTCTGATTTTTTGGACACTGGATAATGCTCAATGACTAAATATTTTGCTTTATCGGGTAAAACCCCTTCACTAGACAAATTGTGTCCTAAATAAGTGACTTCTCGTCTGAAGAATTGACTTTTTTGCGGGTTTAATTTAAGGTTGAATTTTCGACATGTGTTAAATACCTTCTCGAGATTGCTTAAATGATGATTCTCTGACATCCCAATTACAACTATATCATCCATGTAAAGAAATGCTTTTTCTGGAGTTAATCCTGAAAATGCTATGGACATCATCCTTGAAAAATTATTTGGGCTTATATTCAAACCAAATGGTAATCTTGTATACTGAAAAGAACCTTTCTCTGTGCTGAAAGATGTATATTTCCTTGAAGACTGTTCTAAAGGAATTTGATGAAAACCTGACATAAGGTCTATGACTGAAAACCATTTCGACCTCCCTAACTGATCTAAGATCGAATCTATTCTAGGTATTGGAAATTTATCTGTAACTATTTTCTTGTTCAACTGCCTGAAATCTATGCAAAGTCTCCAAGACTTTTCTCCATTGATCGCTTTTTTGGGTACAAGTAAAACTGGACTGTTATAATCTGAGATTGAAGACTGGATTATACCTTGATCTAATAACTTTTGAACCTGATCATTAAGCTCTGAAGATTATAGATTATAGGTGTAGAAGGGCTTCTGAATAGGTGGTGTTGCAGGTCACGTGGAGGATCATTTCAAGAGAATGAAACAACTACTTCTGGCACTGGGATATGTTTGTTTATTTACTAAATACATTAAACTACTTACTAAACTAATGCTGTGCTTAAGTACCTAGCCGTATAGCATACTTATGCGTAATGGTTACTGAATACCACTAGCTGACTATTCACCTATATAGATTAGTCTTTCTTCCCGTATTCTACATCTACTTCTCCCATGATAAATACCAAATGTATATTTATATAACCCAGTCAAGTTCGAGTAAACCAAATAAACATATAATTGCTTAGCGTTGCTTCACGCTTGAACTTGACAATAACCCTCCTAATTTATATTTATATGATAATGAAATGTTCGAACGTTTTGTTGAAATAAGATCAAGGGAATTTAATTCTTATTTTGAATATTTATTATTATATTATTATATTGGGCCAAAAGGCATCGCACTGTAACTATTTCTCTAATTATACCAATAACTCATGGAGTTTATAATTATCTGAACGATTGTTTACCCAAATTAATTACTGAAGAAGGGAAATATTTTTGTACTGGTTTATTAGATTCATTGAAAAAGAGATTGTTCTCATATGAAACAAGATCTGTAACAAGAATTTCAACCATTCTTGATCCCAGATTTAAAAAAGAGGGCTTTCGAAGTCCAGATAATGCCAATCATGCAACTACTTTTTTGGAACAAGAGATGACAGAATTTGTTAAAAATAAATCTGGAACTGATAGAAATCAAGGTAATGGTAATTCAACCAAACCAGTGTAAGGAGGGAAAAACTTGACTTGAGGAGAATGAGTGATTTGTAAAGATTGATATATTTAATTAGAATTTAACTTTTAATTACTTACTGTGTACTTACATTATATTGTTTATAATATAGATAATAAAACAAATCTAAATGTTGAAAATAAATATTTACAAGACACTGGACGTGATGCCTGGATTTAATTGAACAGTCCATGTGGACATGGTCCAAGTAGGTTGAACAACCGAGATGACGTACCTGGAATTAGATAGAAAAACACTCTGAGTATTCAATTTGCCATAAATAATGATTAATTATTTAACTAACGATTAGTATAGTTGAAATCCCCAAAATTAATGAAAGTATTAATAATATACAAGGTGCATCTTATGTGTTTGAACTGTGATTATGCATATCAGTACTAAAGTAAAGTTAAAACTTCACTTGATCAAAAATAAATGCCTAATAGTAAATATTTAGGGTTATTAGGAAAGGTGCAAGGGGCGCAAACTCTCCCCAATGCATGTAATGAATATGTGGCACAAACTCTCCACAAACAATATTATAACTACTGTAAGTGGCACAAACTCTCCACAGTACAGCAAAATAATAATACACTGCAAGTGGCACAAACTCTCCACAGTACAGCAAAATAATAATACACTGCAAGTGGCACAAACTCTCCACAGTACAGCTAAATAAGGTTACACTGCAAGTGGCTCAAGCTCTCCACAATACAGGGTGGTGGAAGGAGATATAGGTGACGTGAGAAGTCACCCTGTATCAGGAATGGACAAACCGCAAGTGGCGCAAACTCTCCACAGTACAGTATAGGTATGTGAGTTAAACTGCAAGTGGCACAAACTCTCCACAGTACAGCTAAATAAGGTTACACTGCAAGTGGCTCAAGCTCTCCACAATACAGGGGGGTGGAAGGAGATATAGGTGACGTGAGAAGTCACCCTGTATCAGGAATGGACAAACCGCAAGTGGCGCAAACTCTCCACAGTACAGTATAGGTATGTGAGTTAAACTGCAAGTGGCACAAACTCTCCACAGTACAGCTAAATAAGGTTACACTGCAAGTGGCTCAAGCTCTCCACAATACAGGGGGGTGGAAGGAGATATAGGTGACGTGAGAAGTCACCCTGTATCAGGAATGGACAAACCGCAAGTTGCGCAAACTCTCCACAGTTCAGTATAGGTATGTGAGTTAAACTGCAAGTGGCACAAACTCTCCACAGTACAGCTAAATAAGGTTACACTGCAAGTGGCTCAAGCTCTCCACAGTACAGTAGGATTGGATGAATAGGAAATGCAACAACAAATTAATGTTCTTAATAACGTTGAATATTAAAGAACTTTAAACAAAGTTATTATTAAAAATAATTAGCAAATATTATATACTCTATGTGATAAAATATCTTTTAAATTCAAATATCAAATAACAGGCAAAACTGAATTACTCTGTGAGATAGACTCACCTATTTAACTCCTGATATGCACCACAATACACACTATATTTTAATAGATTTATTTGGCTCAAGTGAACACTTCAGTTATTTTCTAGAAACTAAATCTCAAATCGTTCATAAAATTTTCTTTCCCCTTTCGTGGCCTCGAAGACTACGTGACATTTTGATACTTTACTTATCTGTTTCAGACAATTGGTTGTTTGGTCGAGAAATGCATTTCTGAAATATTAGGGTATACCCATGATTTAATTCATTTTACTTGGAACGAAAACTATTTTAAGAATAACAGGGTGAGAAAAAAAAATTGTCTTACACCAGTAACATCAAAAAATTCTCTTTTTTCCTTCATTGAGAAGAGGGTAGAAGAAAAGGCGAAGTCCACTTTAGCTGACATGATCATCATTAAAAGGCAATACCTGGAAAGAAAAAATTCAAATGAGGATGCTGATCCACTTCTATTCTGGAAGGTGCGTTTTGTTAATTCTTAAGTGACTTTAATGGTCTTAGACTTTTCACAATTTAAGCCAGTAGACCCATGGGCCCCTAATTATAATTATTTTTAGGTCACAGGAAAAGAACTGGAACCCATGGCTGAAATTAGTCAGAAATATTTTTGTATTCCAGCATCATCCGTCGAATCTGAAAGGACTTTCAGCGCTTCCGGGAACCTGATATCTGACAAGCGCTCAAGGCTTAAGCCAAAAAATATTAATATGCTTTTGTTCCTGAACAAAATTTCCGATCTTTTATATTCAAGTAATAATTGAATGTTGTTTTCTCATTTAGTTTTGTTCTTGTTTTTTAGAAAAATGTTATTATTTTTCAGACATTCTCCATATTGATAGAAGAGACATCTGATGGTGATAGTCGTATTATATTATGTTCATTTTGTCGTTTAAAAATAGAATCTGAAATTCACAACAATAAATATTTTATTTTATTTATTTGAGTCTTAAAATGTATTGAAATTCTGAACATTTATATTTATTCTTCGGACTATCGATAACTATCGATAGTGACGGTACCAACTATCGATAGTTTGTCACCTCTACCACAAAGCACATTATAATATAATAATAATAATAATATTTATTTCCACCAAAAATAAACATTACAGTTTTATACGATGTTAAAAAAAAAGAGAACGGAAATAAATGAAACCACTGAAACCAACTTAATGGTTTGTTCGTGGTGAACATCATAGATACAACATACTGTACTGGCCAATTTTGATAAATATAAAATTCAAAATTTAAAAATTTAAAAATCCAAAAATTTTAAAATACATACGGCTAAAACGGCCCATACACTATGCAATTGGTTGTACGACAAGTTGTACTACAGGTTGAACAGACAATCGATGCAACAAGTTGCATAGTATTTTGGCCACACACACAAACGTTAAAAATATCAATCGGTCGTGAAGATTTGTAGTACGTTTCAAGGTGTCTAGTTGTCTGCAAATAAAGCATCATGCCACCTACTTTATCAAAACACTCTATAGCTGCAATAGCGGTCGCTTTATTAGAAGATGAAGGAAAAATTAGGAAAAGAAGAAAATGGTGCAAAAACTGGTTATTGCAGCGACGAATCTACACACACATGAATTTGCTAAAAGAATTACGCACAAGTGAACCATCAGATTTTAAAAATTATCTGAGAATGGACAACGACGCGTTTAACTTATTACTAGAATTGGTTCGGCCCAAAATAACAAAACAAGATACAAAACTGAGGGACGCAATTAGTGCCGAAGAAAGATTAACTGTCACGCTAAGATATTTGGCAACTGGAAATTCTTATGAAGACCTTAAGTTCAGTACTGCCATATCCCCTCAAGCCATTGGAAAAATAATTCCTGAGACATGCTGTGCCATTTACGAAGCCTTAAAAGAGGAATACTTAAAGGTAAGTAAAATAATAACCCCTTTATTTATATTTATTATGAAATATATAAATATAAATAAAAATAAATATTACACTCTTGTAACTTAAAATACAACGGAAAGTGAAATGGATAAAATTATTCTTTTCTAATAGTCTTGTGGTTCATATGTAGAAAAAAAATTTCTTACTTGAGAGGTGGTGCTTTCACTGTTTTTACCTTGTGAGGGCATCAGCATCGAGTAGGTGCTGCCTTCTGATGATTGAAACCCCGAATTGGGTGCATAACCTTGTGGTTGCTGGCTTTGTTGAGCAGAAAGATGGATGGGTTGCGATTGAGAGTTTGAAGGTATGTTTATACTACAGTCTTCTGTGAGTTTACCCATTTTGGCGTAAAACATCACGTCGGATATCAATTTTTCTGCTATGATTCGCTGATGTCCCTCAACTGCTTTTAATTGATACCCGATTCTCTTACCAGCAATATGATATTCATCTTCAGTGTTAATAGTATTTTCTGATAGTGTCTTGTGAGCTAAATGTAGTAACTCTTGTCTCTTTTGTTCGATGGCATTAGTCTTTTTTCTTTTTGTGCTAGTATTTTGTTGATATATGCTTTTTGTAGATGAGGCTCTGGAGGTCTGTGGAGTATTTAGTATGCAAGAGGTTTGTGCAGAATGTGAAGTATCATTGCTGTTTAGATTTACTTGTTCTTCCAAGTCACTGACAGAAGAGAATGGCGTCAAAGGCGCTTCCGCGTGTGTTTGAAACTCTTCGTCATTTTCAGTCTCTTCAAGTGCATCTACCTGAAAAAATACTATTTTAAAAACGTTTAGGTCCAAATTCTGATGTCCTCGTATCTTTAACAAGAAGATAATTGCCATAAAAACGAAACGGTGTCCATGGTAATTATTTTTTCAGAAACGATACCAAGAAATTCAGAATTTGGTCCTTAGAATGCCGTGAAAAACATAAAACAAAATGCTAATACAAATACATAATCAAATTTTTATTTTCAGGTTCCATCAACTCCAGAAGAGTGGCAAAAAGTGGCTCACGATTTTAAAACCATGTGGCAGTTTGAAAACTGCCTGGGAGCAATGGACGGTAAACATATTCTTATCAAAAAGCCAGCAAACTCTGGATCATATTATTTCAATTATAAAGGAACATTTAGTGTTGTGCTATTTGCAATTGTAAATGCAAATTATGAATTTTTGTACGTTCATACTGGTACCAATGGACGTGTATCGGATGGGGGAATATGGAACAATACAGGAATTTGTAAGCGGTTGAAAGAAAATAAATTGAATATACCAAACCCATAAACCCTTCCCAATACTACGTATGAGTTTCCTTACGTATTTATTGGCGATGAGGCATTTCCATTGATGGAAAATCTAATGAAGCCATATGCGCAAAAAGGAATAAGCCACGATGAAAAAATTTTTAACTACCGGCTTTGTCGGGCACGACGAGTAGTGGAGAATGTTTTCGGAATTTTGGCATCACGGTTCAGGGTATTTTTGCAGCCTATTGCTATAAACATTGGAAGGATCGATGCCGTTGTTATGGCATGTTGTGCATTACATAATTTCTTACGAAGAAGGTCGAAAAAGAATTACATAACAGAAACTTCTGTGGATTATGAAGACATTGTTAATGGTAATGTTACACCAGGAGAATGGAGACAGAGTGGTAATTTACTAGGTTTGGATAGAAGAAACTTGACCAAAAATGCAAGTAATTCTGCGAAGCAAGTTAGGAATAAATATAAAAACTATTATACTACTATCGGAAAGACTGCATTCCAAGAACAAATGATAGCGTAAACACACCATGTTATAACATACAAACATACATTATATATTTTTGTATTGTTTCTAATTCAGTTTAAATAATAAAATCATAAAATACATAAAAATTATGCTTACTGTTTCGTGTTCCAAAATTTCTTCCAATTCATCTGTGGATATGCCTTTTCTACCGGTTTCTGACTGTGAGGTGAATAGAAGCAAATCAAAGTACCATAGTGTCGGTTCATATGTATCGCCCCCTTTTCCTGTGCCCTTCGAAGATTGTACCTATAAAATATAATATTATTGTGTGACGTACTTCTTTAATTGTTTGAGCTTACCTTTTTTAGCTCACGCCTGAATGCTGTTCGCATATTATTAATTTTTTTCTTTAAAACCTCGACGGTTGCTTTTGACTTTATTTCTTGTAATTTCTTTAATAAAATTTCATAGCTGGCATTCCTTTTATGTTTATTTGAATATTCATTGGACTTCACATCCCATAAACAGACCTGCTCACGATACAGGTCGATAAATTCACTCCAAAAACTATGATTATTTCCCATATTTACGATAATTTTAATATTATTTAATATTGCTCAATGCCCCGCAACGTCAACGACGATGACAACGGAACGGACGATCTGGATCTGATTTGAAATTGTTTCAACAAGTCGCCAATTGCACACACACTAGAAGGATCTGTCGTAGATCAAACGCGGTTGTACAACAAATTTTTAACCAGCCAAACTTCCGAACGACTCAACCGTGTAGTACGACTTGTTGGACGACAGCGCCACACACACTATGCAATTATCGTTTCGACAGTCGAATCGACTTGAGTTGTACAACTTGTCGTACAACCAATTGCATAGTGTATGGGCCGTTTAATACATGTTAAAATACACATAAATATCAAAATATATATACGCATAAAAATAAATGTACTAAGACTAAAACATGAAACAAATATCCTTCTTTTGTTTTGAAACTAAGTAGATGATCTGGACCTCTTCAGCAATATAATAGCGGTTGCTGGCTGATTAACAAAATGTAGTGTGCGTAGTTAAATATTTGTATCAAACATTAGACAGAAGAGGTAGGTCTAAAAATCAATATAGGCATGTATAATGTGTCTTTCTGTCTTTTGTAACCAGATTTATTTTTTTTTTAAATTGAAATCTGTTACCAATTTCTTTAATGTCATTTGGTAGTTCACGATATTACCGACATTACCCTTCAATTTTGCATTCCCAACAAAGTATAAAAAATAATGATTGATGTATTGAAGATTTTTAGGAATACAATACTATAACATATCAAGAAATTTTTCATTCATTGAGAGGTGATCTTAATTTACACAAGATCTTCCTAAAGATAAATTAGATGAACCTATTTATACAATTATATTATGACTTGACAAATAAATCATCAAAAATAATGAAATACATTCAATCATATTAATGTTATAAATGAAACTAACTGTTTCTAATTAATTCCACTATTTAATGAAAAAATTATGAAAGGATATTGATAATTATTTCGATATCCTTTCATAATTTTCATAATTTTTTCATTAAATAGTGGAATTAATTAGAAACAGTTAGTTTCATGTATAACATTAATATGAGTAGATTCCACAAAGTAAGGGTCCAAACAGTAAATTCACATTCAATCATATTTAAAAAGAGTTTTGAAAACTTTTCATTTGATTTATACTTATTGAGAAAAGCTGTATTTCATTATTTGTAAATAATCCAATCTCTTAAAAATCTATGATCTGCTAATATTGAATTGGACAAATTTGTTATAGCACAAGCAATTATAAATATATCCTTAACTTTCTTCACAAGAGACCACTGCAATTTACAACCTAAGATTTTGAATATCTTAATTCTCTGATTGACTCGTTCAATATCTAGCAGCTGCTATTTTGGCATTCAACAATGCTTCTTCTGTAGTCAACTGTTTTTTGTCTTTCAAAAATGCTGGCCTGATCAACTTTATTTTAAACTGTTGACAAATATCATCTATCAAGAAGCCTTTGTCCACCATAATAGTATCCTGTGAGCTTTCTAACTTTAAAATTAAGTCACTTTGCTGGAAAATCGTTTTATCAGATACTCTTCCCCCATATGATTCACTAATATAAGTAATTAAACCTCCAGGAGAAACACCTGTCATGAATTTCACTGTTATTAGATTTATACTGAGAGTAAAACCTGATCCTGCAGCAAAGGCACTTTGGTTTCTGTATAAAAATTTCTGTACAGTCTAAGATGATTCGAGTATTTTGAAAACTTTCGAAACATTTTGGCATGTTTTTATGTATTTCAGAATATTCTGGGAATGTTACGACACAACTCAGAACTCTACTCTTAATGGGTAGCATTTCATAAATATATTTTTGGCACAATTCTTGTGAAATGCCAAATAAAAGAGATAATGTCACATATGTAAGGTCACATTTCAATTTTGTCAATACTAAAACAATACGCTGTTTCATTGTTAATCTATGTGACCTTTGATCACTGTAAACAGATTGTATTGCTTTTACTATTCTATCTAATAGTTTTATATGATTGAGACCAGTGAAACTGCTTAGAGCACTATCTGTAGTTATCAGATAACACAAAGTACACTTTAGGAGTATTCACTTGCACTTCAAAATCCTTGAAAGTTTTGGGCCCATTATAATCTGGCTGCCCCTGAAGAAGCTGCAATAGTCCTAGAGCAGCTTCAATTTCATCTTGAGAAGCAGTTGATGGCGTGGCAGGTTCGATTTCTTCACAATAAGAACATTCTTCATCAGCAACAAGTACTTCTTTGTCTCAATCTTTCAGTTCTACTACTAGAGCATTCAGGTTGTTCCTTTGAAGTACTATATCCAACAGAAAGATTAATGGAAGGCACAGCAGTCTTTTTCAAAAACCTTCTTTGTTTGGAATTGGAATCTGTAAACAATTATCCCCATTAATATAACCTAAAATCGCATGATGTAGTTGTTCGTGCTTACCTCGATAAAAATAATCATCATCTATAAAATGCAGGGAGCATACTTTCATATTTCTTGTAACTGGTTTACCAATTTTCAGATTCAGTTGCCAAGCTTTTTGTCGATCCATCAGCACTTTCATCCCCGATTTCCCTTCTAACCAAACACGATATTTATCATCAGCTGGAGGAAAAGCATGGAAAATCACATTTGAACATTTCTTTTCCCAGGAAGAACACTGAGAAACTGAACAATAACGATTCGAACGACTCATAGCTTTCAAAATGATTCCAAATAATAAATATTTGTAAAAAATCACACAAAAACAAACACAAAACAAAGTAGAACGTGAGAACTATCATAGAACTATGTCAAGATTTTTAGTTATTCTGATTGTCACCAGGCGGCGTAGCGCTTATTTTGATTAGTCTCAAGCAAATTTCTCCGTTATGGAGGGTTATATGCGAAAAATAACCTCGTCACGATCATTTTGAGATCGAGAGCCTTCTTTTGAGTGGTTACATGATAGGGTTTTAGATTAATGACTTTTTTTTTTCGATAGCAAATTTCTCCGTTATGGAGGGTGATATGCGAAAAATAACCTCGTCACGATGATTTTGAGATCGAGAGCCTTCTTTTGAGTGGTTACATGATAGGGTTTTAGATTATTGACTTTTTTTTTATAGCAAATTTCTCCGTTATGGAGGTTGAAATGCGAAAAATAACCTCGTCACGATGATTTTGAGATCGAGAGCTTTCTTTTGAGTGGTTACATGATAGGGTTTTAGATTAATGACTTTTTCGAATCGAAATTCGATAGAAAATTTCTTCGTTATGGACGGTGATATGCGAAAAATAACCTCGTCACGATGATTTTGAGATCGAGAGCCTTCTTTTGAGTGGTTACATGATAGGGTTTTAGATTAATGACTTTTTTTTCGATAGCAAATTTCTCCGTTATGGAGGTTGAAATGCGAAAAATAACCTCGTCACGATGATTTTGAGATCGAGAGCTTTCTTTTGAGTGGTTACATGATAGGGTTTTAGATTAATGACTTTTTCGAATCGAAATTCGATAGAAAATTTCTCCGTTATGGAGGGTGATATGCGAAAAATAACCTCGTCACGATGATCCTGAGATCGAGAGCTTTCTTTCGAGGGGTTACCTGATAGGGTTTTAGATTAATGATTTTTTTTTCGATAGCAAATTTCTCCGTTATGGAGGGTGATATGCGAAAAATAACCTCGTCACGATCATTTTGAGATCGAGAGCTTTCTTTTGAGTGGTTATACATTTTAGGATTTTGAGATCGAGAGCTTTCTTTTGAGTGGTTACATGATAGGGTTTTAGATTAATGACATTTTCGAATCGAAATTCGATAGCAAATTTCTCCGTTATGGAGGGTGATATGCGAAAAATAACCTCGTCACGATCATTTTGAGATCGAGAGCTTTCTTTTGAGTGGTTACATGATAGGGTTTTAGATTTTCACTTTTTTTCGATAGCAAATTTCTCCGTTATGGATAACGTGACCATTTATTTTTATTGTCAGAGCGGGACGCCTGCGAAATTTAGTAAAAAAATTATTTTTCGGCAACCGTCCGGAAAGTACGTATTTCCCGGACTAGGCCGGGAAGTATTACATCGTTCTGTCATTCAAACAAACTGAATCCCTTTAATATGAGCAATTGTTCGAATTTCAATATAAATATTAATAAAAACAAGAATTAGAATGTTAGTAATATGAGTAGATTCCACAAAGTAAGGGTCCAAACAGTAAATTCAATTAGAATGTTCCTAATTTTGTTCTAAAAATTAGTTTTTTTAGCGTAGTGTCATCATGACAACTATAAACATTCAAATCGACGCCATTTTTAGTCCATTTAGATATTACAAAGAAACGTGTTTTATTGATTTGTTATACCTACCACACGGTTGCCGAAAAAAAAAAATGTACGCAACACGCCCGGAAACTGTTTTTTCGGACTCGCAGACTTCCAGGACTCGCCTACGGCTCGTCTTAGAATCTTGTCTACTCGTCCAAAAAAACAGTATTTTCCGGACTTGTCTTGACATTTTTAATGCCTGTCAAACGTGTTAAAAGAAGACGTTTACAACGTAGCGTGTTAAAAGTAAAATACTTTTAACATTAGTGTTAAAAGAGACATAATCATTATGAGAACTATTGTTAATACGCCAAAAAAATAATTAACTGACAATAGACGTCCAAATGTGATTTTCTTGAAATACTTTAATTTTATCATCAAAATAGGAGTTGTACAAAAAACTATGTATGATATTTGTGTTAAAAGTAAATTTTATTTTGTTCGTGAAATTGCTCTACTCGCTTCGCTCGTTTCTCAAACTTTTTCACTCATAAATTAAAATGTTACTTTTAACACTAATATATCATAAATAGCTATTATGTATGTATATCACTGGGACCTAAAAGATCTATTGTGCCCCCTTACTTCTACTTATTTCCTGAAGAAAGTCTCAGAGACTAGTAGCTCCATTAATCCTATTTCCCGGAGGAATTTTAGGATATATGCAGGCTTTAACTTAGGTAAATGTCCCTCTTCTATCCAGTAATCTCCTATAGGTGTTGTGCCCTAGGATTCTGAATTGTTGTGCAATTCGCAAGTATGTAGATGGAGCAGGTTTCTTCTTCCATACCACAGAATCTTCATTCTTCTTCCTCCGCTATTTTGAGCTTTTTCGGGTGCCCATTCAGGCGACAATGTCCCGTTAGGAGCCCTGTTGAAACTCTTAGTGCAGTTTCACTTGGACGTATGCATTCATTTTATCTCAACGGGTTGAAGTCATCCAGAAGATTTTTTGATTGTCTAAGTCCTACTAGATCTTTCCAATGGCCAGATCTTCTCTTTTTTCGGCTTTGCCTATTTCTTCCAATATTACATTGGAGCTGATACCGCAAAAGGGTTCCGGCCCCCAAAAGGGTGTTTCAGTCCCCCTGTTTGCTAGTTCATCTGCTATTTCATTTCCTTCTATTCCAGTGTGTCCTGGAATTGAATTTGCCTAAGCATTCCCACACCATTTTGGAACTGATTAAAGTGCTCAGTGCTTTAATGGCTGCTTGACTATCCGACATTATGATAATCCTTCTATATCCTTTATCAATATTGAACTGGGCACACTTTCTTATGACGTGAATTTCCGCTTGAAAGGTACTTGGGGTTTTTCCCAAGTGTTTGGTTCCTGGCCCGTACACTCTTATCCCAGTTCCTTCTATTGCTTTTGAGCCGTCTGTGTACCATTGAATGGCATTCTTTCCAAGTCTGGTAATGGTATTT
Source organism: Lochmaea crataegi (assembly GCA_947563755.1). Classification (NCBI taxonomy): domain Eukaryota; kingdom Metazoa; phylum Arthropoda; class Insecta; order Coleoptera; family Chrysomelidae; genus Lochmaea; species Lochmaea crataegi. The sequence continues at coordinate 41,173,378 of OX387433.1, read as the reverse complement.
GGATCCCATTTATTAAAGAACAGGATTGAAGTACTTCACCTAACACTCTTCAGTAAAAACATTATTAGTGTTCCAGCTTGATATTTTTTTAGTTTCAAATGCAATAAATTAATATAGGAAGGTAGAGGTACGTGTGACAAATTATCGTTTGTCTGTTTGTAAAAGCTGGACATTATTGCTCTGGCTGGGGACAGTGGGACAGACAGCATGAAAACGGGACTGTCCCGTCCAAAAGGGGACGTATGGTCACGTTAGTTATGGAGGGTGATATGCGAAAAACAACCTCGTCACGAAGATGCTGAGATCGAGAGCTTTCTTTTGAGTGGTTACTTGATAGGGTTTTAGATTAATGACTTTTTTTTTCGATAGCAAATTTCTCCGTTATGGAGGGTGATATGCGAAAAATAACCTCGTCACGATGATTTTGAGATCGACAGCTTTCTTTTGAGTGGTTACATGATAGGGTTTTGGATTTTCACTTTTTTTTTCGATAGCAAATTTCTCCGTTATGGAGGGTGATATGCGAAAAATAACCTCGTCACGATGATTTTGAGATCGAGAGCTTTCTTTTGAGTGGTTACTTGATAGGGTTTTAGATTAATGACTTTTTTTTTCGATAGCAAATTTCTCCGTTATGGAGGGTGATATGCGAAAAATAACCTCGTCACGATGATTTTGAGATCGAGAGCTTTCTTTTGAGTGGTTACATTAGGGTTTTAGATTTTCGACTTTTTTTTCGATAGCAAATTTCTCCGTTATGGAGGTTGAAATGCGAAAAATAACCTCGTCACGATGATTTTGAGATCGAGAGCTTTCTTTTGAGTGGTTACTTGATAGGGTTTTAGATTAATGACTTTTTTTTTCGATAGCAAATTTCTCCGTTATGGAGGGTGATATGCGAAAAATAACCTCGTCACGATGATTTTGAGATCGAGAGCTTTCTTTTGAGTGGTTACATAATAGGGTTTTAGATTTTCACTTTTATTTTCGATAGCAAATTTCTCCGTTATGGAGGGTGATATTCGAAAAATAACCTCGTCTCGATGATTTTGAGATCGAGAGCTTTCTTTTGAGTGGTTACATGATAGGGTTTTAGATTATTGACTTTTTTTTTGATAGCAAATTTCTCCGTTATGGAGGTTGAAATGCGAAAAATAACCTCGTCACGATGATTTTGAGATCGAGAGCTTTCTTTTGAGTGGTTACATTAGGGTTTTAGATTTTCGACTTTTTTTTCTCGATAGCAAATTTCTCCGTTATGGAGGTTGAAATGCGAAAATTAACCTCGTCACGATCATTTTGAGATCGAGAGCTTTCTTTTTAGTGGTTACATGATAGGGTTTTAGATTTTCGACTTTTTTTTCGATAGCAAATTTCTTCGTTATGGAGTGTGATATGCGAAAAATAAACTCGTCACGATGATATTGAGATCGAGAGCTTTCGTTTTAGTGGTTACATGATAGGGTTTTATATTTTTGACTTATTTTTCGAAAGCAAATTTTTCTGTTATGGAGGGTGATATGCGAAAAATAACCTCGTCACGATGATTTTGAGATCGAGAGCTTTCTTTTGAGTGGTTACATGATAGGGTTTTAGATTTTCACTTTTTTTTTCGATAGCAAATTTCTCCGTTATCGAGGGTGATATGCGAAAAATAACCTCGTCACGATGATTTTGAGATCGAGAGCTTTCTTTTGAGTGGTTACTTGATAGGGTTTTAGATTAATGACTTTTTTTTTCGATAGCAAATTTCTCCGTTATGGAGGGTGATATGCGAAAAATAACCTCGTCACGATGATTTTGAGATCGAGAGCTTTCTTTTGAGTGGTTACATAATAGGGTTTTAGATTTTCACTTTTATTTTCGATAGCAAATTTCTCCGTTATGGAGGGTGATATTCGAAAAATAACCTCGTCTCGATGATTTTGAGATCGAGAGCTTTCTTTTGAGTGGTTACATGATAGGGTTTTAGATTATTGACTTTTTTTTTGATAGCAAATTTCTCCGTTATGGAGGTTGAAATGCGAAAAATAACCTCGTCACGATGATTTTGAGATCGAGAGCTTTCTTTTGAGTGGTTACATTAGGGTTTTAGATTTTCGACTTTTTTTTCTCGATAGCAAATTTCTCCGTTATGGAGGTTGAAATGCGAAAATTAACCTCGTCACGATCATTTTGAGATCGAGAGCTTTCTTTTTAGTGGTTACATGATAGGGTTTTAGATTTTCGACTTTTTTTTCGATAGCAAATTTCTTCGTTATGGAGTGTGATATGCGAAAAATAAACTCGTCACGATGATATTGAGATCGAGAGCTTTCGTTTTAGTGGTTACATGATAGGGTTTTATATTTTTGACTTATTTTTCGAAAGCAAATTTTTCTGTTATGGAGGGTGATATGCGAAAAATAACCTCGTCACGATGATTTTGAGATCGAGAGCTTTCTTTTGAGTGGTTACTTGATAGGGTTTTAGATTAATGACTTTTTTTTTCGATAGCAAATTTCTCCGTTATGGAGGGTGATATGCGAAAAATAACCTCGTCACGATGATTTTGAGATCGAGAGCTTTCTTTTGAGTGGTTACATGATAGGTTTTTAGATTAATGACTTTTTTTTCGATAGCAAATTTCTCCGTTATGGAGGTTGAAATGCGAAAAATAACCTCGTCACGATGATTTTGAGATCGAGAGCTTTCTTTTGAGTGGTTACTTGATAGGGTTTTAGATTAATGACTTTTTTTTTCGATAGCAAATTTCTCCGTTATGGAGGGTGATATGCGAAAAATAACCTCGTCACGATGATTTTGAGATCGAGAGCTTTCTTTTGAGTGGTTACATGATAGGGTTTTAGATTTTCACTTTTTTTTTCGATAGCAAATTTCTCCGTTATGGAGGGTGATATGCGAAAAATAACCTCGTCACGATGATTTTGAGATCGAGAGCTTTCTTTTGAGTGGTTACTTGATAGGGTTTTAGATTAATGACTTTTTTTTTCGATAGCAAATTTCTCCGTTATGGAGGGTGATATGCGAAAAATAACCTCGTCACGATGATTTTGAGATCGAGAGCTTTCTTTTGAGTGGTTACATTAGGGTTTTAGATTATCGACTTTTTTTTCGATAGCAAATTTCTCCGTTATGGAGGTTGAAATGCGAAAAATAACCTCGTCACGATGATTTTGAGATCGAGAGCTTTCTTTTGAGTGGTTACTTGATAGGGTTTTAGATTAATGACTTTTTTTTTCGATAGCAAATTTCTCCGTTATGGAGGGTGATATGCGAAAAATAACCTCGTCACGATGATTTTGAGATCGAGAGCTTTCTTTTGAGTGGTTACATAATAGGGTTTTAGATTTTCACTTTTATTTTCGATAGCAAATTTCTCCGTTATGGAGGGTGATATTCGAAAAATAACCTCGTCTCGATGATTTTGAGATCGAGAGCTTTCTTTTGAGTGGTTACATGATAGGGTTTTAGATTATTGACTTTTTTTTGATAGCAAATTTCTCCGTTATGGAGGTTGAAATGCGAAAAATAACCTCGTCACGATGATTTTGAGATCGAGAGCTTTCTTTTGAGTGGTTACATTAGGGTTTTAGATTTTCGACTTTTTTTTCTCGATAGCAAATTTCTCCGTTATGGAGGTTGAAATGCGAAAATTAACCTCGTCACGATCATTTTGAGATCGAGAGCTTTCTTTTTAGTGGTTACATGATAGGGTCTTAGATTTTCGACTTTTTTTTCGATAGCAAATTTCTTCGTTATGGAGTGTGATATGCGAAAAATAAACTCGTCACGATGATATTGAGATCGAGAGCTTTCGTTTTAGTGGTTACATGATAGGGTTTTATATTTTTGACTTATTTTTCGAAAGCAAATTTTTCTGTTATGGAGGGTGATATGCAAAAAATAACCTCGTCACGATGATTTTGAGATCGAGAGCTTTCTTTTGAGTGGTTACATGATAGGTTTTTAGATTAATGACTTTTTTTTCGATAGCAAATTTCTCCGTTATGGAGGTTGAAATGCGAAAAATAACCTCGTCACGATGATTTTGAGATCGAGAGCTTTCTTTTTAGTGGTTACATGATAGGGTTTTAGATTTTCGACTTTTTTTTCGATAGCAAATTTCTTCGTTATGGAGTGTGATATGCGAAAAATGAACTCGTCACGATGATATTGAGATCGAGAGCTTTCGTTTTAGTGGTTACATGATAGGGTTTTATATTTTTGACTTATTTTTCGAAAGCAAATTTTTCTGTTATGGAGGGTGATATGCGAAAAATAACCTCGTCACGATGATTTTGAGATCGAGAGCTTTCTTTTGAGTGGTTACATGATAGGGTTTTAGATTTTCACTTTTTTTTTCGATAGCAAATTTCTCCGTTATGGAGGGTGATATGCGAAAAATAACCTCGTCACGATGATTTTGAGATCGAGAGCTTTCTTTTGAGTGGTTACATTAGGGTTTTAGATTTTCGACTTTTTTTTCGATAGCAGATTTCTTCGTTATGGAGGTTGAAATGCGAAAAATAACCTCGTCACGATGATTTTGAGATCGAGAGCTTTCTTTTGAGTGGTTACATGATAGGGTTTTAGATTTTCGACTTTTTTTTTCGATAGCAAATTTCTCCGTTATGGAGGGTGATATGCGAAAAATAACCTCGTCACGATGATTTTGAGATCGAGAGCTTTCTTTTGAGTGGTTACATGATAGGGTTTTAGATTTTCACTTTTTTTTTCGATAGCAAATTTCTCCGTTATGGAGGGTGATATGCGAAAAATAACCTCGTCACGATGATTTTGAGATCGAGAGCTTTCTTTTGAGTGGTTACTTAATAGGGTTTTAGATTAATGACTTTTTTTTTCGATAGCAAATTTCTCCGTTATGGAGGGTGATATGCGAAAAATAACCTCGTCACGATGATTTTGAGATCGAGAGCTTTCTTTTGAGTGGTACATAATAGGGTTTTAGATTTTCACTTTTTTTTTCGATAGCAAATTTCTCCGTTATGAAGGTTGAAATGCGAAAAATAACCTCGTCACGATGATTTTGAGATCGAGAGCTTTCTTTTGAGTGGTTACATGATAGGGTTTTAGATTAATGACTTTTTCGAATCGAAATTCGATAGAAAATTTCTCCGTTATGAAGGGTGATATGCGAAAAATAACCGCGTCACGATGATCCTGAGATCGAGAGCTTTCTTTCGAGGGGTTAAATGATAGGGTTTTAGATTAATGATTTTTTTTTCGATAGCAAATTTCTCCGTTATGGAGGGTGATATGCGAAAAATAACCTCGTCACGATGATTTTGAGATCGAGAGCTTTCTTTTGAGTGGTTACATAATAGGGTTTTAGATTTTCACTTTTATTTTCGATAGCAAATTTCTCCGTTATGGAGGTTGAAATGCGAAAAATAACCTCGTCACGATGATTCTGAGATCGAGAGCTTTCTTTCGAGGGGTTACATGATAGGGTTTTAGATTAATGATTTTTTTTTCGATAGCAAATTTCTCCGTTATGGAGGGTGATATGCGAAAAATAACCTCGTCACGATGATTTTGAGATCGAGAGCTTTCTTTTGAGTGGTTACATTAGGGTTTTAGATTAATGATTTTTTTTTCGATAGCAAATTTCTCCGTTATGGAGGGTGATATGCGAAAAATAACCTCGTCACGATGATTTTGAGATCGAGAGCTTTCTTTTGAGGGTTACATTAGGGTTTTAGATTTTCGACTTTTTTTTTCTCGATAGCAAATTTCTCTGTTATGGAGGTTGAAATGCGAAAATTAACCTCGTCACGATCATTTTGAGATCGAGAGCTTTCTTTTGAGTGGTTACATGATAGGTTTTTAGATTAATGACTTTTTTTTCGATAGCAAATTTCTCCGTTATGGAGGTTGAAATGCGAAAAATAACCTCGTCACGATGATTTTGAGATCGAGAGCTTTCTTTTTAGTGGTTACATGATAGGGTTTTAGATTTTCGACTTTTTTTTTCGATAGCAAATTTCTTCGTTATGGAGTGTGATATGCGAAAAATAAACTCGTCACGATGATATTGAGATCGAGAGCTTTCGTTTTAGTGGTTACATGATAGGGTTTTAGATTTTTGACTTATTTTTCGAAAGCAAATTTATCTGTTATGGAGGGTGATATGCAAAAAATAACCTCGTCACGATGATTTTGAGATCGAGAGCTTTCTTTTGAGTGGTTACTTGATAGGGTTTTAGATTATTGACTTTTTTTTTTCGATATCAAATTTCTCCGTTATGGAGGGTGATATGCGAAAAATAACCTCGTCACGATGATTTTGAGATCGAGAGCTTTCTTTTGAGTGGTTACATGATAGGGCTTTAGATTTTCACTTTTTTTTTTCGATAGCAAATTTCTCCGTTATGGAGGGTGATATGCGAAAAATAACCTCGTCACGATGATTTTGAGATCGAGAGCTTTCTTTTGAGTGGTTACATGATAGGGTTTTAGATTTTCACTTTTTTTTTCGATAGCAAATTTCTCCGTTATGGAGGGTGATATGCGAAAAATAACCTCGTCACGATGATTTTGAGATCGAGAGCTTTTTTTTGAGTGGTTACATGATAGGGTTTTAGATTTTCACTTTTTTTTTTCGATAGCAAATTTCTTCGTTATGGAGTGTGATATGCGAAAAATAAACTCGTCACGATGATATTGAGATCGAGAGCTTTCGTTTTAGTGGTTACATGATAGGGTTTTATATTTTTGACTTATTTTTCGAAAGCAAATTTTTCTGTTATGGAGGGTGATATGCGAAAAATAACCTCGTCACGATGATTTTGAGATCGAGAGCTTTCTTTTGAGTGGTTACTTGATAGGGTTTTAGATTAATGACTTTTTTTTTCGATAGCAAATTTCTCCGTTATGGAGGGTGATATGCGAAAAATAACCTCGTCACGATGATTTTGTGATCGAGAGCTTTCTTTTGAGTGGTTACATTAGGGTTTTAGATTTTCGACTTTTTTTTCGATAGCAGATTTCTCCGTTATGGAGGTTGAAATGCGAAAAATAACCTCGTCACGATGATTTTGAGATCGAGAGCTTTCTTTTGAGTGGTTACATGATAGGGTTTTAGATTTTCGACTTTTTTTTTCGATAGCAAATTTCTCCGTTATGGAGGGTGATATGCGAAAAATAACCTCGTCACGATGATTTTGAGATCGAGAGCTTTCTTTTGAGTGGTTACATGATAGGGTTTTAGATTTTCACTTTTTTTTTCGATAGCAAATTTCTCCGTTATGGAGGGTGATATGCGAAAAATAACCTCGTCACGATGATTTTGAGATCGAGAGCTTTCTTTTGAGTGGTTACTTGATAGGGTTTTAGATTAATGACTTTTTTTTTCGATAGCAAATTTCTCCGTTATGGAGGGTGATATGCGAAAAATAACCTCGTCACGATGATTTTGAGATCGAGAGCTTTCTTTTGAGTGGTACATAATGGGGTTTTAGATTTTCACTTTTTTTTTCGATAGCAAATTTCTCCGTTATGGAGGGTGATATTCGAAAAATAACCTCGTCTCGATGATTTTGAGATCGAGAGCTTTCTTTTGAGTGGTTACATGATAGGGTTTTAGATTATTGACTATTTTTTTCGATAGCAAATTTCTCCGTTATGGAGGTTGAAATGCGAAAAATAACCTCGTCACGATGATTTTGAGATCGAGAGCTTTCTTTTGAGTGGTTACATGATAGGGTTTTAGATTAATGACTTTTTCGAATCGAAATTCGATAGAAAATTTCTCCGTTATGAAGGGTGATATGCGAAAAATAACCGCGTCACGATGATCCTGAGATCGAGAGCTTTCTTTCGAGGGGTTAAATGATAGGGTTTTAGATTAATGATTTTTTTTTCGATAGCAAATTTCTCCGTTATGGAGGGTGATATGCGAAAAATAACCTCGTCACGACGATTTTGAGATCGAGAGCTTTCTTTTGAGTGGTTACATAATAGGGTTTTAGATTTTCACTTTTATTTTCGATAGCAAATTTCTCCGTTATGGAGGTTGAAATGCGAAAAATAACCTCGTCACGATGATTCTGAGATCGAGAGCTTTCTTTCGAGGGGTTACATGATAGGGTTTTAGATTAATGATTTTTTTTTCGATAGCAAATTTCTCCGTTATGGAGGGTGATATGCGAAAAATAACCTCGTCACGATGATTTTGAGATTGAGAGCTTTCTTTTGAGTGGTTACATTAGGGTTTTAGATTAATGATTTTTTTTTCGATAGCAAATTTCTCCGTTATGGAGGGTGATATGCGAAAAATAACCTCGTCACGATGATTTTGAGATCGAGAGCTTTCTTTTGAGGGTTACATTAGGGTTTTAGATTTTCGACTTTTTTTTTCTCGATAGCAAATTTCTCTGTTATGGAGGTTGAAATGCGAAAATTAACCTCGTCACGATCATTTTGAGATCGAGAGCTTTCTTTTGAGTGGTTACATGATAGGTTTTTAGATTAATGACTTTTTTTTCGATAGCAAATTTCTCCGTTATGGAGGTTGAAATGCGAAAAATAACCTCGTCACGATGATTTTGAGATCGAGAGCTTTCTTTTTAGTGGTTACATGATAGGGTTTTAGATTTTCGACTTTTTTTTCGATAGCAAATTTCTTCGTTATGGAGTGTGATATGCGAAAAATAAACTCGTCACGATGATATTGAGATCGAGAGCTTTCGTTTTAGTGGTTACATGATAGGGTTTTAGATTTTTGACTTATTTTTCGAAAGCAAATTTTTCTGTTATGGAGGGTGATATGCAAAAAATAACCTCGTCACGATGATTTTGAGATCGAGAGCTTTCTTTTGAGTGGTTACTTGATAGGGTTTTAGATTATTGACTTTTTTTTTTCGATATCAAATTTCTCCGTTATGGAGGGTGATATGCGAAAAATAACCTCGTCACGATGATTTTGAGATCGAGAGCTTTCTTTTGAGTGGTTACATGATAGGGCTTTAGATTTTCACTTTTTTTTTTCGATAGCAAATTTCTCCGTTATGGAGGGTGATATGCGAAAAATAACCTCGTCACGATGATTTTGAGATCGAGAGCTTTCTTTTGAGTGGTTACATGATAGGGTTTTAGATTTTCACTTTTTTTTTCGATAGCAAATTTCTCCGTTATGGAGGGTGATATGCGAAAAATAACCTCGTCACGATGATTTTGAGATCGAGAGCTTTTTTTTGAGTGGTTACATGATAGGGTTTTAGATTTTCACTTTTTTTTTTTCGATAGCAAATTTCTCCGTTATGGAGGGTGATATGCGAAAAATAACCTCGTCACGATGATTTTGAGATCGAGAGCTTTCTTTTGAGTGGTTACTTGATAGGGTTTTAGATCAATGCCCTTTATTTTTCGATAGCAAATTTCTCCGTTATGGAGGGTGATATGCGAAAAATAACCTCGTCACGATGATTTTGAGATCGAGAGCTTTCTTTTGAGTGGTTACATAATAGGGTTTTAGATTTTCACTTTTTTTTTCGATAGCAAATTTCTCCGTTATGGAGGGTGATATTCGAAAAATAACCTCGTCTCGATGATTTTGAGATCGAGAGCTTTCTTTTGAGTGGTTACATGATAGGGTTTTAGATTATTGACTTTTTTTTTTCGATAGCAAATTTCTCCGTTATGGAGGTTGAAATGCGAAAAATAACCTCTTCACGATGATTTTGAGATCGAGAGCTTTCTTTTGAGTGGTTACATGATAGGGTTTTAGATTAATGACTTTTTCGAATCGAAATTCGATAGAAAATTTCTCCGTTATGGAGGGTGATATGCGAAAAATAACCTCGTCACGATGATCCTGAGATCGAGAGCTTTCTTTCGAGGGGTTACATGATAGGGTTTTAGATTAATGATTTTTTTTTCGATAGCAAATTTCTCCGTTATGGAGGGTGATATGCGAAAAATAACCTCGTCACGATGATTTTGAGATCGAGAGCTTTCTTTTGAGTGGTTACATTAGGGTTTTAGATTTTCGACTTTTTTTTTCTCGATAGCAAATTTCTCCGTTATGGAGGTTGAAATGCGAAAATTAACCTCGTCACGATCATTTTGAGATCGAGAGCTTTCTTTCGAGGGGTTACATGATAGGGTTTTAGATTAATGATTTTTTTTTTCGATAGCAAATTTCTCCGTTATGGAGGGTGATAAGCGAAAAATAACCTCGTCACGATGATTTTGAGATCGAGAGCTTTCTTTTGAGTGGTTACATTAGGGTTTTAGATTTTCGACTTTTTTTTCTCGATAGCAAATTTCTCCGTTATGGAGGTTGAAATGCGAAAATTAACCTCGTCACGATCATTTTGAGATCGAGAGCTTTCTTTTGAGTGGTTACATGATAGGTTTTTAGATTAATGACTTTTTTTTCGATAGCAAATTTCTCCGTTATGGAGGTTGAAATGCGAAAAATAACCTCGTCACGATGATTTTGAGATCGAGAGCTTTCTTTTTAGTGGTTACAAGATAGGGTTTTAGATTTTCGACTTTTTTTTCGATAGCAAATTTCTTCGTTATGGAGTGTGATATGCGAAAAATAAACTCGTCACGATGATATTGAGATAGAGAGCTTTCGTTTTAGTGGTTACATGATAGGGTTTTAGATTTTTGACTTATTTTTCGAAAGCAAATTTTTCTGTTATGGAGGGTGATATGCAAAAAATAACCTCGTCACGATGACTTTGAGATCGAGAGCTTTCTTTTGAGTGGTTACATGATAGGGTTTTGGATTTTCACTTTTTTTTTCGATAGCAAATTTCTCCGTTATCGAGGGTGATATGCGAAAAATAACCTCGTCACGATGATTTTGAGATCGAGAGCTTTCTTTTGAGTGGTTACTTGATAGGGTTTTAGATTAATGACTTTTTTTTTCGATAGCAAATTTCTCCGTTATGGAGGGTGATATGCGAAAAATAACCTCGTCACGATGATTTTGAGATCGAGAGCTTTCTTTTGAGTGGTTACATAATAGGGTTTTAGATTTTCACTTTTATTTTCGATAGCAAATTTCTCCGTTATGGAGGGTGATATTCGAAAAATAACCTCGTCTCGATGATTTTGAGATCGAGAGCTTTCTTTTGAGTGGTTACATGATAGGGTTTTAGATTATTGACTTTTTTTTTGATAGCAAATTTCTCCGTTATGGAGGTTGAAATGCGAAAAATAACCTCGTCACGATGATTTTGAGATCGAGAGCTTTCTTTTGAGTGGTTACATTAGGGTTTTAGATTTTCGACTTTTTTTTCTCGATAGCAAATTTCTCCGTTATGGAGGTTGAAATGCGAAAATTAACCTCGTCACGATCATTTTGAGATCGAGAGCTTTCTTTTTAGTGGTTACATGATAGGGTTTTAGATTTTCGACTTTTTTTTCGATAGCAAATTTCTTCGTTATGGAGTGTGATATGCGAAAAATAAACTCGTCACGATGATATTGAGATCGAGAGCTTTCGTTTTAGTGGTTACATGATAGGGTTTTATATTTTTGACTTATTTTTCGAAAGCAAATTTTTCTGTTATGGAGGGTGATATGCGAAAAATAACCTCGTCACGATGATTTTGAGATCGAGAGCTTTCTCTTGAGTGGTTACTTGATAGGGTTTTAGATTAATGACTTTTTTTTTCGATAGCAAATTTCTCCGTTATGGAGGGTGATATGCGAAAAATAACCTCGTCACGATGATTTTGAGATCGAGAGCTTTCTTTTGAGTGGTTACATGATAGGTTTTTAGATTAATGACTTTTTTTTCGATAGCAAATTTCTCCGTTATGGAGGTTGAAATGCGAAAAATAACCTCGTCACGATGATTTTGAGATCGAGAGCTTTCTTTTTAGTGGTTACATGATAGGGTTTTAGATTTTCGACTTTTTTTTTCGATAGCAAATTTCTTCGTTATGGAGTGTGATATGCGAAAAATAAACTCGTCACGATGATATTGAGATCGAGAGCTTTCGTTTTAGTGGTTACATGATAGGGTTTTAGATTTTTGACTTATTTTTCGAAAGCAAATTTATCTGTTATGGAGGGTGATATGCAAAAAATAACCTCGTCACGATGATTTTGAGATCGAGAGCTTTCTTTTGAGTGGTTACTTGATAGGGTTTTAGATTATTGACTTTTTTTTTTCGATATCAAATTTCTCCGTTATGGAGGGTGATATGCGAAAAATAACCTCGTCACGATGATTTTGAGATCGAGAGCTTTCTTTTGAGTGGTTACATGATAGGGCTTTAGATTTTCACTTTTTTTTTTCGATAGCAAATTTCTCCGTTATGGAGGGTGATATGCGAAAAATAACCTCGTCACGATGATTTTGAGATCGAGAGCTTTCTTTTGAGTGGTTACATGATAGGGTTTTAGATTTTCACTTTTTTTTTCGATAGCAAATTTCTCCGTTATGGAGGGTGATATGCGAAAAATAACCTCGTCACGATGATTTTGAGATCGAGAGCTTTTTTTTGAGTGGTTACATGATAGGGTTTTAGATTTTCACTTTTTTTTTTCGATAGCAAATTTCTTCGTTATGGAGTGTGATATGCGAAAAATAAACTCGTCACGATGATATTGAGATCGAGAGCTTTCGTTTTAGTGGTTACATGATAGGGTTTTATATTTTTGACTTATTTTTCGAAAGCAAATTTTTCTGTTATGGAGGGTGATATGCGAAAAATAACCTCGTCACGATGATTTTGAGATCGAGAGCTTTCTTTTGAGTGGTTACTTGATAGGGTTTTAGATTAATGACTTTTTTTTTTCGATAGCAAATTTCTCCGTTATGGAGGGTGATATGCGAAAAATAACCTCGTCACGATGATTTTGAGATCGAGAGCTTTCTTTTGAGTGGTTACATGATAGGGTTTTAGATTTTCACTTTTTTTTTCGATAGCAAATTTCTCCGTTATGGAGGGTGATATGCGAAAAATAACCTCGTCACGATGATTTTGTGATCGAGAGCTTTCTTTTGAGTGGTTACATTAGGGTTTTAGATTTTCGACTTTTTTTTCGATAGCAGATTTCTCCGTTATGGAGGTTGAAATGCGAAAAATAACCTCGTCACGATGATTTTGAGATCGAGAGCTTTCTTTTGAGTGGTTACATGATAGGGTTTTAGATTTTCGACTTTTTTTTTTCGATAGCAAATTTCTCCGTTATGGAGGGTGATATGCGAAAAATAACCTCGTCACGATGATTTTGAGATCGAGAGCTTTCTTTTGAGTGGTTACATGATAGGGTTTTAGATTTTCACTTTTTTTTTCGATAGCAAATTTCTCCGTTATGGAGGGTGATATGCGAAAAATAACCTCGTCACGATGATTTTGAGATCGAGAGCTTTCTTTTGAGTGGTTACTTGATAGGGTTTTAGATTAATGACTTTTTTTTTCGATAGCAAATTTCTCCGTTATGGAGGGTGATATGCGAAAAATAACCTCGTCACGATGATTTTGAGATCGAGAGCTTTCTTTTGAGTGGTACATAATGGGGTTTTAGATTTTCACTTTTTTTTTCGATAGCAAATTTCTCCGTTATGGAGGGTGATATTCGAAAAATAACCTCGTCTCGATGATTTTGAGATCGAGAGCTTTCTTTTGAGTGGTTACATGATAGGGTTTTAGATTATTGACTTTTTTTTTCGATAGCAAATTTCTCCGTTATGGAGGTTGAAATGCGAAAAATAACCTCGTCACGATGATTTTGAGATCGAGAGCTTTCTTTTGAGTGGTTACATGATAGGGTTTTAGATTAATGACTTTTTCGAATCGAAATTCGATAGAAAATTTCTCCGTTATGAAGGGTGATATGCGAAAAATAACCGCGTCACGATGATCCTGAGATCGAGAGCTTTCTTTCGAGGGGTTAAATGATAGGGTTTTAGATTAATGATTTTTTTTTCGATAGCAAATTTCTCCGTTATGGAGGGTGATATGCGAAAAATAACCTCGTCACGATGATTTTGAGATCGAGAGCTTTCTTTTGAGTGGTTACATAATAGGGTTTTAGATTTTCACTTTTATTTTCGATAGCAAATTTCTCCGTTATGGAGGTTGAAATGCGAAAAATAACCTCGTCACGATGATTCTGAGATCGAGAGCTTTCTTTCGAGGGGTTACATGATAGGGTTTTAGATTAATGATTTTTTTTTCGATAGCAAATTTCTCCGTTATGGAGGGTGATATGCGAAAAATAACCTCGTCACGATGATTTTGAGATTGAGAGCTTTCTTTTGAGTGGTTACATTAGGGTTTTAGATTAATGATTTTTTTTTCGATAGCAAATTTCTCCGTTATGGAGGGTGATATGCGAAAAATAACCTCGTCACGATGATTTTGAGATCGAGAGCTTTCTTTTGAGGGTTACATTAGGGTTTTAGATTTTCGACTTTTTTTTTCTCGATAGCAAATTTCTCTGTTATGGAGGTTGAAATGCGAAAATTAACCTCGTCACGATCATTTTGAGATCGAGAGCTTTCTTTTGAGTGGTTACATGATAGGTTTTTAGATTAATGACTTTTTTTTCGATAGCAAATTTCTCCGTTATGGAGGTTGAAATGCGAAAAATAACCTCGTCACGATGATTTTGAGATCGAGAGCTTTCTTTTTAGTGGTTACATGATAGGGTTTTAGATTTTCGACTTTTTTTTCGATAGCAAATTTCTTCGTTATGGAGTGTGATATGCGAAAAATAAACTCGTCACGATGATATTGAGATCGAGAGCTTTCGTTTTAGTGGTTACATGATAGGGTTTTAGATTTTTGACTTATTTTTCGAAAGCAAATTTTTCTGTTATGGAGGGTGATATGCAAAAAATAACCTCGTCACGATGATTTTGAGATCGAGAGCTTTCTTTTGAGTGGTTACTTGATAGGGTTTTAGATTATTGACTTTTTTTTTTCGATATCAAATTTCTCCGTTATGGAGGGTGATATGCGAAAAATAACCTCGTCACGATGATTTTGAGATCGAGAGCTTTCTTTTGAGTGGTTACATGATAGGGCTTTAGATTTTCACTTTTTTTTTTCGATAGCAAATTTCTCCGTTATGGAGGGTGATATGCGAAAAATAACCTCGTCACGATGATTTTGAGATCGAGAGCTTTCTTTTGAGTGGTTACATGATAGGGTTTTAGATTTTCACTTTTTTTTTCGATAGCAAATTTCTCCGTTATGGAGGGTGATATGCGAAAAATAACCTCGTCACGATGATTTTGAGATCGAGAGCTTTCTTTTGAGTGGTTACTTGATAGGGTTTTAGATTAATGACTTTTTTTTTCGATAGCAAATTTCTCCGTTATGGAGGGTGATATGCGAAAAATAACCTCGTCACGATGATTTTGAGATCGAGAGCTTTCTTTTGAGTGGTTACATGATAGGGTTTTAGATTTTCACTTTTTTTTTCGATAGCAAATTTCTCCGTTATGGAGGGTGATATGCGAAAAATAACCTCGTCACGATGATTTTGAGATCGAGAGCTTTCTTTTGAGTGGTTACTTGATAGGGTTTTAGATTAATGACTTTTTTTTTCGATAGCAAATTTCTCCGTTATGGAGGGTGATATGCGAAAAATAACCTCGTCACGATGATTTTGAGATCGAGAGCTTTCTTTTGAGTGGTTACATTAGGGTTTTAGATTATCGACTTTTTTTTCGATAGCAAATTTCTCCGTTATGGAGGTTGAAATGCGAAAAATAACCTCGTCACGATGATTTTGGGATCGAGAGCTTTCTTTTGAGTGGTTACTTGATAGGGTTTTAGATTAATGACTTTTTTTTTCGATAGCAAATTTCTCCGTTATGGAGGGTGATATGCGAAAAATAACCTCGTCACGATGATTTTGAGATCGAGAGCTTTCTTTTGAGTGGTTACATAATAGGGTTTTAGATTTTCACTTTTATTTTCGATAGCAAATTTCTCCGTTATGGAGGGTGATATTCGAAAAATAACCTCGTCTCGATGATTTTGAGATCGAGAGCTTTCTTTTGAGTGGTTACATGATAGGGTTTTAGATTATTGACTTTTTTTTGATAGCAAATTTCTCCGTTATGGAGGTTGAAATGCGAAAAATAACCTCGTCACGATGATTTTGAGATCGAGAGCTTTCTTTTGAGTGGTTACATTAGGGTTTTAGATTTTCGACTTTTTTTTCTCGATAGCAAATTTCTCCGTTATGGAGGTTGAAATGCGAAAATTAACCTCGTCACGATCATTTTGAGATCGAGAGCTTTCTTTTTAGTGGTTACATGATAGGGTCTTAGATTTTCGACTTTTTTTTCGATAGCAAATTTCTTCGTTATGGAGTGTGATATGCGAAAAATAAACTCGTCACGATGATATTGAGATCGAGAGCTTTCGTTTTAGTGGTTACATGATAGGGTTTTATATTTTTGACTTATTTTTCGAAAGCAAATTTTTCTGTTATGGAGGGTGATATGCAAAAAATAACCTCGTCACGATGATTTTGAGATCGAGAGCTTTCTTTTGAGTGGTTACATGATAGGTTTTTAGATTAATGACTTTTTTTTCGATAGCAAATTTCTCCGTTATGGAGGTTGAAATGCGAAAAATAACCTCGTCACGATGATTTTGAGATCGAGAGCTTTCTTTTTAGTGGTTACATGATAGGGTTTTAGATTTTCGACTTTTTTTTCGATAGCAAATTTCTTCGTTATGGAGTGTGATATGCGAAAAATAAACTCGTCACGATGATATTGAGATCGAGAGCTTTCGTTTTAGTGGTTACATGATAGGGTTTTATATTTTTGACTTATTTTTCGAAAGCAAATTTTTCTGTTATGGAGGGTGATATGCGAAAAATAACCTCGTCACGATGATTTTGAGATCGAGAGCTTTCTTTTGAGTGGTTACATGATAGGGTTTTAGATTTTCACTTTTTTTTTCGATAGCAAATTTCTCCGTTATGGAGGGTGATATGCGAAAAATAACCTCGTCACGATGATTTTGAGATCGAGAGCTTTCTTTTGAGTGGTTACATTAGGGTTTTAGATTTTCGACTTTTTTTTCGATAGCAGATTTCTTCGTTATGGAGGTTGAAATGCGAAAAATAACCTCGTCACGATGATTTTGAGATCGAGAGCTTTCTTTTGAGTGGTTACATGATAGGGTTTTAGATTTTCGACTTTTTTTTTCGATAGCAAATTTCTCCGTTATGGAGGGTGATATGCGAAAAATAACCTCGTCACGATGATTTTGAGATCGAGAGCTTTCTTTTGAGTGGTTACATGATAGGGTTTTAGATTAATGACTTTTTTTTTCGATAGCAAATTTCTCCGTTATGGAGGGTGATATGCGAAAAATAACCTCGTCACGATGATTTTGAGATCGAGAGCTTTCTTTTGAGTGGTACATAATAGGGTTTTAGATTTTCACTTTTTTTTTCGATAGCAAATTTCTCCGTTATGGAGGGTGATATTCGAAAAATAACCTCGTCTCGATGATTTTGAGATCGAGAGCTTTCTTTTGAGTGGTTACATGATAGGGTTTTAGATTATTGACTTTTTTTTTCGATAGCAAATTTCTCCGTTATGAAGGTTGAAATGCGAAAAATAACCTCGTCACGATGATTTTGAGATCGAGAGCTTTCTTTTGAGTGGTTACATGATAGGGTTTTAGATTAATGACTTTTTCGAATCGAAATTCGATAGAAAATTTCTCCGTTATGAAGGGTGATATGCGAAAAATAACCGCGTCACGATGATCCTGAGATCGAGAGCTTTCTTTCGAGGGGTTAAATGATAGGGTTTTAGATTAATGATTTTTTTTTCGATAGCAAATATCTCCGTTATGGAGGGTGATATGCGAAAAATAACCTCGTCACGATGATTTTGAGATCGAGAGCTTTCTTTTGAGTGGTTACATAATAGGGTTTTAGATTTTCACTTTTATTTTCGATAGCAAATTTCTCCGTTATGGAGGTTGAAATGCGAAAAATAACCTCGTCACGATGATTCTGAGATCGAGAGCTTTCTTTCGAGGAGTTACATGATAGGGTTTTAGATTAATGATTTTTTTTTCGATAGCAAATTTCTCCGTTATGGAGGGTGATATGCGAAAAATAACCTCGTCACGATGATTTTGAGATCGAGAGCTTTCTTTTGAGTGGTTACATTAGGGTTTTAGATTAATGATTTTTTTTTCGATAGCAAATTTCTCCGTTATGGAGGGTGATATGCGAAAAATAACCTCGTCACGATGATTTTGAGATCGAGAGCTTTCTTTTGAGGGTTACATTAGGGTTTTAGATTTTCGACTTTTTTTTTCTCGATAGCAAATTTCTCTGTTATGGAGGTTGAAATGCGAAAATTAACCTCGTCACGATCATTTTGAGATCGAGAGCTTTCTTTTGAGTGGTTACATGATAGGTTTTTAGATTAATGACTTTTTTTTCGATAGCAAATTTCTCCGTTATGGAGGTTGAAATGCGAAAAATAACCTCGTCACGATGATTTTGAGATCGAGAGCTTTCTTTTTAGTGGTTACATGATAGGGTTTTAGATTTTCGACTTTTTTTTTCGATAGCAAATTTCTTCGTTATGGAGTGTGATATGCGAAAAATAAACTCGTCACGATGATATTGAGATCGAGAGCTTTCGTTTTAGTGGTTACATGATAGGGTTTTAGATTTTTGACTTATTTTTCGAAAGCAAATTTATCTGTTATGGAGGGTGATATGCAAAAAATAACCTCGTCACGATGATTTTGAGATCGAGAGCTTTCTTTTGAGTGGTTACTTGATAGGGTTTTAGATTATTGACTTTTTTTTTTCGATATCAAATTTCTCCGTTATGGAGGGTGATATGCGAAAAATAACCTCGTCACGATGATTTTGAGATCGAGAGCTTTCTTTTGAGTGGTTACATGATAGGGCTTTAGATTTTCACTTTTTTTTTTCGATTGCAAATTTCTCCGTTATGGAGGGTGATATGCGAAAAATAACCTCGTCACGATGATTTTGAGATCGAGAGCTTTCTTTTGAGTGGTTACATGATAGGGTTTTAGATTTTCACTTTTTTTTTCGATAGCAAATTTCTCCGTTATGGAGGGTGATATGCGAAAAATAACCTCGTCACGATGATTTTGAGATCGAGAGCTTTTTTTTGAGTGGTTACATGATAGGGTTTTAGATTTTCACTTTTTTTTTTCGATAGCAAATTTCTTCGTTATGGAGTGTGATATGCGAAAAATAAACTCGTCACGATGATATTGAGATCGAGAGCTTTCGTTTTAGTGGTTACATGATAGGGTTTTATATTTTTGACTTATTTTTCGAAAGCAAATTTTTCTGTTATGGAGGGTGATATGCGAAAAATAACCTCGTCACGATGATTTTGAGATCGAGAGCTTTCTTTTGAGTGGTTACTTGATAGGGTTTTAGATTAATGACTTTTTTTTTTCGATAGCAAATTTCTCCGTTATGGAGGGTGATATGCGAAAAATAACCTCGTCACGATGATTTTGAGATCGAGAGCTTTCTTTTGAGTGGTTACATGATAGGGTTTTAGATTTTCACTTTTTTTTTCGATAGCAAATTTCTCCGTTATGGAGGGTGATATGCGAAAAATAACCTCGTCACGATGATTTTGTGATCGAGAGCTTTCTTTTGAGTGGTTACATTAGGGTTTTAGATTTTCGACTTTTTTTTCGATAGCAGATTTCTCCGTTATGGAGGTTGAAATGCGAAAAATAACCTCGTCACGATGATTTTGAGATCGAGAGCTTTCTTTTGAGTGGTTACATGATAGGGTTTTAGATTTTCGACTTTTTTTTTCGATAGCAAATTTCTCCGTTATGGAGGGTGATATGCGAAAAATAACCTCGTCACGATGATTTTGAGATCGAGAGCTTTCTTTTGAGTGGTTACATGATAGGGTTTTAGATTTTCACTTTTTTTTTCGATAGCAAATTTCTCCGTTATGGAGGGTGATATGCGAAAAATAACCTCGTCACGATGATTTTGAGATCGAGAGCTTTCTTTTGAGTGGTTACTTGATAGGGTTTTAGATTATTGACTTTTTTTTTCGATAGCAAATTTCTCCGTTATGGAGGGTGATATGCGAAAAATAACCTCGTCACGATGATTTTGAGATCGAGAGCTTTCTTTTGAGTGGTACATAATGGGGTTTTAGATTTTCACTTTTTTTTTCGATAGCAAATTTCTCCGTTATGGAGGGTGATATTCGAAAAATAACCTCGTCTCGATGATTTTGAGATCGAGAGCTTTCTTTTGAGTGGTTACATGATAGGGTTTTAGATTATTGACTTTTTTTTTCGATAGCAAATTTCTCCGTTATGGAGGTTGAAATGCGAAAAATAACCTCGTCACGATGATTTTGAGATCGAGAGCTTTCTTTTGAGTGGTTACATGATAGGGTTTTAGATTAATGACTTTTTCGAATCGAAATTCGATAGAAAATTTCTCCGTTATGAAGGGTGATATGCGAAAAATAACCGCGTCACGATGATCCTGAGATCGAGAGCTTTCTTTCGAGGGGTTAAATGATAGGGTTTTAGATTAATGATTTTTTTTTCGATAGCAAATTTCTCCGTTATGGAGGGTGATATGCGAAAAATAACCTCGTCACGATGATTTTGAGATCGAGAGCTTTCTTTTGAGTGGTTACATAATAGGGTTTTAGATTTTCACTTTTATTTTCGATAGCAAATTTCTCCGTTATGGAGGTTGAAATGCGAAAAATAACCTCGTCACGATGATTCTGAGATCGAGAGCTTTCTTTCGAGGGGTTACATGATAGGGTTTTAGATTAATGATTTTTTTTTCGATAGCAAATTTCTCCGTTATGGAGGGTGATATGCGAAAAATAACCTCGTCACGATGATTTTGAGATTGAGAGCTTTCTTTTGAGTGGTTACATTAGGGTTTTAGATTAATGATTTTTTTTTCGATAGCAAATTTCTCCGTTATGGAGGGTGATATGCGAAAAATAACCTCGTCACGATGATTTTGAGATCGAGAGCTTTCTTTTGAGGGTTACATTAAGGTTTTAGATTTTCGACTTTTTTTTTCTCGATAGCAAATTTCTCTGTTATGGAGGTTGAAATGCGAAAATTAACCTCGTCACGATCATTTTGAGATCGAGAGCTTTCTTTTGAGTGGTTACATGATAGGTTTTTAGATTAATGACTTTTTTTTCGATAGCAAATTTCTCCGTTATGGAGGTTGAAATGCGAAAAATAACCTCGTCACGATGATTTTGAGATCGAGAGCTTTCTTTTTAGTGGTTACATGATAGGGTTTTAGATTTTCGACTTTTTTTTCGATAGCAAATTTCTTCGTTATGGAGTGTGATATGCGAAAAATAAACTCGTCACGATGATATTGAGATCGAGAGCTTTCGTTTTAGTGGTTACATGATAGGGTTTTAGATTTTTGACTTATTTTTCGAAAGCAAATTTTTCTGTTATGGAGGGTGATATGCAAAAAATAACCTCGTCACGATGATTTTGAGATCGAGAGCTTTCTTTTGAGTGGTTACTTGATAGGGTTTTAGATTATTGACTTTTTTTTTTCGATATCAAATTTCTCCGTTATGGAGGGTGATATGCGAAAAATAACCTCGTCACGATGATTTTGAGATCGAGAGCTTTCTTTTGAGTGGTTACATGATAGGGCTTTAGATTTTCACTTTTTTTTTTCGATAGCAAATTTCTCCGTTATGGAGGGTGATATGCGAAAAATAACCTCGTCACGATGATTTTGAGATCGAGAGCTTTCTTTTGAGTGGTTACATGATAGGGTTTTAGATTTTCACTTTTTTTTTCGATAGCAAATTTCTCCGTTATGGAGGGTGATATGCGAAAAATAACCTCGTCACGATGATTTTGAGATCGAGAGCTTTTTTTTGAGTGGTTACATGATAGGGTTTTAGATTTTCACTTTTTTTTTTCGATAGCAAATTTCTCCGTTATGGAGGGTGATATGCGAAAAATAACCTCGTCACGATGATTTTGAGATCGAGAGCTTTCTTTTGAGTGGTTACTTGATAGGGTTTTAGATCAATGCCCTTTATTTTTCGATAGCAAATTTCTCCGTTATGGAGGGTGATATGCGAAAAATAACCTCGTCACGATGATTTTGAGATCGAGAGCTTTCTTTTGAGTGGTTACATAATAGGGTTTTAGATTTTCACTTTTTTTTTCGATAGCAAATTTCTCCGTTATGGAGGGTGATATTCGAAAAATAACCTCGTCTCGATGATTTTGAGATCGAGAGCTTTCTTTTGAGTGGTTACATGATAGGGTTTTAGATTATTGACTTTTTTTTTTCGATAGCAAATTTCTCCGTTATGGAGGTTGAAATGCGAAAAATAACCTCTTCACGATGATTTTGAGATCGAGAGCTTTCTTTTGAGTGGTTACATGATAGGGTTTTAGATTAATGACTTTTTCGAATCGAAATTCGATAGAAAATTTCTCCGTTATGGAGGGTGATATGCGAAAAATAACCTCGTCACGATGATCCTGAGATCGAGAGCTTTCTTTCGAGGGGTTACATGATAGGGTTTTAGATTAATGATTTTTTTTTCGATAGCAAATTTCTCCGTTATGGAGGGTGATATGCGAAAAATAACCTCGTCACGATGATTTTGAGATCGAGAGCTTTCTTTTGAGTGGTTACATTAGGGTTTTAGATTTTCGACTTTTTTTTTCTCGATAGCAAATTTCTCCGTTATAGAGGTTGAAATGCGAAAATTAACCTCGTCACGATCATTTTGAGATCGAGAGCTTTCTTTCGAGGGGTTACATGATAGGGTTTTAGATTAATGATTTTTTTTTTCGATAGCAAATTTCTCCGTTATGGAGGGTGATATGCGAAAAATAACCTCGTCACGATGATTTTGAGATCGAGAGCTTTCTTTTGAGTGGTTACATTAGGGTTTTAGATTTTCGACTTTTTTTTCTCGATAGCAAATTTCTCCGTTATGGAGGTTGAAATGCGAAAATTAACCTCGTCACGATCATTTTGAGATCGAGAGCTTTCTTTTGAGTGGTTACATGATAGGTTTTTAGATTAATGACTTTTTTTTCGATAGCAAATTTCTCCGTTATGGAGGTTGAAATGCGAAAAATAACCTCGTCACGATGATTTTGAGATCGAGAGCTTTCTTTTTAGTGGTTACAAGATAGGGTTTTAGATTTTCGACTTTTTTTTCGATAGCAAATTTCTTCGTTATGGAGTGTGATATGCGAAAAATAAACTCGTCACGATGATATTGAGATAGAGAGCTTTCGTTTTAGTGGTTACATGATAGGGTTTTAGATTTTTGACTTATTTTTCGAAAGCAAATTTTTCTGTTATGGAGGGTGATATGCAAAAAATAACCTCGTCACGATGACTTTGAGATCGAGAGCTTTCTTTTGAGTGGTTACATGATAGGGTTTTGGATTTTCACTTTTTTTTTCGATAGCAAATTTCTCCGTTATCGAGGGTGATATGCGAAAAATAACCTCGTCACGATGATTTTGAGATCGAGAGCTTTCTTTTGAGTGGTTACTTGATAGGGTTTTAGATTAATGACTTTTTTTTTCGATAGCAAATTTCTCCGTTATGGAGGGTGATATGCGAAAAATAACCTCGTCACGATGATTTTGAGATCGAGAGCTTTCTTTTGAGTGGTTACATAATAGGGTTTTAGATTTTCACTTTTATTTTCGATAGCAAATTTCTCCGTTATGGAGGGTGATATTCGAAAAATAACCTCGTCTCGATGATTTTGAGATCGAGAGCTTTTTTTTTTGAGTGGTTACATGATAGGGTTTTAGATTATTGACTTTTTTTTTGATAGCAAATTTCTCCGTTATGGAGGTTGAAATGCGAAAAATAACCTCGTCACGATGATTTTGAGATCGAGAGCTTTCTTTTGAGTGGTTACATTAGGGTTTTAGATTTTCGACTTTTTTTTCTCGATAGCAAATTTCTCCGTTATGGAGGTTGAAATGCGAAAATTAACCTCGTCACGATCATTTTGAGATCGAGAGCTTTCTTTTTAGTGGTTACATGATAGGGTTTTAGATTTTCGACTTTTTTTTCGATAGCAAATTTCTTCGTTATGGAGTGTGATATGCGAAAAATAAACTCGTCACGATGATATTGAGATCGAGAGCTTTCGTTTTAGTGGTTACATGATAGGGTTTTATATTTTTGACTTATTTTTCGAAAGCAAATTTTTCTGTTATGGAGGGTGATATGCGAAAAATAACCTCGTCACGATGATTTTGAGATCGAGAGCTTTCTTTTGAGTGGTTACTTGATAGGGTTTTAGATTAATGACTTTTTTTTTCGATAGCAAATTTCTCCGTTATGGAGGGTGATATGCGAAAAATAACCTCGTCACGATGATTTTGAGATCGAGAGCTTTCTTTTGAGTGGTTACATGATAGGTTTTTAGATTAATGACTTTTTTTTCGATAGCAAATTTCTCCGTTATGGAGGTTGAAATGCGAAAAATAACCTCGTCACGATGATTTTGAGATCGAGAGCTTTCTTTTTAGTGGTTACATGATAGGGTTTTAGATTTTCGACTTTTTTTTTCGATAGCAAATTTCTTCGTTATGGAGTGTGATATGCGAAAAATAAACTCGTCACGATGAAATTGAGATCGAGAGCTTTCGTTTTAGTGGTTACATGATAGGGTTTTAGATTTTTGACTTATTTTTCGAAAGCAAATTTATCTGTTATGGAGGGTGATATGCAAAAAATAACCTCGTCACGATGATTTTGAGATCGAGAGCTTTCTTTTGAGTGGTTACTTGATAGGGTTTTAGATTATTGACTTTTTTTTTTCGATATCAAATTTCTCCGTTATGGAGGGTGATATGCGAAAAATAACCTCGTCACGATGATTTTGAGATCGAGAGCTTTCTTTTGAGTGGTTACATGATAGGGCTTTAGATTTTCACTTTTTTTTTTCGATAGCAAATTTCTCTGTTATGGAGGGTGATATGCGAAAAATAACCTCGTCACGATGATTTTGAGATCGAGAGCTTTCTTTTGAGTGGTTACATGATAGGGTTTTAGATTTTCACTTTTTTTTTCGATAGCAAATTTCTCCGTTATGGAGGGTGATATGCGAAAAATAACCTCGTCACGATGATTTTGAGATCGAGAGCTTTTTTTTGAGTGGTTACATGATAGGGTTTTAGATTTTCACTTTTTTTTTTCGATAGCAAATTTCTTCGTTATGGAGTGTGATATGCGAAAAATAAACTCGTCACGATGATATTGAGATCGAGAGCTTTCGTTTTAGTGGTTACATGATAGGGTTTTATATTTTTGACTTATTTTTCGAAAGCAAATTTTTCTGTTATGGAGGGTGATATGCGAAAAATAACCTCGTCACGATGATTTTGAGATCGAGAGCTTTCTTTTGAGTGGTTACTTGATAGGGTTTTAGATTAATGACTTTTTTTTTTCGATAGCAAATTTCTCCGTTATGGAGGGTGATATGCGAAAAATAACCTCGTCACGATGATTTTGAGATCGAGAGCTTTCTTTTGAGTGGTTACATGATAGGGTTTTAGATTTTCACTTTTTTTTTCGATAGCAAATTTCTCCGTTATGGAGGGTGATATGCGAAAAATAACCTCGTCACGATGATTTTGTGATCGAGAGCTTTCTTTTGAGTGGTTACATTAGGGTTTTAGATTTTCGACTTTTTTTTCGATAGCAGATTTCTCCGTTATGGAGGTTGAAATGCGAAAAATAACCTCGTCACGATGATTTTGAGATCGAGAGCTTTCTTTTGAGTGGTTACATGATAGGGTTTTAGATTTTCGACTTTTTTTTTCGATAGCAAATTTCTCCGTTATGGAGGGTGATATGCGAAAAATAACCTCGTCACGATGATTTTGAGATCGAGAGCTTTCTTTTGAGTGGTTACATGATAGGGTTTTAGATTTTCACTTTTTTTTTCGATAGCAAATTTCTCCGTTATGGAGGGTGATATGCGAAAAATAACCTCGTCACGATGATTTTGAGATCGAGAGCTTTCTTTTGAGTGGTTACTTGATAGGGTTTTAGATTAATGACTTTTTTTTTCGATAGCAAATTTCTCCGTTATGGAGGGTGATATGCGAAAAATAACCTCGTCACGATGATTTTGAGATCGAGAGCTTTCTTTTGAGTGGTACATAATGGGGTTTTAGATTTTCACTTTTTTTTTCGATAGCAAATTTCTCCGTTATGGAGGGTGATATTCGAAAAATAACCTCGTCTCGATGATTTTGAGATCGAGAGCTTTCTTTTGAGTGGTTACATGATAGGGTTTTAGATTATTGACTTTTTTTTTCGATAGCAAATTTCTCCGTTATGGAGGTTGAAATGCGAAAAATAACCTCGTCACGATGATTTTGAGATCGAGAGCTTTCTTTTGAGTGGTTACATGATAGGGTTTTAGATTAATGACTTTTTCGAATCGAAATTCGATAGAAAATTTCTCCGTTATGAAGGGTGATATGCGAAAAATAACCGCGTCACGATGATCCTGAGATCGAGAGCTTTCTTTCGAGGGGTTAAATGATAGGGTTTTAGATTAATGATTTTTTTTTCGATAGCAAATTTCTCCGTTATGGAGGGTGATATGCGAAAAATAACCTCGTCACGATGATTTTGAGATCGAGAGCTTTCTTTTGAGTGGTTACATGATAGGGTTTTAGATTATTGACTTTTTTTTTTCGATAGCAAATTTCTCCGTTATGGAGGTTGAAATGCGAAAAATAACCTCTTCACGATGATTTTGAGATCGAGAGCTTTCTTTTGAGTGGTTACATGATAGGGTTTTAGATTAATGACTTTTTCGAATCGAAATTCGATAGAAAATTTCTCCGTTATGGAGGGTGATATGCGAAAAATAACCTCGTCACGATGATCCTGAGATCGAGAGCTTTCTTTCGAGGGGTTACATGATAGGGTTTTAGATTAATGATTTTTTTTTCGATAGCAAATTTCTCCGTTATGGAGGGTGATATGCGAAAAATAACCTCGTCACGATGATTTTGAGATCGAGAGCTTTCTTTTAAGTGGTTACATTAGGGTTTTAGATTTTCGACTTTTTTTTTCTCGATAGCAAATTTCTCCGTTATGGAGGTTGAAATGCGAAAATTAACCTCGTCACGATCATTTTGAGATCGAGAGCTTTCTTTCGAGGGGTTACATGATAGGGTTTTAGATTAATGATTTTTTTTTTCGATAGCAAATTTCTCCGTTATGGAGGGTGATATGCGAAAAATAACCTCGTCACGATGATTTTGAGATCGAGAGCTTTCTTTTGAGTGGTTACATTAGGGTTTTAGATTTTCGACTTTTTTTTCTCGATAGCAAATTTCTCCGTTATGGAGGTTGAAATGCGAAAATTAACCTCGTCACGATCATTTTGAGATCGAGAGCTTTCTTTTGAGTGGTTACATGATAGGTTTTTAGATTAATGACTTTTTTTTCGATAGCAAATTTCTCCGTTATGGAGGTTGAAATGCGAAAAATAACCTCGTCACGATGATTTTGAGATCGAGAGCTTTCTTTTTAGTGGTTACAAGATAGGGTTTTAGATTTTCGACTTTTTTTTCGATAGCAAATTTCTTCGTTATGGAGTGTGATATGCGAAAAATAAACTCGTCACGATGATATTGAGATAGAGAGCTTTCGTTTTAGTGGTTACATGATAGGGTTTTAGATTTTTGACTTATTTTTCGAAAGCAAATTTTTCTGTTATGGAGGGTGATATGCAAAAAATAACCTCGTCACGATGACTTTGAGATCGAGAGCTTTCTTTTGAGTGGTTACATGATAGGGTTTTGGATTTTCACTTTTTTTTTCGATAGCAAATTTCTCCGTTATCGAGGGTGATATGCGAAAAATAACCTCGTCACGATGATTTTGAGATCGAGAGCTTTCTTTTGAGTGGTTACTTGATAGGGTTTTAGATTAATGACTTTTTTTTTCGATAGCAAATTTCTCCGTTATGGAGGGTGATATGCGAAAAATAACCTCGTCACGATGATTTTGAGATCGAGAGCTTTCTTTTGGGTGGTTACATAATAGGGTTTTAGATTTTCACTTTTATTTTCGATAGCAAATTTCTCCGTTATGGAGGGTGATATTCGAAAAATAACCTCGTCTCGATGATTTTGAGATCGAGAGCTTTCTTTTGAGTGGTTACATGATAGGGTTTTAGATTATTGACTTTTTTTTTGATAGCAAATTTCTCCGTTATGGAGGTTGAAATGCGAAAAATAACCTCGTCACGATGATTTTGAGATCGAGAGCTTTCTTTTGAGTGGTTACATTAGGGTTTTAGATTTTCGACTTTTTTTTCTCGATAGCAAATTTCTCCGTTATGGAGGTTGAAATGCGAAAATTAACCTCGTCACGATCATTTTGAGATCGAGAGCTTTCTTTTTAGTGGTTACATGATAGGGTTTTAGATTTTCGACTTTTTTTTCGATAGCAAATTTCTTCGTTATGGAGTGTGATATGCGAAAAATAAACTCGTCACGATGATATTGAGATCGAGAGCTTTCGTTTTAGTGGTTACATGATAGGGTTTTATATTTTTGACTTATTTTTCGAAAGCAAATTTTTCTGTCATGGAGGGTGATATGCGAAAAATAACCTCGTCACGATGATTTTGATATCGAGAGCTTTCTTTTGAGTGGTTACTTGATAGGGTTTTAGATTAATGACTTTTTTTTTCGATAGCAAATTTCTCCGTTATGGAGGGTGATATGCGAAAAATAACCTCGTCACGATGATTTTGAGATCGAGAGCTTTCTTTTGAGTGGTTACATGATAGGTTTTTAGATTAATGACTTTTTTTTCGATAGCAAATTTCTCCGTTATGGAGGTTGAAATGCGAAAAATAACCTCGTCACGATGATTTTGAGATCGAGAGCTTTCTTTTTAGTGGTTACATGATAGGGTTTTAGATTTTCGACTTTTTTTTCGATAGCAAATTTCTTCGTTATGGAGTGTGATATGCGAAAAATAACCTCGTCACGATGATTTTGAGATCGAGAGCTTTCTTTTGAGTGGTTACTTGATAGGGTTTTAGATTAATGACTTTTTTTTTCGATAGCAAATTTCTCCGTTATGGAGGGTGATATGCGAAAAATAACCTCGTCACGATGATTTTGAGATCGAGAGCTTTCTTTTGAGTGGTTACATGATAGGGTTTTAGATTTTCACTTTTTTTTTCGATAGCAAATTTCTCCGTTATGGAGGGTGATATGCGAAAAATAACCTCGTCACGATGATTTTGAGATCGAGAGCTTTCTTTTGAGTGGTTACATTAGGGTTTTAGATTTTCGACTTTTTTTTCGATAGCAGATTTCTTCGTTATGGAGGTTGAAATGCGAAAAATAACCTCGTCACGATGATTTTGAGATCGAGAGCTTTCTTTTGAGTGGTTACATGATAGGGTTTTAGATTTTCGACTTTTTTTTTCGATAGCAAATTTCTCCGTTATGGAGGGTGATATGCGAAAAATAACCTCGTCACGATGATTTTGAGATCGAGAGCTTTCTTTTGAGTGGTTACATGATAGGGTTTTAGATTTTCACTTTTTTTTTCGATAGCAAATTTCTCCGTTATGGAGGGTGATATGCGAAAAATAACCTCGTCACGATGATTTTGAGATCGAGAGCTTTCTTTTGAGTGGTTACTTGATAGGGTTTTAGATTAATGACTTTTTTTTTCGATAGCAAATTTCTCCGTTATGGAGGGTGATATGCGAAAAATAACCTCGTCACGATGATTTTGAGATCGAGAGCTTTCTTTTGAGTGGTACATAATAGGGTTTTAGATTTTCACTTTTTTTTTCGATAGCAAATTTCTCCGTTATGGAGGGTGATATTCGAAAAATAACCTCGTCTCGATGATTTTGAGATCGAGAGCTTTCTTTTGAGTGGTTACATGATAGGGTTTTAGATTATTGACTTTTTTTTTCGATAGCAAATTTCTCCGTTATGAAGGTTGAAATGCGAAAAATAACCTCGTCACGATGATTTTGAGATCGAGAGCTTTCTTTTGAGTGGTTACATGATAGGGTTTTAGATTAATGACTTTTTCGAATCGAAATTCGATAGAAAATTTCTCCGTTATGAAGGGTGATATGCGAAAAATAACCGCGTCACGATGATCCTGAGATCGAGAGCTTTCTTTCGAGGGGTTAAATGATAGGGTTTTAGATTAATGATTTTTTTTTCGATAGCAAATTTCTCCGTTATGGAGGGTGATATGCGAAAAATAACCTCGTCACGATGATTTTGAGATCGAGAGCTTTCTTTTGAGTGGTTACATAATAGGGTTTTAGATTTTCACTTTTATTTTCGATAGCAAATTTCTCCGTTATGGAGGTTGAAATGCGAAAAATAACCTCGTCACGATGATTCTGAGATCGAGAGCTTTCTTTCGAGGGGTTACATGATAGGGTTTTAGATTAATGATTTTTTTTTCGATAGCAAATTTCTCCGTTATGGAGGGTGATATGCGAAAAATAACCTCGTCACGATGATTTTGAGATCGAGAGCTTTCTTTTCAGTGGTTACATTAGGGTTTTAGATTAATGATTTTTTTTTCGATAGCAAATTTCTCCGTTATGGAGGGTGATATGCGAAAAATAACCTCGTCACGATGATTTTGAGATCGAGAGCTTTCTTTTGAGGGTTACATTAGGGTTTTAGATTTTCGACTTTTTTTTTCTCGATAGCAAATTTCTCTGTTATGGAGGTTGAAATGCGAAAATTAACCTCGTCACGATCATTTTGAGATCGAGAGCTTTCTTTTGAGTGGTTACATGATAGGTTTTTAGATTAATGACTTTTTTTTCGATAGCAAATTTCTCCGTTATGGAGGTTGAAATGCGAAAAATAACCTCGTCACGATGATTTTGAGATCGAGAGCTTTCTTTTTAGTGGTTACATGATAGGGTTTTAGATTTTCGACTTTTTTTTTCGATAGCAAATTTCTTCGTTATGGAGTGTGATATGCGAAAAATAAACTCGTCACGATGATATTGAGATCGAGAGCTTTCGTTTTAGTGGTTACATGATAGGGTTTTAGATTTTTGACTTATTTTTCGAAAGCAAATTTTTCTGTTATGGAGGGTGATATGCAAAAAATAACCTCGTCACGATGATTTTGAGATCGAGAGCTTTCTTTTGAGTGGTTACTTGATAGGGTTTTAGATTATTGACTTTTTTTTTTCGATATCAAATTTCTCCGTTATGGAGGGTGATATGCGAAAAATAACCTCGTCACGATGATTTTGAGATCGAGAGCTTTCTTTTGAGTGGTTACATGATAGGGCTTTAGATTTTCACTTTTTTTTTTCGATAGCAAATTTCTCCGTTATGGAGGGTGATATGCGAAAAATAACCTCGTCACGATGATTTTGAGATCGAGAGCTTTCTTTTGAGTGGTTACATGATAGGGTTTTAGATTTTCACTTTTTTTTTCGATAGCAAATTTCTCCGTTATGGAGGGTGATATGCGAAAAATAACCTCGTCACGATGATTTTGAGATCGAGAGCTTTTTTTTGAGTGGTTACATGATAGGGTTTTAGATTTTCACTTTTTTTTTTCGATAGCAAATTTCTTCGTTATGGAGTGTGATATGCGAAAAATAAACTCGTCACGATGATATTGAGATCGAGAGCTTTCGTTTTAGTGGTTACATGATAGGGTTTTATATTTTTGACTTATTTTTCGAAAGCAAATTTTTCTGTTATGGAGGGTGATATGCGAAAAATAACCTCGTCACGATGATTTTGAGATCGAGAGCTTTCTTTTGAGTGGTTACTTGATAGGGTTTTAGATTAATGACTTTTTTTTTTCGATAGCAAATTTCTCCGTTATGGAGGGTGATATGCGAAAAATAACCTCGTCACGATGATTTTGAGATCGAGAGCTTTCTTTTGAGTGGTTACATGATAGGGTTTTAGATTTTCACTTTTTTTTTCGATAGCAAATTTCTCCGTTATGGAGGGTGATATGCGAAAAATAACCTCGTCACGATGATTTTGTGATCGAGAGCTTTCTTTTGAGTGGTTACATTAGGGTTTTAGATTTTCGACTTTTTTTTCGATAGCAGATTTCTCCGTTATGGAGGTTGAAATGCGAAAAATAACCTCGTCACGATGATTTTGAGATCGAGAGCTTTCTTTTGAGTGGTTACATGATAGGGTTTTAGATTTTCGACTTTTTTTTTGATAGCAAATTTCTCCGTTATGGAGGGTGATATGCGAAAAATAACCTCGTCACGATGATTTTGAGATCGAGAGCTTTCTTTTGAGTGGTTACATGATAGGGTTTTAGATTTTCACTTTTTTTTTCGATAGCAAATTTCTCCGTTATGGAGGGTGATATGCGAAAAATAACCTCGTCACGATGATTTTGAGATCGAGAGCTTTCTTTTGAGTGGTTACTTGATAGGGTTTTAGATTAATGACTTTTTTTTTCGATAGCAAATTTCTCCGTTATGGAGGGTGATATGCGAAAAATAACCTCGTCACGATGATTTTGAGATCGAGAGCTTTCTTTTGAGTGGTACATAATGGGGTTTTAGATTTTCACTTTTTTTTTCGATAGCAAATTTCTCCGTTATGGAGGGTGATATTCGAAAAATAACCTCGTCTCGATGATTTTGAGATCGAGAGCTTTCTTTTGAGTGGTTACATGATAGGGTTTTAGATTATTGACTTTTTTTTTCGATAGCAAATTTCTCCGTTATGGAGGTTGAAATGCGAAAAATAACCTCGTCACGATGATTTTGAGATCGAGAGCTTTCTTTTGAGTGGTTACATGATAGGGTTTTAGATTAATGACTTTTTCGAATCGAAATTCGATAGAAAATTTCTCCGTTATGAAGGGTGATATGCGAAAAATAACCGCGTCACGATGATCCTGAGATCGAGAGCTTTCTTTCGAGGGGTTAAATGATAGGGTTTTAGATTAATGATTTTTTTTTCGATAGCAAATTTCTCCGTTATGGAGGGTGATATGCGAAAAATAACCTCGTCACGATGATTTTGAGATCGAGAGCTTTCTTTTGAGTGGTTACATAATAGGGTTTTAGATTTTCACTTTTATTTTCGATAGCAAATTTCTCCGTTATGGAGGTTGAAATGCGAAAAATAACCTCGTCACGATGATTCTGAGATCGAGAGCTTTCTTTCGAGGGGTTACATGATAGGGTTTTAGATTAATGATTTTTTTTTCGATAGCAAATTTCTCCGTTATGGAGGGTGATATGCGAAAAATAACCTCGTCACGATGATTTTGAGATTGAGAGCTTTCTTTTGAGTGGTTACATTAGGGTTTTAGATTAATGATTTTTTTTTCGATAGCAAATTTCTCCGTTATGGAGGGTGATATGCGAAAAATAACCTCGTCACGATGATTTTGAGATCGAGAGCTTTCTTTTGAGGGTTACATTAGGGTTTTAGATTTTCGACTTTTTTTTTCTCGATAGCAAATTTCTCTGTTATGGAGGTTGAAATGCGAAAATTAACCTCGTCACGATCATTTTGAGATCGAGAGCTTTCTTTTGAGTGGTTACATGATAGGTTTTTAGATTAATGACTTTTTTTTCGATAGCAAATTTCTCCGTTATGGAGGTTGAAATGCGAAAAATAACCTCGTCACGATGATTTTGAGATCGAGAGCTTTCTTTTTAGTGGTTACATGATAGGGTTTTAGATTTTCGACTTTTTTTTCGATAGCAAATTTCTTCGTTATGGAGTGTGATATGCGAAAAATAAACTCGTCACGATGATTTTGAGATCGAGAGCTTTCTTTTGAGTGGTTACTTGATAGGGTTTTAGATTATTGACTTTTTTTTTTCGATATCAAATTTCTCCGTTATGGAGGGTGATATGCGAAAAATAACCTCGTCACGATGATTTTGAGATCGAGAGCTTTCTTTTGAGTGGTTACATGATAGGGCTTTAGATTTTCACTTTTTTTTTTCGATAGCAAATTTCTCCGTTATGGAGGGTGATATGCGAAAAATAACCTCGTCACGATGATTTTGAGATCGAGAGCTTTCTTTTGAGTGGTTACATGATAGGGTTTTAGATTTTCACTTTTTTTTTCGATAGCAAATTTCTCCGTTATGGAGGGTGATATGCGAAAAATAACCTCGTCACGATGATTTTGAGATCGAGAGCTTTTTTTTGAGTGGTTACATGATAGGGTTTTAGATTTTCACTTTTTTTTTTCGATAGCAAATTTCTCCGTTATGGAGGGTGATATGCGAAAAATAACCTCGTCACGATGATTTTGAGATCGAGAGCTTTCTTTTGAGTGGTTACTTGATAGGGTTTTAGATCAATGCCCTTTATTTTTCGATAGCAAATTTCTCCGTTATGGAGGGTGATATGCGAAAAATAACCTCGTCACGATGATTTTGAGATCGAGAGCTTTCTTTTGAGTGGTTACATAATAGGGTTTTAGATTTTCACTTTTTTTTTCGATAGCAAATTTCTCCGTTATGGAGGGTGATATTCGAAAAATAACCTCGTCTCGATGATTTTGAGATCGAGAGCTTTCTTTTGAGTGGTTACATGATAGGGTTTTAGATTATTGACTTTTTTTTTTCGATAGCAAATTTCTCCGTTATGGAGGTTGAAATGCGAAAAATAACCTCTTCACGATGATTTTGAGATCGAGAGCTTTCTTTTGAGTGGTTACATGATAGGGTTTTAGATTAATGACTTTTTCGAATCGAAATTCGATAGAAAATTTCTCCGTTATGGAGGGTGATATGCGAAAAATAACCTCGTCACGATGATCCTGAGATCGAGAGCTTTCTTTCGAGGGGTTACATGATAGGGTTTTAGATTAATGATTTTTTTTTCGATAGCAAATTTCTCCGTTATCGAGGGTGATATGCGAAAAATAACCTCGTCACGATGATTTTGAGATCGAGAGCTTTCTTTTGAGTGGTTACATTAGGGTTTTAGATTTTCGACTTTTTTTTTCTCGATAGCAAATTTCTCCGTTATGGAGGTTGAAATGCGAAAATTAACCTCGTCACGATCATTTTGAGATCGAGAGCTTTCTTTCGAGGGGTTACATGATAGGGTTTTAGATTAATGATTTTTTTTTTCGATAGCAAATTTCTCCGTTATGGAGGGTGATATGCGAAAAATAACCTCGTCACGATGATTTTGAGATCGAGAGCTTTCTTTTGAGTGGTTACATGATAGGGTTTTAGATTAATGACTTTTTCGAATCGAAATTCGATAGAAAATTTCTCCGTTATGGAGGGTGATATGCGAAAAATAACCTCGTCACGATGATCCTGAGATCGAGAGCTTTCTTTCGAGGGGTTACATGATAGGGTTTTAGATTAATGATTTTTTTTTCGATAGCAAATTTCTCCGTTATGGAGGGTGATATGCGAAAAATAACCTCGTCACGATGATTTTGAGATCGAGAGCTTTCTTTTAAGTGGTTACATTAGGGTTTTAGATTTTCGACTTTTTTTTTCTCGATAGCAAATTTCTCCGTTATGGAGGTTGAAATGCGAAAATTAACCTCGTCACGATCATTTTGAGATCGAGAGCTTTCTTTCGAGGGGTTACATGATAGGGTTTTAGATTAATGATTTTTTTTTTCGATAGCAAATTTCTCCGTTATGGAGGGTGATATGCGAAAAATAACCTCGTCACGATGATTTTGAGATCGAGAGCTTTCTTTTGAGTGGTTACATTAGGGTTTTAGATTTTCGACTTTTTTTTCTCGATAGCAAATTTCTCCGTTATGGAGGTTGAAATGCGAAAATTAACCTCGTCACGATCATTTTGAGATCGAGAGCTTTCTTTTGAGTGGTTACATGATAGGTTTTTAGATTAATGACTTTTTTTTCGATAGCAAATTTCTCCGTTATGGAGGTTGAAATGCGAAAAATAACCTCGTCACGATGATTTTGAGATCGAGAGCTTTCTTTTTAGTGGTTACAAGATAGGGTTTTAGATTTTCGACTTTTTTTTCGATAGCAAATTTCTTCGTTATGGAGTGTGATATGCGAAAAATAAACTCGTCACGATGATATTGAGATAGAGAGCTTTCGTTTTAGTGGTTACATGATAGGGTTTTAGATTTTTGACTTATTTTTCGAAAGCAAATTTTTCTGTTATGGAGGGTGATATGCAAAAAATAACCTCGTCACGATGACTTTGAGATCGAGAGCTTTCTTTTGAGTGGTTACATGATAGGGTTTTGGATTTTCACTTTTTTTTTCGATAGCAAATTTCTCCGTTATCGAGGGTGATATGCGAAAAATAACCTCGTCACGATGATTTTGAGATCGAGAGCTTTCTTTTGAGTGGTTACTTGATAGGGTTTTAGATTAATGACTTTTTTTTTCGATAGCAAATTTCTCCGTTATGGAGGGTGATATGCGAAAAATAACCTCGTCACGATGATTTTGAGATCGAGAGCTTTCTTTTGAGTGGTTACATAATAGGGTTTTAGATTTTCACTTTTATTTTCGATAGCAAATTTCTCCGTTATGGAGGGTGATATTCGAAAAATAACCTCGTCTCGATGATTTTGAGATCGAGAGCTTTCTTTTGAGTGGTTACATGATAGGGTTTTAGATTATTGACTTTTTTTTTGATAGCAAATTTCTCCGTTATGGAGGTTGAAATGCGAAAAATAACCTCGTCACGATGATTTTGAGATCGAGAGCTTTCTTTTGAGTGGTTACATTAGGGTTTTAGATTTTCGACTTTTTTTTCTCGATAGCAAATTTCTCCGTTATGGAGGTTGAAATGCGAAAATTAACCTCGTCACGATCATTTTGAGATCGAGAGCTTTCTTTTTAGTGGTTACATGATAGGGTTTTAGATTTTCGACATTTTTTTCGATAGCAAATTTCTTCGTTATGGAGTGTGATATGCGAAAAATAAACTCGTCACGATGATATTGAGATCGAGAGCTTTCGTTTTAGTGGTTACATGATAGGGTTTTATATTTTTGACTTATTTTTCGAAAGCAAATTTTTCTGTTATGGAGGGTGAATGCGAAAAATAACCTCGACACGATGATTTTGAGATCGAGAGCTTTCTTTTGAGTGGTTACTTGATAGGGTTTTAGATTAATGACTTTTTTTTTCGATAGCAAATTTCTCCGTTATGGAGGGTGATATGCGAAAAATAACCTCGTCACGATGATTTTGAGATCGAGAGCTTTCTTTTGAGTGGTTACATGATAGGTTTTTAGATTAATGACTTTTTTTTCGATAGCAAATTTCTCCGTTATGGAGGTTGAAATGCGAAAAATAACCTCGTCACGATGATTTTGAGATCGAGAGCTTTCTTTTTAGTGGTTACATGATAGGGTTTTAGATTTTCGACTTTTTTTTCGATAGCAAATTTCTTCGTTATGGAGTGTGATATGCGAAAAATAACCTCGTCACGATGATTTTGAGATCGAGAGCTTTCTTTTGAGTGGTTACTTGATAGGGTTTTAGATTAATGACTTTTTTTTTCGATAGCAAATTTCTCCGTTATGGAGGGTGATATGCGAAAAATAACCTCGTCACGATGATTTTGAGATCGAGAGCTTTCTTTTGAGTGGTTACATGATAGGGTTTTAGATTTTCACTTTTTTTTTCGATAGCAAATTTCTCCGTTATGGAGGGTGATATGCGAAAAATAACCTCGTCACGATGATTTTGAGATCGAGAGCTTTCTTTTGAGTGGTTACATTAGGGTTTTAGATTTTCGACTTTTTTTTCGATAGCAGATTTCTTCGTTATGGAGGTTGAAATGCGAAAAATAACCTCGTCACGATGATTTTGAGATCGAGAGCTTTCTTTTGAGTGGTTACATGATAGGGTTTTAGATTTTCGACTTTTTTTTTCGATAGCAAATTTCTCCGTTATGGAGGGTGATATGCGAAAAATAACCTCGTCACGATGATTTTGAGATCGAGAGCTTTCTTTTGAGTGGTTACATGATAGGGTTTTAGATTTTCACTTTTTTTTTCGATAGCAAATTTCTCCGTTATGGAGGGTGATATGCGAAAAATAACCTCGTCACGATGATTTTGAGATCGAGAGCTTTCTTTTGAGTGGTTACTTGATAGGGTTTTAGATTAATGACTTTTTTTTTCGATAGCAAATTTCTCCGTTATGGAGGGTGATATGCGAAAAATAACCTCGTCACGATGATTTTGAGATCGAGAGCTTTCTTTTGAGTGGTACATAATAGGGTTTTAGATTTTCACTTTTTTTTTCGATAGCAAATTTCTCCGTTATGGAGGGTGATATTCGAAAAATAACCTCGTCTCGATGATTTTGAGATCGAGAGCTTTCTTTTGAGTGGTTACATGATAGGGTTTTAGATTATTGACTTTTTTTTTCGATAGCAAATTTCTCCGTTATGAAGGTTGAAATGCGAAAAATAACCTCGTCACGATGATTTTGAGATCGAGAGCTTTCTTTTGAGTGGTTACATGATAGGGTTTTAGATTAATGACTTTTTCGAATCGAAATTCGATAGAAAATTTCTCCGTTATGAAGGGTGATATGCGAAAAATAACCGCGTCACGATGATCCTGAGATCGAGAGCTTTCTTTCGAGGGGTTAAATGATAGGGTTTTAGATTATTGATTTTTTTTTCGATAGCAAATTTCTCCGTTATGGAGGGTGATATGCGAAAAATAACCTCGTCACGATGATTTTGAGATCGAGAGCTTTCTTTTGAGTGGTTACATAATAGGGTTTTAGATTTTCACTTTTATTTTCGATAGCAAATTTCTCCGTTATGGAGGTTGAAATGCGAAAAATAACCTCGTCACGATGATTCTGAGATCGAGAGCTTTCTTTCGAGGGGTTACATGATAGGGTTTTAGATTAATGATTTTTTTTTCGATAGCAAATTTCTCCGTTATGGAGGGTGATATGCGAAAAATAACCTCGTCACGATGATTTTGAGATCGAGAGCTTTCTTTTGAGTGGTTACATTAGGGTTTTAGATTAATGATTTTTTTTTCGATAGCAAATTTCTCCGTTATGGAGGGTGATATGCGAAAAATAACCTCGTCACGATGATTTTGAGATCGAGAGCTTTCTTTTGAGGGTTACATTAGGGTTTTAGATTTTCGACTTTTTTTTTCTCGATAGCAAATTTCTCTGTTATGGAGGTTGAAATGCGAAAATTAACCTCGTCACGATCATTTTGAGATCGAGAGCTTTCTTTTGAGTGGTTACATGATAGGTTTTTAGATTAATGACTTTTTTTTCGATAGCAAATTTCTCCGTTATGGAGGTTGAAATGCGAAAAATAACCTCGTCACGATGATTTTGAGATCGAGAGCTTTCTTTTTAGTGGTTACATGATAGGGTTTTAGATTTTCGACTTTTTTTTTCGATAGCAAATTTCTTCGTTATGGAGTGTGATATGCGAAAAATAAACTCGTCACGATGATATTGAGATCGAGAGCTTTCGTTTTAGTGGTTACATGATAGGGTTTTAGATTTTTGACTTATTTTTCGAAAGCAAATTTTTCTGTTATGGAGGGTGATATGCAAAAAATAACCTCGTCACGATGATTTTGAGATCGAGAGCTTTCTTTTGAGTGGTTACTTGATAGGGTTTTAGATTATTGACTTTTTTTTTTCGATATCAAATTTCTCCGTTATGGAGGGTGATATGCGAAAAATAACCTCGTCACGATGATTTTGAGATCGAGAGCTTTCTTTTGAGTGGTTACATGATAGGGCTTTAGATTTTCACTTTTTTTTTTCGATAGCAAATTTCTCCGTTATGGAGGGTGATATGCGAAAAATAACCTCGTCACGATGATTTTGAGATCGAGAGCTTTCTTTTGAGTGGTTACATGATAGGGTTTTAGATTTTCACTTTTTTTTTCGATAGCAAATTTCTCCGTTATGGAGGGTGATATGCGAAAAATAACCTCGTCACGATGATTTTGAGATCGAGAGCTTTTTTTTGAGTGGTTACATGATAGGGTTTTAGATTTTCACTTTTTTTTTTCGATAGCAAATTTCTTCGTTATGGAGTGTGATATGCGAAAAATAAACTCGTCACGATGATATTGAGATCGAGAGCTTTCGTTTTAGTGGTTACATGATAGGGTTTTATATTTTTGACTTATTTTTCGAAAGCAAATTTTTCTGTTATGGAGGGTGATATGCGAAAAATAACCTCGTCACGATGATTTTGAGATCGAGAGCTTTCTTTTGAGTGGTTACTCTATAGGGTTTTAGATTAATGACTTTTTTTTTTCGATAGCAAATTTCTCCGTTATGGAGGGTGATATGCGAAAAATAACCTCGTCACGATGATTTTGAGATCGAGAGCTTTCTTTTGAGTGGTTACATGATAGGGTTTTAGATTTTCACTTTTTTTTTCGATAGCAAATTTCTCCGTTATGGAGGGTGATATGCGAAAAATAACCTCGTCACGATGATTTTGTGATCGAGAGCTTTCTTTTGAGTGGTTACATTAGGGTTTTAGATTTTCGACTTTTTTTTCGATAGCAGATTTCTCCGTTATGGAGGTTGAAATGCGAAAAATAACCTCGTCACGATGATTTTGAGATCGAGAGCTTTCTTTTGAGTGGTTACATGATAGGGTTTTAGATTTTCGACTTTTTTTTTGATAGCAAATTTCTCCGTTATGGAGGGTGATATGCGAAAAATAACCTCGTCACGATGATTTTGAGATCGAGAGCTTTCTTTTGAGTGGTTACATGATAGGGTTTTAGATTTTCACTTTTTTTTTCGATAGCAAATTTCTCCGTTATGGAGGGTGATATGCGAAAAATAACCTCGTCACGATGATTTTGAGATCGAGAGCTTTCTTTTGAGTGGTTACTTGATAGGGTTTTAGATTAATGACTTTTTTTTTCGATAGCAAATTTCTCCGTTATGGAGGGTGATATGCGAAAAATAACCTCGTCACGATGATTTTGAGATCGAGAGCTTTCTTTTGAGTGGTACATAATGGGGTTTTAGATTTTCACTTTTTTTTTCGATAGCAAATTTCTCCGTTATGGAGGGTGATATTCGAAAAATAACCTCGTCTCGATGATTTTGAGATCGAGAGCTTTCTTTTGAGTGGTTACATGATAGGGTTTTAGATTATTGACTTTTTTTTTCGATAGCAAATTTCTCCGTTATGGAGGTTGAAATGCGAAAAATAACCTCGTCACGATGATTTTGAGATCGAGAGCTTTCTTTTGAGTGGTTACATGATAGGGTTTTAGATTAATGACTTTTTCGAATCGAAATTCGATAGAAAATTTCTCCGTTATGAAGGGTGATATGCGAAAAATAACCGCGTCACGATGATCCTGAGATCGAGAGCTTTCTTTCGAGGGGTTAAATGATAGGGTTTTAGATTAATGATTTTTTTTTCGATAGCAAATTTCTCCGTTATGGAGGGTGATATGCGAAAAATAACCTCGTCACGATGATTTTGAGATCGAGAGCTTTCTTTTGAGTGGTTACATAATAGGGTTTTAGATTTTCACTTTTATTTTCGATAGCAAATTTCTCCGTTATGGAGGTTGAAATGCGAAAAATAACCTCGTCACGATGATTCTGAGATCGAGAGCTTTCTTTCGAGGGGTTACATGATAGGGTTTTAGATTAATGATTTTTTTTTCGATAGCAAATTTCTCCGTTATGGAGGGTGATATGCGAAAAATAACCTCGTCACGATGATTTTGAGATTGAGAGCTTTCTTTTGAGTGGTTACATTAGGGTTTTAGATTAATGATTTTTTTTTCGATAGCAAATTTCTCCGTTATGGAGGGTGATATGCGAAAAATAACCTCGTCACGATGATTTTGAGATCGAGAGCTTTCTTTTGAGGGTTACATTAGGGTTTTAGATTTTCGACTTTTTTTTTCTCGATAGCAAATTTCTCTGTTATGGAGGTTGAAATGCGAAAATTAACCTCGTCACGATCATTTTGAGATCGAGAGCTTTCTTTTGAGTGGTTACATGATAGGTTTTTAGATTAATGACTTTTTTTTCGATAGCAAATTTCTCCGTTATGGAGGTTGAAATGCGAAAAATAACCTCGTCACGATGATTTTGAGATCGAGAGCTTTCTTTTTAGTGGTTACATGATAGGGTTTTAGATTTTCGACTTTTTTTTCGATAGCAAATTTCTTCGTTATGGAGTGTGATATGCGAAAAATAAACTCGTCACGATGATATTGAGATCGAGAGCTTTCGTTTTAGTGGTTACATGATAGGGTTTTAGATTTTTGACTTATTTTTCGAAAGCAAATTTTTCTGTTATGGAGGGTGATATGCAAAAAATAACCTCGTCACGATGATTTTGAGATCGAGAGCTTTCTTTTGAGTGGTTACTTGATAGGGTTTTAGATTATTGACTTTTTTTTTTCGATATCAAATTTCTCCGTTATGGAGGGTGATATGCGAAAAATAACCTCGTCACGATGATTTTGAGATCGAGAGCTTTCTTTTGAGTGGTTACATGATAGGGCTTTAGATTTTCACTTTTTTTTTTCGATAGCAAATTTCTCCGTTATGGAGGGTGATATGCGAAAAATAACCTCGTCACGATGATTTTGAGATCGAGAGCTTTCTTTTGAGTGGTTACATGATAGGGTTTTAGATTTTCACTTTTTTTTTCGATAGCAAATTTCTCCGTTATGGAGGGTGATATGCGAAAAATAACCTCGTCACGATGATTTTGAGATCGAGAGCTTTTTTTTGAGTGGTTACATGATAGGGTTTTAGATTTTCACTTTTTTTTTTTCGATAGCAAATTTCTCCGTTATGGAGGGTGATATGCGAAAAATAACCTCGTCACGATGATTTTGAGATCGAGAGCTTTCTTTTGAGTGGTTACTTGATAGGGTTTTAGATCAATGCCCTTTATTTTTCGATAGCAAATTTCTCCGTTATGGAGGGTGATATGCGAAAAATAACCTCGTCACGATGATTTTGAGATCGAGAGCTTTCTTTTGAGTGGTTACATAATAGGGTTTTAGATTTTCACTTTTTTTTTCGATAGCAAATTTCTCCGTTATGGAGGGTGATATTCGAAAAATAACCTCGTCTCGATGATTTTGAGATCGAGAGCTTTCTTTTGAGTGGTTACATGATAGGGTTTTAGATTATTGACTTTTTTTTTTCGATAGCAAATTTCTCCGTTATGGAGGTTGAAATGCGAAAAATAACCTCTTCACGATGATTTTGAGATCGAGAGCTTTCTTTTGAGTGGTTACATGATAGGGTTTTAGATTAATGACTTTTTCGAATCGAAATTCGATAGAAAATTTCTCCGTTATGGAGGGTGATATGCGAAAAATAACCTCGTCACGATGATCCTGAGATCGAGAGCTTTCTTTCGAGGGGTTACATGATAGGGTTTTAGATTAATGATTTTTTTTTCGATAGCAAATTTCTCCGTTATCGAGGGTGATATGCGAAAAATAACCTCGTCACGATGATTTTGAGATCGAGAGCTTTCTTTTGAGTGGTTACATTAGGGTTTTAGATTTTCGACTTTTTTTTTCTCGATAGCAAATTTCTCCGTTATGGAGGTTGAAATGCGAAAATTAACCTCGTCACGATCATTTTGAGATCGAGAGCTTTCTTTCGAGGGGTTACATGATAGGGTTTTAGATTAATGATTTTTTTTTTCGATAGCAAATTTCTCCGTTATGGAGGGTGATATGCGAAAAATAACCTCGTCACGATGATTTTGAGATCGAGAGCTTTCTTTTGAGTGGTTACATTAGGGTTTTAGATTTTCGACTTTTTTTTCTCGATAGCAAATTTCTCCGTTATGGAGGTTGAAATGCGAAAATTAACCTCGTCACGATCATTTTGAGATCGAGAGCTTTCTTTTGAGTGGTTACATGATAGGTTTTTAGATTAATGACTTTTTTTTCGATAGCAAATTTCTCCGTTATGGAGGTTGAAATGCGAAAAATAACCTCGTCACGATGATTTTGAGATCGAGAGCTTTCTTTTTAGTGGTTACAAGATAGGGTTTTAGATTTTCGACTTTTTTTTCGATAGCAAATTTCTTCGTTATGGAGTGTGATATGCGAAAAATAAACTCGTCACGATGATATTGAGATAGAGAGCTTTCGTTTTAGTGGTTACATGATAGGGTTTTAGATTTTTGACTTATTTTTCGAAAGCAAATTTTTCTGTTATGGAGGGTGATATGCAAAAAATAACCTCGTCACGATGACTTTGAGATCGAGAGCTTTCTTTTGAGTGGTTACTTGATAGGGTTTTAGATTAATGACTTTTTTTTTCGATAGCAAATTTCTCCGTTATGGAGGG
The DNA here is from genome assembly GCA_947563755.1 of Lochmaea crataegi. Classification (NCBI taxonomy): domain Eukaryota; kingdom Metazoa; phylum Arthropoda; class Insecta; order Coleoptera; family Chrysomelidae; genus Lochmaea; species Lochmaea crataegi. The sequence goes on along the minus strand of OX387433.1, from coordinate 41,129,007 downwards.
TGATATGCGAAAAATAACCTCGTCACGATGATTTTGAGATCGAGAGCTTTCTTTTGAGTGGTTACATGATAGGGTTTTAGATTTTCACTTTTTTTTTCGATAGCAAATTTCTCCGTTATGGAGGGTGATATGCGAAAAATAACCTCGTCACGATGATTTTGAGATCGAGAGCTTTCTTTTGAGTGGTTACATGATAGGGTTTTAGATTTTCACTTTTTTTTTCGATAGCAAATTTCTCCGTTATGGAGGGTGATATGCGAAAAATAACCTCGTCACGATGATTTTGAGATCGAGAGCTTTCTTTTGAGTGGTTACTTGATAGGGTTTTAGATTAATGACTTTTTTTTTTCGATAGCAAATTTCTCCGTTATGGAGGGTGATATGCGAAAAATAACCTCGTCACGATGATTTTGAGATCGAGAGCTTTCTTTTGAGTGATTACATAATAGGGTTTTAGATTTTCACTTTTTTTTTTCGATAGCAAATTTCTCCGTTATGGAGGGTGATATTCGAAAAATAACCTCGTCTCGATGATTTTGAGATCGAGAGCTTTCTTTTGAGTGGTTACATGATAGGGTTTTAGATTATTGACTTTTTTTTTCGATAGCAAATTTCTCCGTTATGGAGGTTGAAATGCGAAAAATAACCTCGTCACGATGCTTTTGAGATCGAGAGCTTTCTTTTGAGTGGTTACATGATAGGTTTTTAGATTAATGACTTTTTTTTCGATAGCAAATTTCTCCGTTATGGTGGTTGAAATGCGAAAAATAACCTCGTCACGATGATTTTGAGATCGAGAGCTTTCTTTTTAGTGGTTACATGATAGGGTTTTAGATTTTCGACTTTTTTTTCGATAGCAAATTTCTCCGTTATGGAGTGTGATATGCGAAAAATAAACTCGTCACGATGATATTGAGATCGAGAGCTTTCGTTTTAGTGCTTACATGATAGGGTTTTAGATTTTTGACTTATTTTTCGAAAGCAAATTTTTCTGTTATGGAGGGTGATATGCGAAAAATAACCTCGTCACGATCATTTTGAGATCGAGAGCTTTCTTTTGACTGGTTACATAATAGGGTTTTAGATCAATGACTTTTTTTTTCGATAGCAAATTTCTCCGTTATGGAGGGTGATATGCGAAAAATAACCTCTGTGGAAGTGACAACGACCATACCTGGTAACAACCTTTTTATGACAACTTAATATGATATTGACATAAATGATAGCAACATCAGTTCAGTGTTACCACATATATATATATATATATATATAACTAAAATCACTGAGACAGGTTTGTATGTGTCTTCTGTATATACTTGCACCTTCTATTATTCTCAAAATTTTGTAACAGTTTGATTGTGCTTTGGTTATCTTTAAATAATATGATTGGCAGTGAAAAATCAATTTTTAAATTTAACAACAAATTTTTTATGTAGAGCAACTCACATGAAGCTACACAAGCTGCAACAAATTCAGATTCTGTGCTAGACAATGTAACTAAGGTTTGTTTTTTAGAACACCAAGATATCAAACAATCGAATAACTTAAAAGAATATCCACTTATGGATTTTCGATCAGTTATATCGTTATCCTAATCAGCATCAGTATAACCAACTAAACCCATATCAGTAGAACAAAAATATAACTTATAATCAATAGTAAATTTTAGGTATTTTAAAACCCTTAATAGATGCTTAAAATGTTCATTATTGATAAGGCAACTTAGCATTTAAATTACAGTCACAATTTATTTTCAAATTTAAATTCTTTTCAATAGGTGTTTTGAAACGTTTACATTCTTCAAGATTGTATCGCTTAACTAGACTTTCAATTACTGATTTTTGATCAAGAGTTATAAATCCTTTTTCAATATTTCTATCAATTCTCATTCCCAAGAAATTACAATGACTGTTAATTTGATTCATTTTAAAGGATTGACATAGTTTCAATTTTAAATAATGTAAAAACTTTTCATCATTACTAGCCATTAAAATATCATCTACATACAAAAGTAAGTGACATCTCACATTTTCAACAATGTAACTATATAAACAATAATCTGACTTGGATCTTTCAAAATGTAATAGTAACATGAACTCATTGAACTTTTCATTTCACGCCTTTGGAGCTTGTTTTAAACCATTCAACAAACATACTTTGTTTTCATCAATTTTTGAAACTTCAAGACCTTCAGGAATTTTCATAAAAGTTTTTTCTTTCAAGTAACTATTCAAAAATGCATTTTTTACATCCAATTGTAGCATGTTTAATTTATAATGATTGCAAATAGCTAAGAAAATTCTCAAGGTAGATAATTTTGCAACAGGAGCATGTATTTGAGAACCAATATTAAAATTATTCTGTTCAAAGCCTCTTGCGACCAGTCGAGCTTTATAAATAGGTTGACCATCATCGCCCTCCTTGAGTTTGAAAACCCATCTGTTATTTTTATACTAATTCCCATGTTTTATTACTTTTCAGTGCATCCAACTCGTTTTGAACTGCTTGTTTCCATGAATTCCACTCTGAACCTTCTTTCGCTTCTGTAGTTAGGTGTTTCTGAAAATTTACTCAACAATGCCAAGCAGCTAATATCTAAATCATCAAATTTTGTTGGATCAAGTTCGTACAAATCTACAAATCATATCTTCCTGGTAATTTTGTTGTTCTTTTTGGTATTTCATTAGGTTCACTTTCACTTGCCTCTTCTTTGTTATCAGTTTCATTATTGTCCTCTTCTATTTCATTTTTGCTTTCATATTCATCATACTCTTCTTCATTGTCATGGTCTCTATTTCTTCTTAAACTATCTTCTCTTGTGTCCATGAATTTGCGTTCAAATATTACATTTCTACTATGAATTAACTTATTTTCTTCTTCTTGCCATAACTTATACCCATTTTCTGTATACCCAATGAACCTACATTTTACCCCTTTGTCATCTAATTTCGTTCTTAAGTGGTCTGGTATTTTAGCGTAGGCTGAGCAACCAAAAACCCGCATATTTGAAACATTTGCCTTTTTACCTAGCCATAATTCAAAAGGACTTTTACTCTGAACCAAACACGTTTGAGTTCGATTAGTTATATATGCAGCTATTAATACTGCATCTTCCCAAAAACATTTACTCAAATTTGCCTCTTTTATCATACATCTAGCCCTGTCCATCAAAGTTTGATTCATACGTTCTGCAATGCCATTAAGTTGGGGAGTATAGGGTGGTGTGTAATAATTTATATGAATGCCTTTTTGTGAATATACTTTTAACAACATATTTGAACGATATTCACATCCATTATCGCAATTTAATTTTGAAATTCGTTTATTACAGAATAATGAGGATACTTTTGCTTCATAATCTTTAAAACAATTATAAACTTCATCTTTACTTTTTACCGCATATACTATGACAAATCTAGAAAAATCATCTACAAATGTTATAAAATACTTTTTCTACACCCACATGTATATTATCCATTTTCTGCACAATTTACAGAATGTAAATGTAGGCCATTCCAGTTAACTGAACGGATATGATTTCATATACATCCTAGAACGTATATGAAATCCACCAATCAGCATTTGCGTTTAGTACCCGCCAACTAATCTTTTTTCAATTTCACAGAAACGTCAAAATAACTTGTCAAAATATTTCTATAGTTTTTAAGAAAAATATTAGTAAAAATGAGTGATTCCAGTGATGAATCAATAAATAATTTTCCACCAGATATTCGCTTAGCCGCAAAGGAGAAGTATAACGTATAGAAACAGAATAAATTGAATATTTAAGGGTACTCCTGACAAATGTCAGTTTTTATGTAATACATTTGACGTTATAGATAGATGATTAATATATTCATCGGTAGTCCAGTGGTAAGTATCCCAGTCTCTCACGCGGTAGATCGGAGTTCGTTTCCCCGTTGGGATTTTTTTTAAATTTTAATTTTATTTCTAAATAATAATAAAATGATAATAATAAAATGATAATAATAGTAAAATTATTAAAAATTTTTAATTTGAAGTTATATTATAGTTTAATAAAATGTTTATTTTCTAGATTTTTTCTTAAGTGGGTCGTAGAAAAAATATACTGTTCGACTCGTGTGGATTGTCCATATCGCTCTAGGACGATTGAGCACTCCGCCTACGGCGTCGTGCTCAAACTTCGTCCTCGTGCGATATGGCCATCATATCCACACTAGTTGCACAAACTACTATTTTCTACACCCACATGTATATTTTCCATTTTCTGCACAATTTACAGAATGTAAATGTAGGCCATTCCAGTTAACTGAACGGATATGATTTCATATACATCCTAGATCCACCAATCAGCATTTGCGTTTAGTACCCGCCAACTAATCTTTTTTCAATTTCATAGAAACGTCAAAATAACTTGTCAAAATATTTCTATAGTTTTTAAGAAAAATATTAGTAAAAATGAGTGATTCCAGTGATAAATCAATAAATAATTTTCCACCAGATATTCGCTTAGCCGCAAAGGAGAAGTATAACGTATAGAAACAGAATAAATTGAATATTTAAGGGTACTCCTGACAAATGTCAGTTTTTATGTAATACATTTGACGTTATAGATAGATGATTAATATATTCATCGGTAGTCCAGTGGTAAGTATCCCAGTCTCTCACGCGGTAGATCAGAGTTCGATTCCCCGTTGGAATTTTTTTTAAATTTTAATTTTATTTCTAAATAATAATAAAATAATAATAATAGTAAAATTATTAAAAATTTTTAATTTGAAGTTATATTATAGTTTAATAAAATGTTTATTTTCTAGATTTTTTCTTAAGTGGGTCGTAGAAAAAATATACTGTTCGACTCGTGTGGATTGTCCATATCGCTCTCGGACGATTGAGCACTCCGCCTACGACGTCGTGCTCAAACTTCGTCCTCGTGCGATATGGCCATCATATCCACACTAGTTGCACAAACTACTATATTACCATTAAGTGATACCTGTGTAATCGGACCACAAACATCTGTATGTATCAATTCCTATATTCTAGTGGATCGGGAAGTTTTTGAATTGTATGGAAAACATTTTTGTTTAGACTGTATACGAACATCACACATTTTATCACCTTTTGAATTTACAAATTCTAACCCATTTACAACATTTAATTTTTTCAAGTTTAACAATGAAAATGTCCATACCTTTTGTGCCAAATATCCATGTTTACAGCTAAATTAACAGATTCATTCACAAATTCAACATTGTTAGAAATTTCAAATATTATATTTTTTTTTTGTCGGATATTTAACGTCGGTCTATTTCTGCAACTTAGGCTAATCACCGACGCCGGGAGCACTCTACCCCTAACCGGAAATTTTGCCGAACCCACTAGTGTTCCAACCAGTGGTAGGGATCTTTATCGAGCCCAACATCCATGGACTCGGGACCTCGGTTTTACGTCTCATCCGAAAGACGGCATATCTCCATTATACCTCGCGCTCATTGGTATAATGCCTACGAGCTGTGATATGCTACTGACCCTAGTAATCTAAAGTGTTTCGCTGCAGGCTGTACGGGCTCTACGACGGTGTTTCCCCAGTGGTCACCCATCCAAGTACTAACCGCGCTCGTCCTTGCTTGGTTATAATTATCGCATCAGAAGCGTTCCACTACAAAGCTGGGCCGACGCCCAAATATTATCTTGTACAAGTTATTATAACGATTTCCCACAACAAAAATATCATTTCCCTTTTTTATTACAATTTTACCATCAGAACACACTATCTCAAAACTTGCTTTTTCAATGGTAGAAATAGACAACAAATTTACTCGTAACTTTGGCACGCACAAAACATTTTTCAAAATAATTTTTACCTTTTTATTATCAACGACACTTGTTACCTCTAGATCACCTGCACAGGTTGCCAACATGTTCTTTCCTTGTTCTGCTAATTGTATTTCTTTTGGCTTTTCAAATCTCTTCTTGTTTATTAATGATTCTTCATTATTGATGTAGTGATGTGTAGCACCAGAGTCTGCATACCACTCTGATATTGATCCACCTGCACTTGCAGACGTAGCACAAAAAGCTACCTGCAGCTCTTCTTCACATGTACTTTCAGTTGTAGCATAATTGGCCTTATTTCTTGTATTTTCCTTTTCTCTCAAACTTTCCTTCTTAACTAAACATCGATGTGATCTATGTCCCATTTTATTGCAATGGAAACATTTAATTCCACAAACATTTTTCATGTGTCCCAGGTTTCCACATTTATCACATTTTATCTGTTTTTCGGTAACAAATGATGAAGGCATGTTTTTCATTTTGCTTGAAGTGTGTTTATTTGTGTGAAACTCTAGCAATCTGCTCTTTACAAATTCCATTTTTAAATTTTCTTCCGAAAGGGTCCTTATAGCAGTGACCACATTTTCAAATTCTTGAGGCATCGATAAGAGTAAGAAACATGAAATATCCGATTCTTCAAAGTTACTACCCAGATTTTTCAATTCTCGGAATATTCTGTCGCATTTTGCAAAATGATCTTGAATATCAGTATCGTAGTTATATTTTAGAGTAATTTTAGCAAATAGAATTTTGAACACGTACCTTGTTTATTAAAAATTCTTTCCATTTTCTGCATCATCTCGTGTGCAACCTCAATTTCTTTAATATACTCTAAATGCGAATCAGAAATACTTTGTATTATTATCATACATGCCTTGTTGTTTTTCTTTTTCCATTCTTCATTTCTATTAGTTTCCGGAACCTCTTTCAGAACATCATTGCATTCCATCGCTTCCAGGACTGAAAACAATCTGAATTTCCAATTATCGAACCCATTTCCATTGAATGCCATGTTTATTTTCCACTGATTTTTCCATTTTTCTTTCTTTACTTAAACACGTTGGTTTCTTAACCTCTTTCGTTTATTTCTAAATCCTTTTACATCAACACAATCCTTCTTCTGGGCCCATAACCAATGTTATAGGAAATAAAACATTGCGTGTAGGATTTGGTGTTGATTAATATTCATTGCACAAAATATGGCTACAAGCGCCAATTTATATTATTTTGGTTCCGCCAAAACTGACATAATTGCAACAACAATGACAAAACTAAAAAGGCCATGCTGCCAACTTAACTTACACAACACGCTCTCATTTTTTTTATATTTTTTTTTATATTTATAATGTTAGCTTTATTTAAATGTTAAATAATCATTCAAATAGTTTGGTGGTTTAATTTCTTGACGAGAGCGAGTTGTTAATTTATTATTAAAATCTACAAAGGTATTCAAATCAGAATCATAGTCCGATTCTGGAATATTTAAATCTATAATAAAGTTGCTGACATTACTGCTTGATATGTTACCAAAGTATGTATTTGTATCTATATTTTCATTAAATGAACTTTGAATATTTGGTCTGTATGCCAGGTTTTCAAAAACTGCACTTGTGTCAGTGGTGTCTTCTTCATTTGAATCGTATGAGTCAGACCCTGATAACATAAATCATTAAATTCATTACTCTGTAATAAGTTATCTGTATTAATATTTGAGTCCTGATTGGTAATATAAAGGTCATCATAAATCAAATTCAGATCAGTACTATTTATAGGAATATTTGTCTTATTAATTAATTTCCTGTTTCTCCGAAATTTATTCCAACAATCATTTTTTTGAAAAAGAACTCCCATCACCTTTATGTAAACATGGTAGGTCTTTTGCACTTTTGTCATAGTTCTGTTTTACTTTCAATGAATTTTCCTTTAGCTTTGTAACAACAATATCTTTATTTATGATTTTTGGCAATATATTTATTTCAGGGGTAGGAATCTTTGATTTTACAAGCCGATTTAACAATAATTGGGCGGGAGCATAACCAATGTTTGGCAGAGGAGTATTTCTATATTCCATTAAAAAATTTAGCAATTCATCAATGCTGTTCATCTTTTTTAGCATATTTTTAGCAATGTTTACATACTTCTCTGCCATGCCATTGGATTGGTGGTGATAGGGACTACAAAATTCTAAATCAAAATTCCAAGTTTTTGCAAAAATTTTTAAATAAATACTATTATAGGGATTATTGTCAGCAAACAAAGTATCAGGGACACCAAATCTTGAAACAGTTTCCTTGCAACATTCAACTACAACCTTTGCTGTTTTTCCATTTACAGGAAATACCTCAAGCCAATGTGAATAGGAATCTACTATTAACAGATAGTCATTACGATTATGTTCAAAGAAATCAGAATACAAATATTGCCTTGGTCTAACTGGCAGTTCATGGGTTACTAGAGTCTCTTTCCTATTTGCAGGCTTGTTTAGCTGACAGATTTCACAATTATTTACCACCCTTTCGATATCTTGAGACATACGAGGCCAGAACATTATTTCCCTGGCTCTTAGTTTACATTTTTGTATGCCAAAATGGGCAGAATGTATTAGCTTAAGCATGTCCTGTCTAAGTTCAGGTGGCACAATTAATTTAGTGTTATAAAACAATAAGTTATCAGATATACAAATATGATCTTTTAGTTTATAATAGAATTTTAAAACATTATTTAATTTTCGGTCGTTTTTTGGCCATCCTTTTGAACAAAAATTTTTAACTTGAGATAAGTTTAAATCATCATTAATAGATTTTTGAAAAATACTTTTTTTATTCTTGGACATAGGAACATATAAGGGCAGAGAATGTACAGTATATTCTAGCTCTTCATTAATTTGACTTTCATTTTTTATAAACGACCTGCTAAGAGTAGGTATGTGGACTGTCCAACAGTGAGCCATGTCCCACAGTGGACCTGTCAAGTACAATGCGCGGTTGCCTACATTAGAAACAAAACGATCGGTGTGTTTGAAGCGTCTCTCACCGCACTACCCATCATCTGATCAGTGCCGCTCGAACATTCAACTGAGTAGGTTGTATAGCAGATTTAGTGATTTAGCCAGGTACGTAAAATAAAATATTCCCTCTATATTTTTGTTCCAGTAAGATAACTACACTTTGTAATCGTGAAATTAAGATTTCATTGTGATGAATGATCTATGTAGGATATTAATCGATAGCAAATGCCTGATTAAACAAATGATTAGTTCTCATTTCTTACCTTCAAACGATTTTGTACCTCACGTCCAACAGTGAACCAAGTCGAGGCTTACACAGTGAATCATTGGTTCACTGTGTACTACTTTACTCCAGAATTGTAAATAATGTTTTAATTTTTTTACAGCATGGCTCGCAGAAAACTGCCTCGTAAAATAGGGCCTCACACAGAAGAAAACATGAGGGCAGCTGTTAAACTTATTACCAGCGGGGAAAAATTAAGAAAAGCAGCTAAACTTAAAGAACTTCCTTACGCAGCCTTGAGAAGATATTATTTAAAAACAAAAAATGCAAGAGAAGGTCTGAATGTCAGATTAGTTCCTAACTATAACGTTAATCAGATTTTCAATTCGGAGCAGGAAGAGGCATTGAAAAAATATCTCAAAAATTGTGCATATCTCTTCTATGGTTTAACAAATAGAGATTACCGCATGTTAGCGTACGAGACAGCAATCATCAATAAAATACGCATTCAAGAATCCTGGAAGAAAAAAAAAATGGCAGGCTTAGAATGGCTCCGATCTTTTCGGGTTCGTCATCCAGATGTGACTCTCCGAGCACCGGAAAGTTGTAGCTGGGCTCGAGCTACAGGTTTCAATCGTCATTACATTGACAAATATTTCCAAAATCTAGAAGATGTTTTAAAACGCCATCCCAATTTTGCTAATGGAACACGTGTCTATAATTTAGACGAAGCGGCGACAACCACTGTTCAAAAGCCTCCAAAAGTGCTGGCACCGAAAGGAATAAGATGTCTCTCGAAAGTTACAAGTGGCGAAAAAGGAACGTTATGCACAACATGTGCTATTGTTTGTGCTGGTGGATATTCACTTCCACCCGTCATAATTTTTCCTCGAAAAAACTTCAAGAACTTCATGATCAAAGGCGCCCCCCCCTGGTACTTTGGGTTTGGCCGCACCGAGCGGATGGATGAATTCGGAATTATTTCCTGAAGTTATGAAACATTTTATAAAATGTAGTTCCTCTTCAATGGATAATCCATCGCTTTTAATATTCGACAATCATGAATCGCACCTGTTAGTAGAGTCTTTTAAACTGGCCAAATCACACGGGGTTACGATACTCACTTTGCCACCCCATTCATCTCATGAAACACAACCTCTCGATGTTGGATTATTCAAGCCCTTCAAAACCTTTTATAATGCTAGCATGGATTCCTGGATTATGAGAAATCCCGGCCAACCAGTAATAATTTATGATGTGGGTGGTTTCATTGGTCAAGCATATCTAAAAACTATGACACCTACCTCGATAGTAAATAGCTTTAAAGCAACCGGAATCGTTCCTTTTGATAGAACGATTTTTACAGATATCGACTTTTTACCAAGCACAGTCACTGATCGCCCATAACTTGAAGAAATTGATCCTACTGCTGTGGCAGCGGACAACAATATATCAATAGATCTGGAACCTGATTGTTCAGAAAAAGAAAACATCGCCCCCCAAGAAGATTTATCAGTAAATGAATCGTCACTAACAGGTCACAAAAAATTCATAGATCCGACAGAATTCCGTCCACCTTTCAAAGCAAAACCAAGAAAAAATATAAGGAAGAAGAGGAAAAAAGGTAGGAGTATGATAGCAACGGACACGCCAGAAAAGGAGCAAATTGAAAAAGAAAAACAAGCAAAGAAGCGACAAATGAACACAAAAATCCTATGCGCCAATAAGAAAGGGAAAGGTGTGAGGAAAGTGTTACAGGATAGTTCTACATCTGAATCTGATACTTCCATGATTTTGGAAAGTGATGGATCTATGACAGATGAATTTGATGAAAATTCAGATGGAGATACGATCCCTGTTGCAAAAAACTAGTTAAGTAATCTTACCAGAGATCCTGTCGAAGGGGAATTTGTTCTGGTTGAGTTCCAAGGGAAAAAAAAAGAAAATTTACTACCTAGCTAAAGTTTTAGCTGTCCAAAAAGGTGAATATGATGTGTTTCTTGCGGAAAAAATCTCCAACACAATATGTGTTCTCCATTCCTGACATACCCGATTTATCTACAGTTTCAAAATCGGATGTCAAAATTATTTTACAAAAACCATTAGACCATGGCTCCACCTCCAGGTGCAAAAATTCCTTCTACTCTTTCAACATGGACTTTTGCGGTCTCGATATTCGCTAGCTATTGAAATAATCCCCAATTTTATTAGTCTCCTGTGTTTATGTCATCTCTTTTTTGTATTTTTCAGAGATGAAAATGACTATAGGTTTACTAGTCTCATTGTTTCCCAAATAATATTTTAAGGAGTTTGTTGTTAGTTTTGGTTAAAAACAAAATATTTAGTTCTGTTTCCACATTTTTGAAGATTTTTTTAAATTAGAAATTAACCAATTTTTATACTTGCGTTTAGTACGTATATCAAGAATGTTGTATTTTATTTTTTATGTTAAGTCATGAGATATCAATAAAGTTTTTGAAATAACGTCTTCGTTTTATTTGAATTATGAACTATGATTCACTGTGTACTGGCTGGTGGTTCACTGTATACACATCATCGTACACAGTGAACCATATGTCATAGTTTTTAAAAAAATTCAAAACTATATCGAAAAATCAAATGAGTCCCATATGATTACACAGATAACGTATCAAAACAGGGAGTGTTCATTCGATATGTTTTCTGAGGTATTTTCATCAAAATGAAAAAGTAGTGACCCTATATACACTGTGGGACAGTTTACCCTAGGTATCCGCTATATGCATTTTTGAACCAGGAACATACTCAATTTTGATTTTATATTTTAAGAGACTTAAAAGCATGCGTTGTAAGCGAGCACTCACGTTATCTAAAATCTAAACTAAATAATCTAAAATAGGAACAACAGGCTTATGGTCAGTTTGTACCAGTGCTTCACTACCATAAATCCAGTAATGGAATTTTTCACATGCAAACACTATGCTTAATAATTCCTTTTCAATTTGTGCGTATTTAACCTCGGCTTTATTCAGTGATCTTGACGCAAAGGAAATTGGATGAAAATCTTGCATCATTACACTACCCATGCCTTTGCTTGAAGCAACAGTCTGAATAACAATTGGCTTATTCTCATCAAAAATCCTTAAAATTGATTTACAATATTCTTGTATTTTTTCCAACGTCGTGTCAGGTTCTCGGATTAATCTCTGCTGAATTTGTTTATCATAGATTCCCAGAATTATTCGATCCTTAATCATTCTATCTACATAACTATTTTTACATTTGTCTTTCACGCATACAAAAGCACAATTTGCTGCTTGCTTTCTGAGTTCAGTTATAAAAGAGTCAATATTTTGATCCTCTCTTTGTACAATGCTATTGAATTTAAATGTTTCCATAGTAACATTTTGCTTAGGCAAAAAATATAAGTCAAAACATGAAAGGACGTCGTCTTACGTTTCAGTCTTGTCTGATGGAAAGGTGTTATAAATATCCAGACCACTTCCACCTATTACATGTAATAGTAGGGCAATTTTTACCTTTTCTTGACTTTGGTCCTTTACGGAAGCCAGTAAGAATATCTCAAAACGTTGTTTCCACTTTGGCCATGAACCTGAATCTTCAATGTTAAAGGGTTCGGGTGGCTTACAATCAACCATTTCGATGGTAATTAACTTTTTACACTTCTAACAGTCTTGTTATTTGATCTCCAAAACTTTTTACACACCTGACACCATGTTTTAGTTTAGTATTGTTTAAATAATAGATTTGTTGTTTGCTTTTTATATAGTTTTTTATCAATATTATACGAGTCCCAAAATATGGCTACAAGCGCCAATTTATATTATTTTGGTTCTGCCAAAACTGACATAATTGCAACAACAATGACAAAACTAAAAGGCCATGCTGCCAACTTAACTTACACAACACGTCCTAAGCCAAAAAATATTTTTCGGACGCTATTAAATTTTATTTTTCTATTCGATAGACCATGAATTTTGTATAAACTCTTTTATATATTTCCTTAGATTTGTGCGGCAACAAATGTAACATAACTTCATTTACAGCTTCTTGAACATCAGGTGGCATGGGTACATACAAGATCATCTCTATCACTTTCTAATTCCATTTTTGAGTTTTTCTGATTTTAAAACTCTCGTCTTATTGGCAAAACGTCAGTTAAATTTAATTATTTGTAATATCCATAGATACGCAAATGAGGTGACAGGTTTCATTTATTTTTCCGTGCAAAATTAATTGTATTGATTCACTTTATTTATACATTTTAGCCATTTGGCTTCGCCTCTCCCGGTAATCCCCCACATCGTTCGAAAAATTTCATTTTTCGTTCTTATAACATAATATACTATTTAAATAATACCTAATCTAAATGTCTTAAGGGGCCCACTCACTAGAAAGGAAGCGCGAAGGCTTGAATGCGCGTGGTACGGGGTACAGTGAAAATGGTGTGTGTATGGCGTTCCGCTTTTCGAAATTTGGAATGCGCAATCCGCTTGGTCGGAATCAGGATAGTTTTGATTTTTAGCGTGTGCAGTGCTCATCGTACGGGGAAGAACGACAGTGTTTGTGCAACAAGTCTGTGCACGTTTCATATTTTTACCAGTACTGTGTCGGGTTCAGTATTTTTATATTGGACATTTTTTCCAAAAAATGAGTGATCTAAGAGTAATGTCGAGAGATTTCATAACTGAATTTCTAGAACTTTAAAGAAGTTATCCCTGTTTATGGCAAATAAAAAATAAAGAATACAGTGATCGCAACAAAAAAACTGCAGCATATGCGGAACTTGTTAAAAAAATGAGAGAAGTCGACCCTTATGCGACCAAGGAAATTGTGGTGAGAAAAATAAATGCAATTCGGGGATGTTTCCGTAAAGAATGGAAAAAAGTCAACCAAAAAAATTCTGGTATGGGTACGGAAGATGTGTATATTCCTAATTTGTGATATTACAAGTTGCTGCTATTTGTCCAAGATCAAGAGACACCTCGGACCACCTTGTCAAATATGGGTGAACAAAACGACGTTTCTGCAGATGTAAGTACCTTTTTTTAAGTGAATAAGTTGTTTAATTAATTTTTAATATTTAAAATATATATACTGTAGATAATATTAAGCTGCTAACATGAACAAAACATTTATTTACCAAAGTTACATTTGATTATCGGTAGATGTAAACACACCTAACACATATTATAACCTAACACATATATCTATTATTATTAGCTAATCATAACTTCTTGCCATGAAAGAGATCCTTCTTGATTAAAATAATGCAGAATGTCGTCCCGAACAGCTTCAGCAATTTTGGAAGCGTGTCCTTTAGGCCCACGTTGAAGTCCTGCTAGATGATCAGCTCTCAATCCTAAAGTTGAATTTCCTTGTAAAATATCTTCATTATCTAGACAATCAACCGTGATATACGTCTGTGAGCATTTTTTCCTTAAGAAATTATGTAAAACACAACATGCCATAACAATCTTATCAATGTGCTGTAAGTTAACTGCAATAGATATGTGGAATATACGAAATCTAGCAACCAGTTGCTTCTGACTGTATGGCTTCAGGAAATCTGAACGTAACGCAAATGCTTCATCGCCGATAAAAACAAAAGGTAACGCCTTTTTACCATTCGGGGGCTCCTTTGGAGAAGGTAGTGGTAATTTTCCACCTTTTAGATATTGGTAAAATTTTGTATTGTCAATGACACCACCATCCGATATGCGGCCGTTTCTCATCACAAAGAGTAAATTGATAATTAGCATCACATATCGCCATTAGTACAATGCTGTGGTACCCTTTGTAGTTCCAAAAATAGGATCCGCTTTCTGAAGGAGCAGTTATGGCAATATGATTGCCATCTACTGCTCCTAGGCAGTTCGGAAAATTCCATTTTCTACCAAAGTCAGCTGCTATCGATTTCCATTCCTCAACATCAGCCGGAAACTGAAACAGAAATTAATATCTTATTATGTACATAAAATAAAACCCATAATTTATGATTTGAATTGAATATTTGCGTTTCCAGGCACATTCAGATGAAGATGAAAACAACACACTCGGGACTGATAATGAAATAAACGGTTCTGGAGAGACACAGTCCACAAGAAGTGGAAATAATACTCAAGATCGACCTGGTACATCGCGATCATCATCCTCTAACAATACTCAAGATCGACCTGGTACATCGCAATCATCATACTCTTCTCGTGTAGAAACACCTTGCAAAACGGATTCCTCGTATATACGGAACAAACGATAAAGATCAACAACTGTAGCCAAATAAGATCAGTTGCTCGATAATATTGCTGACAAATTACGGAAGGAATCTTCATCCGACGACGAATTTGATATCATTGGAAAGAATGTAGCCCGCAAATTTCGAAGATTTTCTGAGAACACCAGTATTGATGCAGAAAAATTATTAAACGATCTCCTTTACAATGCACAGTTGGGAAGACTTGATGAGAATTCTTTTATTTTGGCAAATCAGCCACTTATGACTGCACCACCTGCTTCTGGTGAAAGTCGAACATCAACTCCAATACATGATTCATCTGTTGCAAGTTATTTTCAAAATTTTTGCGAAAATTCTTCCTTTATAACTAATTTATAACCAACTAATTTTTTATTTTAAACATAAATATTAATTTCTCGTTTCTTTTTCTTTTTGTATAAATTATTATTGATAAAAATGTCAAAATAAGTTTAGTTCTGGTTTTTTAAGTATAATTTATCAATAAAAATGTTTGTGAAAATACAATTTTTATTTGTACTAAATAACTTACCTTCATTACTTCCTGATGCAGTGCGTGAAATATTGCTTCACATGTTTCTGGAATAAGTCCTACCTAATGCTTGAGGTGAAATTATTGTTGAAAATTTCAGATCTTCGTAGCTCCTTCCAGTTGCCAAAAATCGTAATGTAGCAGTGAGTCTTCCATGTGGCGTTATAGCTTGCCGCATACGAGTGTTTTCTTTTTGTATTAAAGGAGCTACTAGAGATAATAATTCAAAGTACGTGTCTTGATTCATTCTCAAGTAATTATGCCAATCTGAGGGATCCAGTCGCAATTCCTCTAATAGATTAATATGAGAATACGTAGTCCGTTTTTGTAACCAAGTCTTCACCCATTTTGACCGAGGTTTTCGTTTAATAATACACTTTTCCTTAATAACTACACACGCCACTGCCATTAACATAACATCTTTTTTCGACGTCATGTCACGCAAGCAAAAGTGTCTGTGTGTGGGAAATATGAAAGTACACGTTTACTTTACAGCCAACATGCAGATCTTAACTGCGCATTCTCCCTTCCTAGTGAGTGGGCCCCTTTATAGCTCATTCGTAAATTTCTTTCCAAATAACCCTCACCCAAAGTTTGTTTTCTTAGTGGCCACGCAAGCGACCAGCATAAGGAAGGAAGAAAGACGAGTTTAATCAGCTATTTGTTTAATGTAATAATATTTGTGTTTATTGATGTTTTTACTTTTTACCGCTAGACGGCAAAGGATTGAAAGAATTGAAAATTAAAATTCTTTGTTACTTTGATAAAAGTTGTTTAGGGTTACCTATAAAAGGAGCATTCATTAAAATTCTGGTATATAATATACAGAGTGCGAAAATCGGGATCTAGCCATCCGACTTATACAAGTACGACAAGGAAAATATGAGCAAACGACGTGAAAGAGAGAGAAGACTTGTTAGCTCATCGATCAGTCCCCCCTACCAAAACAGTTGGGCATGTATTCAGTCCCCTCTACCAAAAACAGTTGGGCGTGTGTTCATCGCCCCCCTATTTCAACCGCTGTTGCCAGAAGCGCAGATTAATTTGTGCAAATGATAATTTTGTCTCGAAATCGTTAACTTTTTTCGAGCTCATGCAATATTAGGTAAAATTAAACACTTTAATCCGGCAACATTGTCCTTTACATAGAGAATTCACATTTAAACTTATATTCTGTGGTCTTTTCGCTACAAACGTTGCCCACGTTGGTAGCGCACGCCGTTGTATTTGAAAATAAAACATCTTACAATGCCCACATTAAAATACGAAACCTGCGAAAAAGTGCAAATTATAAAATGGTATTTTGGAGGTCATTCGGCTGATGCAATAGTTAATTTGTTTATTGTGGCATTTGAAAATCGCCCAATTCCTTCACGATCAACAATTTTGAACATAGTTAATAATTTCCAGAAATATGGATGTGTTTCATACTGTAGAAAATGCCAAGCATCGGAAGATCCAATCGAACGTCCGACAAACGACGAAAGGCAAACTTCAGAATTAAATGTTTGTTTAGCGGTTGAAACAGGACAACCATGTTCTTCAAGACAAATTGGTGAAGAGGTCAACATGGATAAGAAAACTGTACAGAATATTTTAAAACGGAACGGGTACCATTGTTACAAGGTTCAGACAACGCAGGAAATTTTTCCCGAGGACAATATCAGACGAATGGATTTCTGTGAAGAAATGATGGAACGTCAAAATGCTGACGAGAACTTTTTAAAAAATATTTAATTTACGGATGAGTCCACCTTTTTATTGCACCAAAAACACAATCCATCCGTCACAAGATATTGGTCTCGGGAAAATAAACATCTAAGCATTCCAATCCGAACACAGTATCCGCAGAAGCTAAATGTTTGGACGGGTATTTTAGGTGACCACATTATAGGTCCTTTTTTTATTGAGGGGAACTTAAATTCCGCCAAATATTTAGACTTATTACAAAATCATGTAATTCCTGCAGTTCTCCTTATACCCGATGTTGATCTCAACAGAATTTGGTTTCAACAAGATGGTTGTCCAGTCCATAATTCAAGGATAGTAATGGAATTTTTTTACATTCCCCGACAGAATGGTACACTAATGATACAATTAAATGGCCTCCAAGATCACCTGAACTAGCTCCAAATGATTTTTTTCTTTGAGGATTTTTAAAAAGTAGCATTTACAAACATGCATGTGAAAGAGCTAATAATTTAAATGAATTGAGGGTGAAAATACAGCACATTTGTGCCAGCATTACGCCAAATAATCTTAGAGATCAAATCTTTATGACAGATTTGGTTATTGCCTGGCACAGCAAGGTGGTTTATTTGAGCACTTAATTCATTAAAATTATGTTTACCTTTAGAACGGATTTTTAGTTTAATTTTTTAAAGAAGTTCATATTTTATGTTTAGAATAAGTACTTATTTTATTTTTTCAATTCAATTTATTAATGGAATGGATCTTTAGTTTTTTATACCCAATTACTTTATTATTTTGCATTTTACATTCATAGCAGGAAAATGCAGGTTAGCATTGCATTGCAGTTGCACCTACCTCCATGTCCTCTACTTTGAAGAGAAATATTATATCGACCGTTTGGTTGTTCCCCAGAACATGGAAAAAGAAATTATCCGCACAATGCAATTAAAGGGTGGACGTTGCAATGAATATTCCAACACAAGGTGGTGTAAGAGGTTTAGTGCATGTTAAGATGGGGCATTTATTTGCAAATGTTGCTTGGGGGAACTGTCGACGGATTTCAGTTATGGTAATCCATTTGGACATGTGTATTGCACGGCATGTTTAAGACAGTTGAGGAGGAGTAATGATACATGTCCCTGTTGCAGAAAAAACATTACTGCAATTCAACATAAGGTAGGTATCCCTTCTTAAAAAATGTATTGCAACTGGTAGGTACATATCACACTATAATTTATGATGCATTCAATTGATACCAAAAAATAAATATGTCAAAGTATACAGGTTTGCAGCTTCACATTTTAATGTTAGTTATGAATGTACATAGTAAGAGTGGCAGTCCTAAGAAAATTGGCATAACATTTGTTGTGCAAATTGTCAATGGTTTTTGAGATATTTCAAATTAAATAGTTGAATGTTCAGTATTATGAATATTATTATTGGTTGTTTTAAATTTAATATGTAACAAGTGGGTACCTACAGTATACCAAGTCTACATTTAATATTGTGCTTAATTTCAGAAAACTCATTTTTAATACAGTAAAAAATAGGCATGATTTCAAGTATTTTGCTTCAACTTAAATCTTAGTACTAATAATAACGCTAACTTTTTTATCACTACACTTTCATGAATATTAGTGGAACACATGGTCCAATTACACCTCTGTTTTTGTCAACCAGGTTTTGGCTATACTTTGGGTATCCACATGTCCAAGTAAAATGTTGCATTTAAAATAAAATATCCCAAAAACTGTTTACAATTTGCCTAAGAAACCTTATGCATTTTTTTTAGATTTTCCTTGAGCAGCTCTGATTTTAATGATATAGCATGTTTGTGGTCTAACATGGATGGTTACAAACATGTATGGTATTATTTGGTAATTTTACAAAGTTGTTATACCACATCAATCCACAATCAAGTTATAACCAATAACAAGCTGCCTACATATAGAATTAGCAATTAACTTCTGTTTTTTTAGCAATAAAACAACCCCATGTATCTTATTCATCTTGGGCATATGTTAGACTAGCGGCGGAACGCTAATAAGTCGTCGTTTTAGAGACGAATCCAATATTGGCGTATAACCAAACGAGAATACTACCACTATATTAACGTATGTTTCTACATAGAAAAAAAAAATATGACGACTTTTTCTTTTGGTCGAGACCAAAGTTATCGGTAAAAAACATTGAAAAAATGAAAAAAAATAATTTTAACTTTGAGGCTCCATATCTCGGGAAATAAAACAGCTATTGAACTTTTTTTACACAGTTATAGCTAGAAATAAGCTCTTTCATATGGTACTTAAAGTTTTAATTGATATTACAATAATATTTAGAAAACAGTTAGTTCTGTGAAAAAATAAATAAATTCTTTTTTTCTCTGTTTGATTCACCTCGAGAAAACAGTTAGTTCTGTGAAAAAATAAATAAATTCTTTTTTTCTCTGTTTGATTCACCTCGACCTATCTCGCTTATATAAAACCTTTTTGAAAATATTTTTAATTCAAAAACTGCAGAATATTATAAGCTTCATTTTACACCAATTAATGTGAGATCCACTTTTTAAAATATACTAGCTAGAGCCTCTTGAACGCAGCAATGCACATCGCTGCGGCTACCTAGACGCGTGCCATTTTGCATTAGAGCGCCCCGCCAAAACCAATAAATAACTCATTCTAGTGTCGATTTGATTTGACTCGTTACGTTTCGGTGCGTTTAATAACAGTTTTTTGTGTAATATACAGTGAAAAATGCCCATATCTGGTGATAATACTTACAAATAGGTATGTTATAATGTATTTTCTTCGTTTGCATGGAAATATATTTTTTGCGTCTGCTATTAGTCGTAGTTTGTTATTCCAAAGTTGTTATACCTACAATATACCATTCTTACATTTTTTGGAAAACCATTAAATAAAGACAAGCGGTCTGGTGTGCTTTTCGACAATTATTTATTGGTGAAACTCCCTAAGCAAATGGTTTTTGCAGGTAGACAGGTTAAATAATTTTTTTTTAGTTCTTTATTAGTAAATTATTTTTATTTGTAGGGCAGCAATGAATTTTAAAAAAGACAACTGCATATTTTGTGGCGCAACATTAATAGGATGCGCAGATGTTATTCAAAAGCCTACTTTAAGAGGCACAATTAAAAAAAGACAATATTTCTATCAATATTTTATATCAACAAGCGGAAATAAATAAAAAACCTTCGGACTTTAGGTTTCATTCGGGCTGCAGAAAGAAAAAAGTAAAAAAATTGAGAAGAAATTTGGTGAATCACTATCATTTCTGAGCCGTGTAGGAAAACCTACACTTGTGCTTTCAAAGGAATCTGAATACGATATTATATATGCATCTATACCAAAAGAAAACTCGGGTTGTGAGGAAGAACTTGTATGTGAGGAAGAACTTATATGTGATGAAAATGAAAATTTAGCGTTACATAGCGCAGCAGGAATATTACGAAAGACAATACAAGTCATGAAGGCTTTAATTATTTGGGACATTATTCAACTCCACAAGATTTAAATAAAAGTACCTTCAAGGCAGAAATTCCAGAACCATTATATAAAATAGTATCTTGGATTCTTGATGAAAAATATTTTGCAGATTGTTCTACCAGCATATTCGATACAAATGTTATCTCTACATGTTCAGCAGTTTTGAGTAATTTTGATAAAAAAGGACAAATACTAGTTATAATTTAGGACTTGCAATTTATATCTACCACACTGTAAGAAGTAGGAAACTCATTGATATTTTGTACAACTTTAGCTATGGAGCTTCTTACGATGAAATAAGAAAATTTTTAACCTCCCTGGCATCCGAACAAATTGAAATCATGGAAAACAGCATATTTATTCCTCAGGGTATTGTTCCAATAAACAATGATAAAGATAATTTTTTTCATGCAAGCATCGACAATTTCGATTTAAATGAAGAGACTCTTGATGGTAAGTCAACAACCCATTCTTTAGCTATGGTTCTATTCCAAAAGAAATCAAATCTTTTTGCAAGTTCAACAATCCAACGTCATAAAAGCCGATCACTCAATGAAATAGAAAATTCCGATTTAGAACAACAGATATGTCATTATACAAAGCCACCAGCGCGACCAGAACCACCCAAATTTGATGAAGACATTATTATGCAGTGCTTAGATATAAAGAAAGAATTATCCATAAACACAGATACTATATGGAGGATCTTAAGGTATAAATCGGATTCGTTTATCGGATGGCACAAATTCAATGAAATGATCAGAAAATAAATTAGCAGTGTCAAATACTTTTCATTACCCCTTTATCGATGCTCCACCTTCTTCTTACGACACAATATACACTTCACTTTTAAAATTAACACAAATTGCAGAAAAATTAGGACAAAATCACGTTATTGTCACTGCTGACTTGGCTATCTACAGTAAGGCGCAGAAAATTCTATGGAGTAAGCCACCAGCTCTAACAAACAAAGTAACCATGCAGTTAGGAGGAATGCATTTAACAATGGCGTTCATTGCCAGCATTGGCAACATATTTGGAGATGGTGTTCTTGTAAATATGTTAGTGGAATCAGGTCTGTATGCAGAAGCCTCCTGTAGATAAATGTTGCAAGGAAAGCATTACTACCGAGCTATACGAGGTATCACCCTTGTTTTCGACACACTTAGTCGCCTTTTTTTAAATCAATGGAATCGTGGGTACAAGAAAAACAAGAAATAAGTTTGTTTAGTGACACAATGAAAGAAAATATGGATCATTTAGAGAACGTTTGCATCCTTTAGAAGAATACACAAGCACTCTACAACAGATTTTTACCAATTCCGATGAGTTTAAAGAATCAATGTCGCAGTTTATTGACCATGGTTGTAAATCTTCTCCAACATTCAAATATTGGTTTTTATTTCTTGAGGCAGCAGATATACTTTTGTCACTGTTAAGGTCGGAACGAAATAGAGATTTCGAATTACATCTTAGTGCAGTGAAAGAAACTCTCCCATTCCTTAAAGCAGGTGGACGAAACAATTACGCTAAATTTACCCCAACATACTTACTAGATATGTCAAATTTAAAATGTCAATTCCCAGAGATGTATAATTATTTAAAAAATGGAAATTTTGTAGTAAAACGAAGTGATTTAAAGAAATTCAACGCGGTTGCGTCAGATATGGCTTTGGAACAAACTGTCAACAGGGACTGTAAAAGTTCTGGCGGCGTAATAGGGTTTACCAAAACTGAGAAGACTTTGAGTAGGTGGCTTATAACAAGACATTTGATGGGTGAATATTCAAGCAAATTAGTAGATATCATGGATAAATCAAGCAGAACAAACAATAACGCTCATGTACCATTAGAACAAATTCGGGACCAGCAGGATATAACAAAAATGCTTACTTTAATCGAATCCACTTGGATTAATCCGTTTGACCCAATTAATTTTTCCAATGACCTAATTCATATTTCTACAGGAAAAATTGCATCAGAAACAGTAAGACTTTCTCTCTCATCTTTTAAAGAAAAAGCTTCTTCTAGTAACAATCGTTTTGTACAAGAAAGGCTTACGAGCTGTAGTAACATTAATTTTTGGAAACCCGTTCCTAGAGATCAGACCAAATCATTCAGTTTTGATAACATTGGGTATAAAAGGGGTGTTAAACGAAAATATATCAACCCCGACTTTATGTTTCGACGAATTATTAGTGCTGTGCAGTATAAATATTTCAATTTTGCCGATATATTGACTTTTGAGTTAACCCCAGTTCCGATTTCCATTTTTCACGAGGATGGTACAATGAGAAAAAATGCTAAATCCGAATTAGCAAACAAGTTAGAAGGATTTACTGAAAATCTGTATGAACTGCCTGCAGATATAGAGGCGTATTTCATTGATGGAATGGTACTACTTCAAGAACTGAATGAAAAAAGCTTCAAAACATTTGACAATTTTGGAGATTCAGTTTCAAGTTAAAGCTTCCGAAGCGCAAAGAAGAGGTGAACATAAAATTGGAACCTATTCCGGAACTGGTTCAAGAAACGTTCCAAATTATAGAATTTTTCTTAAATCTTCGTCAAACAAGGCATCATTGATTCGATTTTTAACTGAAAATTTGACCAAATCTTCTAAAAGCTTACCCAATGGAAGAGAATTAATAATTGCTGGTGGTCTTCAAGATGGAAACTCCGCTATAAGAGTGAGTCGGGTTTTTATCTCTACAAATTTAGTTTTTTATACTTTATATTTTTTAGGTAAGAAACACAGGTATAATTAAAGATCAATTGCTTGAATGTAATCACCAAGAAGCAGATACGCGCATTATTTTTCATATGACCAATGAAATGGCAACTAATAAAATAGTTGTGAAGTCTGATGATACTGACGTTTGAATATTACTTCTATACTACTATTGGAATGATCGACAATTAAACTCCTGCGAAATATTCATGGAAAAAGGACACAGTACAACATCAACAAATAAAAAAAGATTTATTCCAGTTCATTTATTAGCAAAAGCCTTAGGTCAATCTATTTGTGGTGGCTTGCCAGCCTTTCACGCTTTAACTGGGTGTGACACTACAAATGCTTTCTTCAAAATAGGGAAACAATCGGCCTGGCAAATTTTTCATCGAAAAAACATAGACCTACAAGATTTTGGAAATGCTATTCTAGAAAACAGCTTAAATATTGGGAGGAAGCTAATTGTCCACCTTTACCACAAGGAAAAATGTAAAAATCTTGACGAAATTCGACTGATGCTGAACAAAGATACCAAGAAATCAGCTAAATAACTTCCTCCAACTGAAGAATCTTTTAAATTGCATGCTCAAAGGTACGTACTAATACAATTATTTATACCCATAAACACCTTTCAATTTGGACTTTATGTTTTTAGATGCTATTATCAGGTGGTTTTATGGAAATCTAGTCATATTGGAATAAGAGAAGAAATGGACCCTCAAGAATATGGTTGGAAGAAAGATAATGATATGTTAATTCCCACATTTTCAACGAAGCCCCCCATTCCGAACGAAATCAGAAAATAGATTAGTTTGTTTTGCACTGAGGGTATGTTTTGTTCAGTTGAGTGCAAGTGTTCAATGAGGTATACCAATAGTCTAAATTTAGAAAAGGAGGAGGAGGAGAAGGAAGAAGAAGATATTTTAATACCATTGGAGTAGCGTTGATCTAAAATACATTTATATATTTCATATTACATAACATAGATATGAGCTAAATTTTTGTTGTTGTTTCCATCTAAATAAAACATTTTTACAAAATATCTCATAATAATACATATATTTTACAAGATTGCAAGTAATAGCTGCTGCAAATATTAATAATATGTGTAAAAATTACCAAACAGTTCATCGCGAAATACGCAAAACGGCACGCTTCTCAACCGCCGGGCCGCGCCACCGCGATGTGCATTGCTGCGTTCAAAAGGCTCGAGCTAGTTTATTTTTTAAAATTGATCTTACATTAATCGGTGAAAATTGAAGCTTATAAAATTCTGCAGTTTTTGATTTAAAAATATTTTCAAAAAGGTTTTATATAAGCGAGATAGGTCGAGGTGAATCAAACAGAGAAAAAAAGAATTTATTTATTTTTTCACAGAACTAACTGTTTTCTGAATATTTTTGGAATATAAATTAAAACTTTAAGTACCATATGAAAGAGCTTATTTCTAGCTATAACTGTGTGAAAGAAAAGTTCAATAGCTGTTTTATTTCCCGAGATATGGAGCCTCAAAGTTAAAATTATTTTTTTTCATTTTTTTAATGTTTTTTACCTATAACTTTGGTCTCGACCAAAAGAAAAAGTCATAATTTTTTTCCAATGTAGAAACATACATTAATATAGTGGTAGTATTCTCGTTTGGTTATACCAAAATATTGGGTTAGTGAACAATAACGAGGTCCGACCGCCGCACTATAACCTAACCAGAACTTTTTGGAGAGCAAGATAGGTACCTAATATGGAAAATTAACCCGTAACCACAGATGTGACGTCTCTTAGACAGCAATTTTTTTTAAATTTTACATTTTTTTCTACTTTTTTTATTTTTTTATAATTTTTTTCATTTTTTCCATTTTTCATCTTTTTTCATAATTTTTTTTTCTTTTCTTCTTTTTTTGTTCTTTTCATTAATTTCTTTTTCTATTTTTTAATGTTATTGACTTTGCAGCGACGCCTTAAACAAACGCGCTGTTGTCCAAGACGGTGGACTGTAGTGAAGTTTTTTATCCTGATCAAACTCAAATGGGGTGAAATAATACTCTATTGAATGAATAGTATTGTAACGGTTTCAATTCAACATTGGGTATAGGAGAGATCTTTTAACGGCGACCATACAATTTTATTAAGATAAATAGTATTTATGAATGTAAAGGAAATAATGTAAAGTTAATAATTAATGGTTAAACATCATTGCCCAAACTTTATTTGGTTATGTTTACATTTTCTGACAATGAATCTTTGATAAATTCTCAAGAGGCCTTCGACCTATTAAGTCAAGTTCAATGAACTATACAGCTACTTGTTAGATTATCCTTTGACCTGCTCACCTGATGCTAAGGGTTAACAAATAGAAGAAGACCGACCTTGACCTTGTGAGGCTTGTGCTGGTGCTTTTCAAGAGTTCACTTGCTTTGTGCTCTTTCGGAATATTTTCGGATTTAGCCCAGCTACAATCGTAACCTGTTAGGAAAATTTAGTGATACCTTAAGTGGTTATCTAAACGCATCTAGCGGATTTCCTCCTAACAGGAAAAAGGATATTACTTTGAGGTCACCCTCCATCCATGGTAAGTACCCACTCTTCTCTCTTATTGACCTAGGCATCATGGGAGTTTCGTATTTCAGATCTCTTATTCATCGTCTTATTCACCATCTTATTCAGTACATCGTCTTATACACCTTCTCATTAGCAGTCTTCGATACCATCTTCACAGTCGTTTCCACTGATCTTAGATCTCTTCCTAGTCTGTAACATAGCCGTGTAAGTTACGCAATAGGAATACGAGTGGCAGAAAACTTACCAGTAGAGGACCAGCTCCTTCGTCAAGCTCCTGCGACATATTGGAAACACACCACCTGATACATTCCAAGTAAGATCGTTTATATTACTGTGCTGTGCCTGCTGCTTGTAGGTGTCTCAGATAGTTTGTCAACAACTCTATCAGGGTTTACTGTTATACTCCATTGCACAATTCGTTAGGAAGTTGAACCTACATAAATGTAACCTATTGTGACAACTGCTCATAGATATTTCCTAGTTAATAATTGCAATACTAACCCCTCAGTGTAATCCAAAAGTATACTCTTGGAAGCCATTCTACCATCTGGTATATTAGTACATTGTCATTTATACTGTACATTTTAACCATCAACTGTGTCCACTTGTACATATTACTTTTAAGCATAATCATTTTATATTTTATTATTTTATTATTAGGTTAGTTTAATATTTAACAACGTGCTTCCGATTGTCACTTGACAGCGACAGCTGAAGGTAGGTCAACGGCGTGAGCCAACTTCTGTCAGGCCTATTCTACACCTATAAAACTGTTGTAGGACATAAAACTGAGTGACTATCAAATATTCAGTAAACGTAAAATAATTTATTGAAACCGTAATATTATTGTCTTTTTATTTTACCTCGACCCCTCTCCGTTGAGAGACCGGAAATAATTTATATTTTTAAGAAAACCCCCCTTTTGTCACCTCAACTCCAGTAAAGGGAGAAAAGGAGGTGACAGTATCTATTTATCTATTACTATTACAAACAATGGGTTGTCAGGCCACGGCATGCAACCCCTACCGTCTACTTGTCTTTACAAATTTCAAATTAAAACACTTACTTTAAAAATACAATAAAATTGTAGAGTTTCTGGCTAGTCCAAAACCGGGCCTGCTTTTTGTTGTAACATGTCTATCGAACTGTTTCGATTTTACAGAATAAATCCTTTTAATTAGCGCTCGTCGTCACTAGCCACATCCAATTATAGTTCTGTGATCCCAAACTCTTCTACCCCGAACGTAAGACAATTGACGCCTGCCAACGGACGCTTCCATTTTTTTGCACACCGCCACGTTAAACACCCCTTTTTGTTAACGACCGCCGAAGGGGACACATCTTTCGCTATCTTTCATATCTCAAGTACCTATCTTATGAATTTTGCTGTGGTCCAAAATCATAATCTGTAATTAATAAGCTTCTTCTAAAGTACTGTCTGATATAATTTTCGTATGCATTCTTTATTCTTTTACAGAGATAGACGAAATTAAATTCAACACGTGGTCATAAACTGTTCTTTTATACTAATATGGTAGTTTTAAACCAAATATTCTTTTATAATTCACTGTTTTAATCTCATACAAACATTTTCAAACTTTTTCAGTTGCGAAATAACTCTTAATTATAAAATAACACTTTTATAAATTACCGTTAACCTATAAAATATTCTTTCGTAACGCCAGTGCCGGTTTCAGATATTTCCTAAGCACGATATTTTTTCATATAACTAAATAAATAACTTTTTGCTATCATAAGTTTCTTTCGGATCATTAGTATATTTTTTTATTTAGCCGATAATTGCTATTTTTACTGTTTTAACATGGGACATATAATGTTGGAAAGCTTTCAGTAAATGAATTCAATTTTTTGACTTTCTAATAACTGCCTTCCTTTTGTTTAACCTGAAAAGCTGACCAACATAATGTGCCATTACATTCAAGTTCCTACATATCCCTGATCCACTTGTATTTCTAGGTAAGCAAAGCCCCTAGGCTAGTACATAACTCAAGAATACAACCCTAGGCTAGTATATAACTCAAGAATACAACCCTAGGCTAGTATATAACTCAAGAATACAACCCTAGGCTAGGATTTAACCCAAGAATTTAACGCCGAGAATATAACCCTAGGCTAGAATATAACGCCGAGGATATAAACCGAAGAATTTAACCGGAGAATATAACCCCAAGAATATAGCCAAGGATACAGCCCTAGCTCAAAATACCGTCCTAGAACAGAACTCATCAGTTCGGATCAAGACCTGACTTCTTCTCCAGGAAACCACTTCATCTAAGCTAAGTACCTATAAAAGTACAAATTCCTCTATTAAATTCCGTTGTTTATTTCCTGTGGCAGAATAAATTGTAAATTTGTTTTTAATTCTTTTTTTATTAGAAATCCTCAACTATAAAAGTTGAGGGAGATACCGCCCGGGGTAATTTTTAGTGACTTTTTTTAATTATTAACTTTTATTTAAATTTTACAAGGCGTTTCTACCTTTTTCGCCTTAGTTTTTTTAGCATTTTTATCGTCAAAAAGGTAGTGGCGCCCTCAACTTTTACAACCTTCCTGTAGCACAAGTGCAGCATAAACTTGGGGTCGAATCACCCTTGAGAGGAGTCTCTAGCCGGAGCCCTTCTAGCTGGTGCCCTGTGGGGTACAACTTTTACAGTTACAAATTGGCGCCTTTACCGTTACAAATTGGCGCCCAGCTAAAAGCATACATTTACCGTTACATTGTACTCACCAGAGAATGTTGTTTGGCTAGAAACTATCACTGTCGTTACACTAAAAATGACATCGAAGTAATAGAAATTAACGGTATTGGAATTATTTTCTCGTAATGAGATTTTGAGAAGAAATTTTACTTGATGAGAAATTTCTCCGTCACAATGATAAATCGTTCTCAAAACTTTGACGGTTTTTCTCAGCGGACATACCGATGACAGTGGTCGCTAACTGTCATGATCAAGAGAATGACGGCGTGAAATGAATATATTTATTATTATTTTTTAAGGAATATGAATTCCGAACATATTGGTCCCCGTTTTCAAGATTTTGGTTTGAATGAAATTTAACGAGATGTCAGAAATTATTTTTTTTTAATTTTGACAACACTGCCAACATAGGAATTGAAAGAAATTATATATAATAGAAACAACAAAGTGGATGCAAACATTCGCGGAAAAAGCAACAATGTAATTGTTTGAAAAGCTGATCATTGACCAGCTTGAAAAGAATTATTCGGCTCAGGGAAAAGAACGATTTTTGATATTGATCCGGTATATGTACCAGTGGCGGTGTCAACTTCAACTAACCTAACCTTTTCATCCGGACCCGGCATTACTTCCACGATTCTTCCAGTTGACCAATGTAAGGGGTTAGCCCGTCTTCTTTTAGAAGTACTAATGAATCAATTTTTATATTTTCAGAGGAATGTAGTTTGGAGAGGGTATTCAACAGACCAGCATCGCCAGAATTGTTGCTGTAATTTTGTACACGGTTGTCACAATGTCAATCGCTTTTCGGGAACAGAACTGTTGTCTTTTTCGGAAAAGGCTGTTAGGCTTGTGCCTATGAGAAAATGTCCTGGTGTTAAACACTCAAGATCAGAAGGATCGTCGGAAAGTGAAGAAAATTTTGGTTTTCTAAGAGGGAGGACTATCAATAAATAAAAAAAGAAGGGTTGTTGTTGGTTCTGAGCGGTGGAAAACGACGCATCTCCATATTGAAATTGGTGAGATATTTTCATTGAATTTTGCTAAAATCATTTGATATTTTGCTTTAAAACAAAGAAACAAAAGAAAGAACTAGAGAATTATTAATCAAATCTCTGTATGAATAGATAATAACCATAGTTCATTGAAAATTGTGAAAACGCCATATAAACTTTTGATCTTATAAAAGCGTCACTTGCATTACAACTGAAAATCGCAAAACTTTAATTTGAGAGACTGTTGCAAACCAATCAACGTAATAGAGACAAGAAGAACATAAACGTACCTTAAACAGATTGCGAAAATCGGGATCTGGCCATCTGACTTATACAAGTACGACAAGGAAAATATGAGCAAAACTACGTGAAAGAGAGAGAAGACTTGTTAGCTCATCGATCAGTCCCCTCTACCAAAAACAGTTGAGCGTGTGTTCATCGCCCCCCTATTTCAACCGCTGTTGCCAGAAGCGCAGATTAATTTGTACAAATGATATTTTTGTCTCGTTATCGTTAACTTCTTTTCGAGCTTATGCACTATTAGGTAAAATTAAACACTTTCATCCGGCAACAGTGTCCTTTACATAGAGAATTCACATTTAAACTTATATTCCGTGGTCTTTTCGCTACAAACGTTGCCCACGTTGGTAGCGCACGCCGTTGTATTTGAAAATAAAACATTTTACAATGCCCACATCAACATACGAAACCTGCGAAAAAGTGCAAATTATAAAATGGTATTTTAGAGGTCTTTCGGCTGATGCAATAGTGAATGCAATAGTTTATTGTGGCATTTGAAAATCGCCCAATTCCTTCACGGTCAACAATTTTGAACATAGTTAATAATTTCGAGAAATATGGATGTGTTTCATTCTGTAGAAAATGCCAAGCGTCGGAAGATCCAATCGAACGTCCGATAAACGACGAAAGGCAAACTAATTAAATGTTTGTTTAGCGGTTGAAACAGGACAACCATGTTCTTCAAGACAAATTGCTGAAGAGGTCAATATGGATAAGAGAACTGTACAGAATATTTTAAAACGGAACGGGTACCATTGTTACAAGGTTCAGACAACGCAGGAAACTTTTCCCGAGGACAATATCAGACGAATGGATTTCTGTGAAGAAATGAAGGAACGTCAAAATGCTGACGAGAACTTTTTAAAAAATATTTTATTTTCGGATGAGCCAACCTTTTCATTGCATCAAAAACACAATCCATCCGTTATAAGATATTTGCCTCGGGAAAATAAACATATAAGCATTCCAATCCGAACACAGTATCCGCAGAAGCTAAATGTTTGGACGGGTATTTTAGGTGACCACATTATAGGTTCTTTTTTTAACGAGGGGAACTTAAGTTCCGCCAAATATTTAGACTTATTACAAAATCATGTAATTCCAGCAGTTCTCCTTATACCCGATGTTGATCTCAAAGGAATTTGGTTTCAACAAGATGGTTGTCCAGACCATAATTCAAGGATAGTAATGTAATTTTTAAAGTTTACATTCCCCGACAGAATTATAAGTACTAATGGTACAATTAAATGGCCTCCAAGATTACCTGAACTAGCTCCAAATGATTTTTTTCTTTGGGGATTTTTAAAAAGTAGCATTTACAAACATGCATGTCAAAGAGCTAATAATTTAAATGAATTGATTATGAAAATACAGCACGTTTGTGCCAGCATTACGCCAAATAATATTAGAGATTTGAGATCAAATCTTTATGATAGTTTAATTTTTTCAAGAAGTTCATATTTTATGTTTAGAATAAGTACTTATTTTATTTTTTCTATTCAATTTATTTATGGAATGGATCTTTAGTTTTTTATACCCAATTACTTTATTATTTTTATCTCAAGAAAAAATGTTTTATTTTCAAGTTACAATGGCTAAAATAATATCCTATTGTAGTTAGAAATTAATTGTCAGCTTGGTCAGAAACGATCAAGTTGACAAAAATGAATTTTAAGATGTACAGGTTACGTAATAACGAGTGTATTTTTTTATTTCTTCAACAACCTCACTCCTTCCATGTTGGGAAGTACTGAACCACAGTGAACCTCAAAGATAACACCTATTCTCCTACTCACAGAGTGGGGAAAGTCAGTCTCTGCTGTTAAAGCAGCGTTGCCAGTTTAGAATGTTTGGTACTTTCTAAGTTATAAATAACTTATTTTGCATTTGACTTTTAACACCGGATAACGGTGTATTTAGTGGGAGAAAATCGAGATTGGTAATATTATTGACTTTTGAAAAATAAGTGAGATCAACACAAATAAGAATAAAATAATGGAGTTCAAGAAAAAATTTGGACAAATTACAATCTGCAATAAATAAAATCCGTACACTGCTTTGGATTTAACAATTATTGGTATTTATTAACGTTCTACTTGGTGTCGAAATTAGTCACTTGTACAACGACGCTCTCTAAACTATGCGACAACGTCGTCTCAATGTTAAGCATGTCTAAAGTTAAAACTCGACGTTGTTACCACTTTTACCCAACTGACTAATTGCTTGTTGCACCAACACAATTTAATCTACGTTTAATGCAAAACTCGGTTTTTGAGATTAGTTTGCACTTATTTTTGAAACAGAATATGGGGTAAAGTATTTTAGGTTGTATCTTAACTAAATTTACCCATATCATAAAATCTAATCTGTTACAGGTAGATATAATCATTGTATAAGTATAATGGAGGATTTGTATTTTGAAGACATTTTTGATGATTATCTTGAGATACCTGATGTAATAGAAAATGGTTTCCCAAGACGAGTGCATCAACGAAAGGATTACTTTCTTACTATGGATGGCTATACTTTCTTTAGAAAGTTTAGGTTGTATAAAAATACTGTCATGAGCATACTTGAAATAATAGACCATGGTTTGGAATACCCTCATTATTTGTAAATGCTGACTTACATTTTCCAAAGAATACACCAGTACCATCAGCTTTTTTTAGAAACAGTGTTTCGCCTATCAATCAATTATTAATTGCTTTGAGATATTATGCCACTGGAGGTCATTTGAAGAGTTTAGCAGATTTTGGAGGGATGGATACTTCAACAGTATCAAGAATTATTGTAAGAGTATCTGAATTAATTGCTGGACTGTATCCACAATATATTATGCCAGATAACCTTATGGATGAACAGGTGAAATTTTTTGAAATAAGGAGATTTCCAAGGATAGTGGGAGCTATAGATGGTACCCATATAAAAATATCTAATCCAGGTGATATAAAATGTTCATATTTCAAGTTTTTCAGTAGACAAGTAGTAACCATATTTACAGGTGGCAATGATGGGGAAGTTTTTCGTAATAGAAAAGGGTTTTTCTCTATAAATACTCTCTATAAATACTCATGTGACTCCGATATGAAATTTTCTGATGTTGTTGCAAGATGGCCAGGTTCGACTCATGATTCAACAATTTTTATGAATAGTAGAATTTGTGCTCGATTTGAAAATGGCGATTTTGGAAATGGTATATTGTTAGGTAATACATTTTATACTATTTTAATTTTTATTTTAATTAGTTCATTTTAGCTGGATATCCGCTAAGACCATTTTTGTTAACACCTCTTGAAGCTCCTATGACACAAGCACAACAAGAATACAATCAAAACCATATTGGAACAAAAAACATAATAGAAAGATCAATTGGAGTTTGGAAGAGTCGCTTTCCTTGCCTTGCTTATGGCATGAGATTGAAAACTGAAACTGCGTTAACAGTAATTACTGCTACAGTAGTTCTTCACAACATAGCTAGACTGATGCATGAACCAGAACCACCAGTGGATAACAGGGAGAGGCTTAATTACTTAATAAATTTGGGACAAATGAATAATCCAGGGGCATTCAATGATTTACCAGCAGGTGATGGAAGATTAGTTCGTGATAACATAATAAATAACTACTTTGGAAATTACTAATTATAATATTCGTAGGATAATTAATGAACATTTTGAAATATGATTTAATTTTTTATTGAAATATTTATTTAAACAAAAAAAATATACCACTGTTAACTAAATACACTAAACTAAATTTTTCAATCATTTATTTATTCCACATTCCCATAGCTTTGTTAAATGCAGCTATTTAGATATTTGTTGCAGTATTTGTATTTTAAATAATCCCATCTCCAACTTATGCTCCTCCTTTGCCTGTTCTATTTTCAATTTATTGCTTTCCTTAATATATTCCATGTTTAACTGATGTTCTGTCTTATCACTCAAAATTTTATTTTTTATTAGTTCTTTCTGTAATGAAGCAATTTCAAGTCTCACTGAATAATTTAACATATTTCTCAGCAAGCTCTGATGAAGGTGAAGTCTTCATTATAGTTCTGGGTCTTCTTCTTTGAAAACTTTCGTTTTTTCCTTTATCAATATCTTTTCCATAATTTTTTATTCTCGTATCTGGTCCTAAATTAACTTCTGTGTTTACAGTACCCTGTAGAATATAATTATTGTTTTATAAATTCAGTCAAATAATATGCATTTAATTAGTTATGATTTTTTGAGTTTTTTGATTACCATAAATTTTTTAATGACTAGAATTCATTGGATAAATGTTGTGCCACTATTGATCACTTGTTATGGGAATAGATATCTTTATTGTAAATTTACATACCAAATTTGTATTCACCACGTCAGTACTCTTGCCGCTTTTGTCATTTTCTTTACTTCCTGCGCAATATGCAACATTTTCAGATTCATCCTAAAAATGCAGAAAAATGCTAAGTAGCCGTGAAGAGAGAAACAAAAAAATCAAGCATTTTATCTTACCATTTTCCCTATCAATTCATAATCCATACCCTGATCGTCTGTATTTACATCCGGTAGTAAACTAGATATATCTGAACTTTCAGGAATTTCATCAAGATCAAATTCTACTTCTAGGTTACTATTATCCTGAATTAGAATATTTTATGGTTTAGCTATTATTGAACATGGTGCTATTGGATTTGTGTTTGAATATCCATCAAATGAATTATCTAGCCCTTGTACAGTTTTGGAACTGACTATGGTCAATAGTAATTCATCAGCGGCATCCAGTTCAGGTGGATTTTCATCAGGTAATCCTCCACCAGTTTTGAACAGGTTTCGTTTCCTTAGAGCAATATATTTCCTGAGTAATTTCTTTCTGTTCTTGTACATCCTTCTCAAATATTGAAAATCTCTAGGACAAGAAGCCCCAGAACTATTAAATTTTTTTGCAATAATTTCTCATATTTCTAATTTTTCTTTGGAACTTACAGCATCGGTCTTTTTATTTTCTATAATATCTTTATAGGAAGCCACAATTTCGATTAAACGAGACTTATCACTGTTTGTAAAATTTGTAGATCTTTGCCTCTCTGAAGCAGACGTGATATAGATATAGTAACCAAACAATGTTTAATAATTATTATTTCTCCACGATCATCACAGAATTTGTCAATTCTGAAATCAAATTTGATTATTGAATGCTGGAATTCTCTCTCTTGAGATTGAAGAAATATTCTGCAACACCTCTGCCCCCATGCAATTTAAATGAATTTACATTCTCTCTCTTGTGATAGAATAATATTTCCACACTGGTTAGCAATAATAACATTAGCCTTGACGCAGTTGATTGTCATCGTAGTGGCAAAACTTGAGTAAGTGTCAAAATTATTGCTGCCACGTAACCGTAACCTAATCTAACCTAACATAACCTAACCACGCAATTGTTGAAAACTCCTCCAATAATGCACCAGTTTTTCATTTCGAGAACTGTACAAAGTAGAATGTTTCTTGAATTATTGAGTGTTTACCTAATATAATTGTGATTGAGTTCTGTAATATAAATGATCTTTTGTTCATTTCCATTTAAAAATATATATTTATAATCTTTGATCGTGGAGAAAATATAGTCTGCTACTCGTTTAGAATGAAAATTCGTGATGCTCGTGGTTCCTCACACTCGCCTTTGGCTCGCGCTCGGAACTTTCCACTCGCATCGAATTTTCATTCTAACCCTGTTACAGAATATACTATTCTGCTGACGAAATTTTAATTTACTATTATTTTCTAGCACACTTGAACTTTTTCGTGGTCGGAATTGAAAACAAAAAAGTGAAACAACTATTTAAGGTTAAAATCAACTACATGAAATTGGGTGCAAACAGGAAAATACGAAAATCTCCGATATATTAAACTACAAAATTTAAAACACGGTGCAACGAATCAAATCTTAACAACAGTTTATTTTTTAAACTTACTTCTATAAAACTCGGTTTAGTGTCAATGTTAGTGCAACAAGCGCTAATAGTAGTAAATATTTTAGTAATGGGATGGATAAACGTTTTAGTGACAACTTAAGCTATTTATTTATTTTTTATTTATAAACCCAACAGGCTTGATGCCTTGTTACAAGGTTTAATTTTAACAAATGCTGATATACAAATGAATACATGAATGGCATGACCCAAATATATAAAAACACACCCCAGATATGTAGAGGTTCAAATAGCAGTCTTTTCAAGTTACTACATAGAAATGTTAATAACATGGTTTAAAATCAGATTATAAAACTTAGTTTCAGATAATGACCAATCTATATCAATTAGCATATTGAAATTATTTACAAGTTTCAAAATTCCTGGAAGAGGAGCTCTTATTGTTAATGTAGTTTTTGGTATTCTAAACATTAATAGCGAACGTGTTTGTCGGCTAGGAACATTAAAAGGGATAAGTAAGAGTATCTCAGGACAGTTTATCTTATTATTAATAACTTTGTACAAAAACATAGTAACTGATAAATTACGTCTTTGCTTAGTCGATAGTATTTTAAATTGCGCTCTAAGATCTTTTGATCTCACGGTATTGTAATTTATTTTGGACCTTTTCTACTTCCTTTAGTATAGTTATTGTTCGATTTGAAGGATCTTCTTTGTTTCCCTTCAATCCGTGCAGAGAAAATGAACTGTGTAACAATTCATTCCAGACACTTTCCGAAAATAAACACTGTATTTCAATTTCACTATGAACCTTCACACTATTAACATTTACATAACTATTTACAAATGTACAAAGAGAATGCTGCGAGCAATTGGTAATTACCCGGGAGAAACTTTTGCGGTAACTTACTTTGTACTGAACCGGCATGGGTTACGTGTAGAGCGATTTTTGGTGAGGAACCGACGCTTGCAGTTGGGGTTCTGATGAGAGACTGGTGCTTGACACGCTTAGAGGGTTAGAACTGGGGTGATGTCGGTCTGTTCGCGTCGTGCACCGAGTACAAGGTGAGAGGGAGAAGATGCATTAAGAAACTTGGTTCCTTAGAATGAGAGGGTGAACAAATCGGTAATATCGATTTTCTCGGGGAGAAAAGTGCGTTTTCGAACCAAATTGTGTTGGCAAATTCTAATTTTGGTCTAACTAGAGTAAAATATAACAATTTTATCATATCAATATTATTAAAAGCCTTTGTTTGCCTAATAACAAAACCTAAAACTTTGTTTGCTGCAGAAACCAAGTTTCTAATATGTTTTACAAATAGAAAAGTGTTGTTGTAAGTAACACCAAGGTCTTTAACTTCTGTACATCTTATTAATACTTCTCCCCCCATTTCATAATCAAAAATAATTGCATCTTTTGCCCGAGACAGACTCATAACATTGCACTTTTTAAGATTGAAGTGTAATTTGTTTACTAAAC
The DNA here is from genome assembly GCA_947563755.1 of Lochmaea crataegi. Classification (NCBI taxonomy): domain Eukaryota; kingdom Metazoa; phylum Arthropoda; class Insecta; order Coleoptera; family Chrysomelidae; genus Lochmaea; species Lochmaea crataegi. The sequence continues at coordinate 41,091,278 of OX387433.1, read as the reverse complement.
TCCATTCATATACATTGTGTATGTTTCTCTGCAGTAAGCTACAATCTCGCACTGTGTGCACTGTCCTATATAATTTAAGATCATCTGTAAATAAGAGACATTCACAATGTTTAAGTACTGAAGGTAGGTCGTTAATAAATAAAAGAAATAGAAGCGGTCCTACATTTGAACCCTGGGGTACTCCCGAGTTCGCTTTACATCTAACAATGAATTTCCTGTTTTCTAAATAACTTGCAATTAATTCTATAAGATCCTTCCCAAAACCCATCTTATGTATCTTTTTCAACAGGACATCGTGATTAACACGATCAAATGCCTTACGAAAATCAGTAAAAACTACATCTAATTGTGATTGTTCGCCAAATGTCTCAAAAACATGATTGCCAAATATAAATAAGTTTGTATTTATAGATTTATTCGGAACAAAACCGTGCTGTTGAGACACTATGTATTTTTCAATGTTTGTGAATAATTCATTGTATATGATATTTTCAAATAATTTGGTATTCTATTAAAGATATGTAAAAGTGGAATTTTAAGCCATTCGCTGCACCCTTTTAAAACATAGGGTGGAATACCATCCACACCCGAAGCTTTTTTTGGTTTTAGCTTTTTTACTGCTAGATCATAATCGCTAGGTGATATTGTTCTAACAAGAAAGTTTTCATTTTTATTAGGTATATCGTCAAAATTTAAATTATAAGTAGCTCGATCCGAATCATAAACAGAGTAGAAATGTTTCGTAAAGATATCTGCAACTTTTTTCTCTTCAATTTCTTTGCCTTTATACAAAAATTTACCATCACTTACAGATTTTTTTTTTATTGTTAATGTAGTTCCAAAAATAGTTAATATCATTTGAAACATTTTCTTCAATTTTTATTAAATATTTTAGTGTTCTTCTAGTTTCAATATATTTTAATTTATAATAATCTGACACCGTTCTTAACTTCCTATATTTGTCCTTTTCTGTAAGAGTATCTCTTATTTCCCTAGTAAACCAAATACGAAATTTTTTGTGACCACTGAAAACCCTAAACTTTGGCACATGAGAAGACACAAGTTCATTCCACACCGAATAAAAATTTTCTAATGCCGCGTTTGCATCGCGTTCCAATAATATAGTATCCCAACAAGTACCTTGTACTTCCTGAACTAACCTATCAAAATTGGCTTTTTTGAAGTTATAACCTCCCTCATGCTTTAGTTTAGAGATAATCTGACTATTTTTCTGATACTGAATGGATGATAAAGATCTTCCTTCACAAAAGGATTTAAATCTCTAGATACTGTACACTTTTCACGATTATTTTCGGAAGCTATTATTAAGTCCAAAGTCTTCCCTTGAGAATTCCTAATATTATTGAAAAGTGTTATTCAATTGAAATCTAATAATTCCTGAAATATAGAATTTTTTTCATTAATACATTTTAATTAAAATCGATACCACTGATTTCAGATAAATTAAAATCACCGAATATATATTTATTTTCAACGTTTTCCAAATTTTCTTGTATAAACCCATAAACTGAGTTGTACACTTCAAGTGTAATGTTTGGCGGAATATATTATAATCCAATAAATGTAAATTTATTGTTACCTACCTTTACGTGAATCGCTACAGATTCATACTTAGAACAACTCCTAGCAACTTTTAATATTTTGAACTTATTTTTTATAGCAACAAGAACTCCTCCAGTAGTATTATTTGTGCATTGTAAATTTCTGTCAGCTCTTATTAAATGGTACATATTTGTATCCACAAGTTCATTATCCCTGACTCCTGCCTACAACCATGTTTCAACGACTATAATGATATCAAAATCATAAGTTGAAGAATTTCTAAAAAAGTTTGATGTTTTGCTATTTAAACCTCTACAATTCTGGTAATATACATTAATGTAATTCATAGTCATCTAATACCATGACATCAGTGAGCCTCAACATGAAAGGAAACAAACATTAATTATTTAAAATAAAATATAACAATTTAAAAAACAAGAAGTGGATTTACCATTTAAATCAAAAAGTGAGTGTAATAGCGACCTAAGAAAAATTAAGTTAATTAAGAAATAAAAATATATACAAATTTAAAAATAAACCGAGTCTCTTGTTTTGCCTTGGTTTTTCTTCATTTCTTTATCTACAACTCCATTAGATTAATTCGGCTTCTTGTTGTACGATCTTCACATTGTTGTCAAGCTTGACCAAAATTCTCCCATTGTCAGACCACACGTCTTTCTGTCCATATTTATTTCTTGCTGCTTGCAAAAGTTTGTAACGATTGTTTGTTAGATCTTCATTAAGAAAGATGCCGGTGTCTTTTAGGTGTGATCTAGCTTCGAATACTTCATTGCGTCTATAATAATAGGTCTGGGCTTGACTTCATCCTTTCTAATTTTTCCTATTCTAAAAACTCGATTTAACTCAAATGCACTACATTTAATTTTCATAGCATCATTGACAATATTCAGTACTTTACTTATCGGATTTTCGTTAGAATCTCCTTTTACACCAATTAGCCTTATACAGTCCATTCACGATTTTTGATCCAACTCATCTATTTTCATGTTGAAAGATACCATTTGTTTCAGGTTTGTTTGTTCTAGATTTTCTAAATGTGTTAGTTTGGAAATCACATTCTTTAAACATGCATCCATGTCGTCAAACTGCTTAGCCATTTTGTCAAACTTTTCATCAAGTTTATTCATTATTTTCGACGATATTTTAGTGACTAAAGCGTCAATTTTTGTATCATCTAATGACTTGATGTAATATTACTTCTAGTATTTTCACTCATTTTTGTTTGATAAACAGTTTGGCAACGTTGTCGAATACCTCGAATACCTCTTTTCCTGATTTCTGTTACACAAAATTTTACTCGTAATCAGTTCTATGACACTCTAGTTGTTATTTTATGCCTGAATCACTTTCCAAAACATGAAATTTACCACTTAATTTTTAAAAAACTTGGAGAGCTCACTTAACGTGGTGTTTACAGTTCGACAGTCATCATATCATCATATTATGTTAAACGTTTTCCCAACGGAGAGCTAACTGTGTAGGATTCAACTGCCGGAGGGCAATTTTAGTCATTTTTGTAACTAACCTTTTTTCTAATGTATTAGGACATGCCGCGATATTTAGATAATAATAATATTCCTAGTTTTTTATTTTTGTGACAATACTGTTCGCGAAACTACTTCATAAAGTGAATTATAAAAGAAGATCGGGAGAAGTTGAATCATGTTAACCTAACCTCAAAAGTTTATTTATGTTAACGGGCGTTGAACTCAAAATGAAACGGGCGTTCAAATACACTGCCTCCTATTACAGAAAAAAAAGAGATTATGTAGTGAATTCTTCAAGAACAAATGGCAACCTTAATACAGTTGTATTAAGGGAAACAACTAATATTCCAGAGGACCAACAATTTATGCAGGATGAACAGCTTGATCTTGAAAAACAGGATGATCAAACGGAATAACCGAGGGAAGAACTCAATAATGAAGAAGAGATTAATTTGGATGAAGAGATTTCTCAAGTTGGAGATATTGACGAAGATGAAAGATTAGGCTCTAAAATACGAGAATTTTTACCTAGTTGGGTACTAAAATATCAAATATCTCACGTTGCAGTTAATGCCCTGCTGAAAAATTGTATATCTTGTGGGATAACAGGATTACCTGAAGACAGAAGAACATTAATAGATACTCCTAAAACAGTGCGTATTGAAAAATGGGCAACGGCTACTTTTGGTACCATGGACTGGAGAATTGCTTACTTGGCATTGAAAATTATGTTGGCAAAAATGAGTTAAACACTCCTAATTCAAGCTTTAATATAGATGGATTGCCAATTCCAAATAGTTCAAAAATTCAGTTTTGGTCAATTTTAGTTAATTTAAAAAACGTTGAACAGTTTGCTCCACAAATAGCAATATTCTCTGGGGACGGCAAGCCTCCCTCTGTATTTATTTAGTATTTACAAAAGTTTGTTGAACTTCAGAAGGTCTTAGAGTCTTGTAACCTTCCCTTTTTATCTCAAGACAAAAAGTAGTCTATAGGGTTACATGTAAGTCCAGTTGTCCCGGTGTCAACCTTTAGGGCCTTCAGCTCACTCATAACGGTGGCAGGGTGTGAGTATAAAATTTACCGGAAATATTTATGGGCGCCAGCGAAGTTTAAATGACCTCAAGAACCTCAAGAACCCCCTAAACTTGCAAAGGGTACATGAGGAAGAAATGAGACTAAACCTTACCTTACAATAGAGTATTTAATTAAGTATACGAAACTAAGAACAACCAACTTGCAAGTCGCGACAAAATTACAAATTATAAGTATCTTCACGCTGAAGAACCAAACTCCATTGAGTACTTGAAATTCAATATGATGGTACAAAACGCACTGTTATTCCTGAATTGAGATTAATACAAAACCTACCCCTTTACAACCCTTGTTATTATTAACCCAAAATATACATATATTTACTTGCACTCATCAGATACAATAAATGTACATACGCAATATCATAAATCAATGATCACCATGAGTAAGACTAAAAAAAAAGGAAACCGTGGCGCACGACTATGTTGGATCCAAAACAACCGCACGCTACGCAAATAAATGTCTGAAAGGTGATAAGTAGTGTTAACAATAATATACAGCCTGAGTGGGCCAAGAACCTGTAAATGACATTTATCTCATAATGATATGAATTTTAGTTATCCAAATTAGTCTTACTGACCATAGACGACCAAATAATATTTGCGTAATAGTACTGTAGTACACAACCAAAAACTAAATTATTAAAATCCAACAACCCCCCGTATATAATCGTTACACTAATGAAGTGAACCTCGAACCATTTGTTCTTTCGTATATATACACTTAAAACTAATAAAATCCAATATACCCCCGTTATAGTTACACTGAAATTAGTGAACTCCGAACCATCTGTTCTTTATCAAAAAAATAAAATATATTCTAGAACTAATAAAATCCAATATACCCCCCGTAATAGTTACACTGAAATTAGTGAACTTCGAACCATCTGTTCTTTATCAAAAAATAAAATATATCCTAAAACTAATCATATCCAATTAACCCCCCGTATTCAGGTTCTTGCTCTACTGTAGGTAAAAACTATAAACTAAATAACCATAAGTAAAAATAAGAAAAGGAAATAAAATGAGATTACACCTCATCCCCTGTGACCATCTTCCTCCTAGGATCTCCGTCGTCCCCACTGTCTATTACTCTCATCTTGACCTGGTCCTTACTTGCTCCCAATAGTATCAAAAATATGCACTTGACCATGAACGTGAACTTGAAAACGTTAACTTGAACTTGAACGTGCACATGAACCCTTTAAAAACAATACAACCCATTACCAAAATTGTATAAAATCTTGACAATTATTTTCAAGTGTCCCACAAAATTAATTTGACAACTCCCAGTTAAGAAATAAAAAGTTTCAAAAGGTACTTTAACTTTCTAGGAAAACTAAACTAACCCCCCATTAACCTCAAAAGTTAATATAAACAAACTGAGCTTACTATACTAGCCAACCCACTTGATCGTTCCACCTTACACGAATAGTAAAGTAAACGTATAAACCTTAGAATTTGAATTTTGGTTAAATACTAAATGTAGCCTATACTGATCCTTTTGTAGAATACCCTGTATGCTAACGAAAACTCTTATCTAAAGAATCATAACCTAACCAATATAAATAACTAAAATGAAATAATAAGTCAGGCGTTACCTGCTTTACCTAATGTGGTTGTTACATAAAATCATAGTTGAAAGAATATAAGAATTAGTTTCTTACATCATAGCTGAAGTGAATACTACAAAACTACTTTACTAACTTTATAAAATATGACAATTAAAGTGTCCCAAATAATTCATTTTTGTTTCAAGCCCACGTGGTTTGTTGTCTCATTCGAATTTTGGTTTGTGACTTAGAGGTGAGATGTCGCTATTTTCGCAACCAAAATATTTCCGTAACTGGACAATATGTATCGTTGTTGATTATAGTCACATTTCAGTCCGGGATTAACTCTCGGACGATAACATATACCTTGTACTGATGAGGCGCAATACGCCGAAACCGGTCTACAAGTTATGTTGTCCCTTCTAGTTGCAAACCAGAATGGTTGGTTTAAATCTTGTAGATTTACCAACCCCGTTTGACTTAGAAGTGTAATTCAATGTCTGTCGGGGCATGTAGCCCGGGAAGTAGTTGTTTCTTCTTCGTTGAACGGTCACTGTTTTTGGAAAAATTATTTTTCAAAAATTTGTCAAAGCGTTAGAATAATATATTTTTATTCTTCGACATCTATTGTCCCTAAGAAGGCGTTTATATTAGTCTGAAGGACATGCCTTTAGCAGAACCAGTAGTAGGACTGTGGACTATGAGTCTTTACAAGTCCCCATCTGAATGTAACTTTATTCCAAAAATATTAAGTAATATATACTTAGTAATTGACTTATTATTGGGTATATTTCGTTCAATAATGAAATTGTACTAGATACTAAAATTCACCCAAAAATCAGTATAGGTACTATAATTACAATGGAACGAAAACTATCTACAACGTTATGTACTGGGCAACTTTTATATATAAATACAACTAATGAAATCTAGTCATGTAAGCAATTTTACTAACCTTCTATCGCGAAGGGTTCCAACAGACCAACAAACGCAGACCCCGAATCTACTCCAGTAGCCTCACTTACTCCGGTAGCCTCACTTACTCCAGTGACCTCACCTACTCGGCCTAGTCCAAAGACGACAAATACCACCAAAACGACTATTCTCATCTAGAAATGTAAACGGTACTATAGAAAGGGTATTTAGATAAGACTACTTTTACTTACCAATTGGTAACAGATCCACAAAAAAATTCCAAAAATGGCGTGGTAAAAAGGATTTCACTCCACTTCCTTCAAACTACGTCCTCCTTCAAAAATACGTCCAACACCCAAATCCCACTTAAAATGGTAGAGATAACAATCCCGAATTATATCGGATGGCTTTATGCCAGTTAAGATTCTTGCAGAATCCTGATTGTCCAACCCAGATCTTTCACCAAACTCTTCGTACCACTCAGTAGTCGGAAGATAACTCCATCCACTACCCAGAACACCAAACGTCGTTAGCGACTTCCGTTAGGGAAATATTAGCGAACAACAAATATATAAAAGTCCCAGTAACTATAACCGGCCAAATTAGGCGCTAATCTATTTAACGTCTAACAACTAACAATAAAATCTAAAAACCAAATATATACCCTCCCCGTATATACATCAAATTGACAGAAAAAGAAAAATAGGACATCGATGGATTAAAAATTAAGACTATCCCTAGTTGTTTGTATGTGAGACTTAAAACCAAAACCACAGAATCTAGTTCATCCCAAGCCACTACATAACCCATATCTGAGTCCAATGTAGCGGTTAAGTAGTATACTATGTTCTACTTGACACGTTAGCCTCGTAAAACGTTTCTACTACACCCAAAAGACCAACTAAAATTCCCATCCCACAAAGCCAAAGCTAAAACCACTCTCTTCATTCCTTCCACATAACAAAAAGAGGTGTTACCCCTTTCCAACAATCTAGAGAAATCAACATTTTAAAGTTTAAACCATCGCCCAACCGGATATGACATTCAAAACAATCGCAAGGTCATCGATCTTTACGCTCCAAGTTCACTAACAACCACAGATCGGTATGCTAATTCATCAAAATCAAGTCCACAGACTAATCCATTTCATTCGTAGAACCATCACTGTTTACCAAACCCTATTAGATAAAAATGAAGAAGACTCGCCCAAAAATATTTGACATATGATAATGTAAACAAAGTTTAATACACTCAAGTACCTTGTATTCCATAAATTATGTGATCGATACCAATTAACTGAACTATCCCCGCATAATATCATAAAATAAGCCCACTTTAAGATATTTAGTAAGCACACAGGTATGTAAATAATACAATTACGGCTAGAATACAACAGGTTACTTTTAATTTCCCAGTGGTGTTAACTTGAATTTGTACCAATGCTGTCCTCACAAAATCTAAAGACACGAGCATTACTTATTCTTTACAAAAGCTCAAAACGGTTTCGCTTCCTTTAAACTTGCTATCAAAATAGTTATTGGAGATACTGCTGATTAATTACCATAACACTATTTCTGTAATCCCTTGACCTGACAATGAAGGTATCATCCAACGGCGTACACAAAAATTAAAAATAATACAAAATTAGTAAAATGATAAAAAAGAACTACAATACTAATGAAATCCTCGAAATATTCTATTAATTCAATACTATATATACAAAAAAAAAAACGGAACGTTACAGTCTGGCATTCAGATCAACAATATTAAATTTTCAATAAAAATTGAAAATTTCATCTGTGATACTCCAGCTCGCAGCTTTATTAAATGTGAATATAACTTCAACAGGTTAATTTATTTAACTCTCCTGTACAGTATTTGTTTTAAAATTATTTACTACTTTTGATATTGTTTTTAGGTGTGGTATCTTTTAATGCCTATCACATTTGCTTGAGATGTATGGTAGTTGGTAAATACTATAACCAGCAAAAAAGGATGAGTTTTTCTCAAGTAGATTTTACACTAAGATCTGAAGAAGAATTCAGGGCAAAAACTGATGCCAATCATCACCAAAAAAACTCAAGATGAAGACTTTAATATTTCCCCTTTGGAACGTCTTCCCATAGATATGATTCGGGACATCATAATAGCAGATTCCTTACACCTAATACATTTGGGATTGACCAAAAGATGTGTTAATTACTGGATACATGGTTGTAAAGATCTTCCAGTTAAATTTTCCAACCACCAAATTCATTGAATTTACTGTTTGGACCCTTACTTTGTGGAATCTACTCATATTAATGTTATAAATGAAACTACAGTTAGTTTCATTTATAACATTCACCAAATTAATGCTATATCTTCTTGGCTTGAGAAGTCAAATGAAAGAATTCCTAGTGAAATTAATCGATCAATAAGAAGTCTAAGTTGTCTTGCTTTTTGGAAGGGGGTTGAATATAGAACCTTTTTATACTATCTTACACCAGTAATTCTAAAAGAAAATTTGCCCAGTGAAGTGTACAATCACTTTCTATTATTATTTTGTGCAGTTTTTCTTTGTTCGTGTTCTTATTTTTTTACAAAACTTGACCTAGCTGAAAAAATGTTTAAAGATTATATTGAAGGTTTTATTAATATTTATGGTATATATGCAATTAGCAGTAATATTAATAATCTCTGCCATGCCATGTAGTAGAAGATGTTAGACGCTTTGGACCACTAGAAAAGCTCAGTTCGTACCCATTTGGAAATAAATTGGGCATGATAAAAAATCGTCTGAAAAGTGGACATAGACCTTTAGCACAAATTGCTAAGCGAGAACTGGAATCGAAAAATCATCCTGTATATCCACATTCAAATGAACAATTTTCATTAAAATATTATGAAATTTTGGACTCACACCAAAAACCAGCAGGTGTTAATTCAGCATTTAAAAAGGTGATGTTAAAGAATGGAATATGTTTTGCAGCGAATGTGAAAGATCAATGGATGCTCACTAAAAACAACAAAATACTTAGAATACATTGTATCTTCAAAACTAACAATGAGTTAGTGTTTTACGGTTCTAAAATAAAAAAAACATTTTTTGATTTCTTTGACTATCCTTTTCCTTCGTCTAATATGAATATATATCTTTGTAAGGGAGTTTTTAGTGAATATATTACTATAAAAGAACAGGAAATAAAGTGCAAATTGGTTAGCATGAGTCTTTTTACCACTGGTTCATTGTTTTGACAAATTTAATAATCAAATATGTTTGTTCCGTATTATGTTGCTTGGCCTTACTTCTGACATATTTAATATGAAAATTGTCCATGTGTATTTTGTGACTTTGTAACAAAATATATTTAGAAGCATCCGTAAAGATTGTTCCTGGTTCCCGAATCTATAATTATTCAAATATATCCTGCAGTCAACAATTATAGCATCAACAGTGTAACCTGTTTGCAGTTAAACCTTGTTGGAATTTCAAGGTTTAATTCCTCGACGACAGTATTGCAGTCCTGACCAGATTACATAAGGTTAAACCCCTAACTTTATTCTTTGCTGAAATAGGAAAGAGAATTATTGAATTGTGGTAAGACATTCTACTTCTTTGTGAATAAAATCGCATACAAAAGTGTTATAATTAAATTTAAGGGTTATTTACTTACTTTATAATTGTTCATCATTATTGTTCCTAAATAATTTTCATTTACTTTGAAATCATATAACTTCCTTAGAGTTTAGAATAATAACATAAAATAACCTAATATTGCGTTTCAACGAATATCTGTTTTTATCTCTCTGCGCAATCACAATTGAAATTTAGCATTTGTAAATTCCTCCACTTTATGTCCTTGTGTTATATTTTTATATGTTGAAATTCATTAAACTGTTTACTAATTTGAATGCCATGCTTATTTAATTATCCTTAAAATATTCTGCGGAAAAACAAAGGCCTTACTCAGAACCCTGTTTGTTTCCAAATTAATAATAAACAAATTACCATTCAATATTAAATTAATTTAGTTTAAAACAGTCCATGCCATCTATTGAGTTATAGCCGAGATAAGTACGTTGAAAGAGCCCAAAGTAAATAAGGTAAAAATAGTAACAGTACTGTATTTAGTAATTTCATAAAATATTTCTAAAATCAATTTAATGAACAAAACTTATTAAAAATAATCTTTATTATACAAAGATTAAAATTTTAACACAATTGGCAGGCCCAACGTGGTCGTTTATTTTAAGAACAATCAGAGGCACAGTAAGAGTTAAAAATACAGTAATTTAAAATAAAAAGAACCACAAAACTAAAAATGGAATCTAAAAAACTAAATAGTTTAAAAATGAGCGAATCGAAAGAACAGCTTGAAAAGAGAGAACTTTCTACGGTAGGCATGAAACTAACCTTACAGGACCGTCTTAGAGAAGCCTTGATACAGGAAACGCGAGACCCAGAAATCTATGAGTTTGAAATACACAAAAACAGAAGAAAAAGGACAAGGAGACAAAGAAGGTGAAGAAAAAGGAACAGAAAAACAAGAAGATGCAAAACCAAAAGAAAATAAAACAATAACTATTGTTGTGTTTGCAATATAAATAAGTATTCTCATTTCTTTATTTCAAAAGTAACTTGACAAGGTCAAAAGTAAAAAAGTCACACCCCCGTAACCCCGGAAACCTACTATATATAAACTAGGTAATAACTATAAATCCACAATGAACGCCTTAACGTATATATAACATCCCGTTGGACCTTTTTAGCAGCCAATGGCTTGGCAAAAGGAGAACAGAGCGCACTTTCTGAAACCTACCGAAACGAAAGCTATAATACCGGCGTAATAGCGGCGTCCCTATAAATAATACTCACTTCTAAACACTAAATTCTATTTGAAAGTTCAGAATAGCACAAATTTCATTTAATCGCTTGTTAATACATCTGCGCCGCCACTGACTATAATACTATAAACAGTGTGTAGCATGTCTATCGACCTGTTTCGATTTTATAGAATAAATTCTTTTAATTACCGCTCGCCGCCACATTAGCCACTTCCAATTATAGTTCTGTGATCTCAAATTCTCCTACTCCGAACGCTAAGACAATTGACACTTGTCAACGGCATCTTCCTTCCGCCGAAACGCAGTTTTTTCCTTTCCATTACCGACCGCCTACGGGGAAAGACCATCTTCGGCTATCTTTCATATTTTTTGGTAAGCACAGCTGCTAGGCTTTATCGACGTCAAAAAGGTAGTGGCGTCCTCAATTTTTACAACCTTTCTGTTATTCTTGTGTGACATAAATTTTGGGTCGAATCACCCTTGAGAAGACAGGAAATACTGTCGGTTGTGCATGGAAGAGGAGGAAACAACCTCTCACATTGTCTTTGAATGTTAAGCACTATCTCATTGGAGATATAGACCCCTAGGACTAGTGTATCCAAGGGAGGATTTCTCTAAGAAGGACCTAGTGAAAATATTGTTGAGCCTGATAAGGTCTACTGGTCTCTTCACATAAACGGTAAAACTAAGAGCATAAAAAGCCTAAAGGGTGAGGTGCTGAAATCTCTAAGCCTCTGACTGGTGGTGCCGAACTAATTAATCAATAAATTAAGAGGGTGGGCAAATAAAAGAACAAAACAAAAATTTTAGCATTTCCATAAAATATACTGCGGATTTTTATGAGTTTAGTCCTTACAAATCCCAGGGGTTTTTCTATCAATAAGAGGAGCAAAAAAAGTTTCGAAATCAACCTTCAGGCATTTTCGAGGTAGAATAGCGTATTGGATTTGCAATACCCCCATAAAAAAATCCAAAAGAGACAATTTTGGTGGTGGGTGGGACGTAAGAAGGCTTAGATCTATCATAAAATGTTGCAAAAAATAATTCACGTATTTATTAAATGTATATTATTGGTTTGTTCCGTTCCGTTTTATTGTTGGAAGCTCTTAACAATGAATATATATAGCTTCTTCATGGCAGAAAAAAAGGACAACCAATTTCTTGGACCCCTGAGGCTGAAAATGCTTTTATCGAAGTCAAAAAACGACTTACTTCTAGCCCCATTCTTGCAAGCCCTGACTTTTCTAAAGAATTCATTATACAGACTGACGCTAGTGACACCGGACTTGGTGCAATCTTATATCAACAATGTGATGGTATCGAACACCCTATCGCATATGCAAGCCGTACATTGAACAAAACCGAAAGAAAGTACAGTACCACTGAAAAAGAACTTTTAGGTGTAATTTTTGGTGTAGAAAAATTTAGAGGTTATGTGGAAGGAACTCATTTCACACTCGAAACTGACCATTCATCCTTACAGTATCTATCAAAACTTTCTAACCCCTCTGGACGTTTAGCTCGTCTTTCACTCAGACTATCGCAGTTTGATTTTGAAATCAAACATAGAAAAGGAACCACTATGGTTGTCAGTGATGCACTTTCCCGTTCATTTCCAGATATTTCAGTGATTGATGTCACTACCTTCAAGCCAGATACTTGGTATACCGCTATGATTGATAAAGTCAATAATAACCCCGAGTCATTCCCCACTTTTAAAGTAGAAAATAATGTCCTCTACAAACATGTCTTCTCCCCAAACCCTATATCTAGTAATTTATCCAATTGGAAAATTGTAGTCCCTACCCCAAACAGGATTGATGTCCTAAAGACTTTTCATGACGATCAAACTAGCGCACATCTCGGAATTTCCAAAACCATCGCTCGAATTTCTGAAATCTACTATTGGCCAAAACTTAGAAGCACTGTATCTCGTTATATCAATAAATGTTCCGTTTGCTCTTCCTGCAAAACCCAAAATTTACCTAAAGCTGGTATAATGGGCCAGTATAAAGACATTAATTTCCCTTGGCAATGGATCTCAGCTGACTTAATAGGTCCATACCCCAGATCCAAAAATGGCAATAGATTTGTTCTCGTTATAACAGACTGGTTTACTAAATTTTGTCTCGTCCATCCCATGCAAAATGCCACAGCTGCTGGTATTGTTAAATTTATCGAAAATCAAGTTTTTCTTATTTTTGGAGTCCCACAAATATTTTCCGTCGACAATGGCACAGTCTTTACCTCTTCCCTCTTTAAAAATTTGATGGATCAATATAAAGTACAAAAAATTTTCTACAACGCACGCTATCACCCACAAGCTAACCATACCGAACGGACCAATAAAGTTATAGTCACTGCCTTACGTTGTTACATTCATGACAATTCCTCTCACAAAAATTGGGATGCATCTTTGCATAAAGTTGCGCAAGCAATAAGAACCGCAAAACATGACGTTACAGGTTACTCTCCCGCTTTCTTGAATTTTGCCAGAAACGTACCGTTAAGTAGAGATTTTTATGGTGCAATTTCCGAAAATGCTAACAATTTAATCAACAATGCAGACAAATTACAAATCATTGACGACCTACAAACCCTCCCGAAACTTTTTATTGATGTACGCAAAAAACTCAAGCAAGCCCATGACAGAAATACAAAGTATTATAATCTACGAAAAAGAGATATAGAATATCATGTCGGTGACCGCCTATGGAAAAAGAATTATGTACTTTCATCCAAAAATGATAACTTTGCAGCAAAATTTGCCCCTAAATTTATTCCATGTATTGTCCATAAAGTAATTTCTAGACTAGTTTATAATCTGAGAGACCTTTCAGGTAATGATCTTGGAAATTGGCATGTTTCAGATCTAAAAAACCAATTTATTGACGTTGACGAAAACCTTCCAGATGACTTAGACAATGAACAAGACAATAATATTGACACAGTCAATCTAGCATAACCCCATTGCCCACCAATTCCTTTTCCTATCCCGCATTTCATTCATTCTGTTCGAAATGGATTTTACGTCATTCAAATTTTTGGCTCCTGTTGTCAAGTACCTAACTTTTTGCTACCTGAGTTTTTTTACCGTTTCACAAACAAATGGTAATTTTGCTTTTTATAACTAACGTAGAGTCACTTACTTCAGAAACCGTTCCATTCTTTGGAGTTTCACTATCGTTCTCCTAAAAAAAACGGTACAATTGTGTTTTAGTTCATTATCGTTTTCGTTTTCTTCCTTACTTTAGGCAACCGCGCCATTCTCTTGGAGTTTCGCTATCGTTCTCCTAAAAAAAACGGTACAATCGAATTTTTAGTTTATCATTATTATTATCGTTTTCGTTTTCTTCCCTACTTCAGGCAACCGCGCCATTCTCTTGGAGTTTCGCTATCGTTCTCCTACAAAAACGATACACTGGAGTTTTTTTCTTTTACTTTCCGTTTTCTTAATGACTGCTTTGTCGCTCTATATCTTCACCCTGACTTCTATAGCAACCTCTTCTCTTTCTCTTGCCTTCAATGGCAGTTCTTCCTTAGTTTTTAGTCGTTTTTTATCTTTAACCAGATTGGCCACACTCTTGTAGAGTTCTGGACCGATATACCGTATTCCCTGACAGAGTCATGGGTGTAATTTTAGTAACAATACCTTTGTTCGATTTAACAAAGAGAGCATATCAACGGACTGAATGCATGTAGCCGGAATGACTTTCGGATCGATGACCAATGGCTACTGTGGACGCTAACTGGCAACCTCACCGAATGTCGATCGCGCTGCTGTTTTTGCCCTCTTCCTGTGCTCTCGGCGTATAAACCAGAATACCTTTTTGTCCGATCACGTGATAAGAATCTATCGTCTTTCTTTTTATAATGTCGCCACAAACTATTCCTAACCACACATACCATTATTTCGACCACGATTTACCTTTCAGAATCACCCTATTTATCTTCAATTCTCTTTTACCGTAAACCATTCAAAGTAAGTATCTATGTATTTCTTTCTCTCCCTTAACATACCTTTTGCGTTACCGTATTGTGATACTTGTGAACTACCTACCGTTATCGTATATTTTAGAACCGTTCCTTGTGGAACACTATAAGTGTTGTCGCCCTGCCAATAATCTTTGCTAAGTCAAGTAGTATTTCACCCCTGGTGACGTCATTATGACAAATCTTTACTCTTTGCTCGGTGAAAATTAGGCTGATTTATGAATTAATTAGAATTCCGACGGAATTGCATTCTAAATCAATTTTAGGCTGACATCACTCACCGTGTTCATTTTTGTGTCTCTCCCGGAGACATTGGTTTGGTATTTCCTGGAATTTTTCGCTCTGCGTATCTGAGATCCCAGCGTTTTATCAAAACACACCCTACCGTACCTTATCTTATCGTTTCGCCTGCACTGAGAAATTATCGCACCCTATCGTTACCTTTCGTTCTCAGTGTATGCTTTGTCTTATACGATGACATAACTACATGATAATCACAAGATGACAAAACTGCCTTACCGTTACCTTTGACAATTGCCTTACCTTACCTTTGACAATTGCCTTACCTTTACCTTTGACAATTGCCTTACCTTACCTAAGATACATAGATTTTGCAATGATACTTCACCCCTCCTCTTATCTTATTAAGCCCATTTTTCACAAAAAAAAAATAATTCTTCGAATCATTTTTTTCCCGGAGGAGAGGGGGTGTAACATGTCTATCGACCTGTTTCGATTTTACAGAATAAATCCTTTTAATTAGCGCTCGTCGTCACTAGCCACATCCAATTATAGTTCTGTGATCCCAAACTCTTCTACCCCGAACGTAAGACAATTGACGTTTGCCAACGGACGCTTGCATTTTATGCACACCGCCACGTTAAACACCCCTTTTGTTAACAACCACCGAAGGCGACACATCTTTCGCTATCTTTCATATCTCAAGTACCTATCTTATGAATTTTGCTGTGGTAAGCACAAACCCTAGGCGAGAATATAAGCCAAGAATATAACCCTAGGAGGATATAGCCGAATATAAACCGGAGAATATAACCCCAAGAATATAGCCAAGGATACCGCCCTAGAACAGAACTCATCAGTTCGGATCAAGACCTGACTTCTTCTCCAGGAAACCACTTCATCTAAGCTAAGTACCTATAAAAGTACAAATTCCTTTAGTAAATTCCGTTGTTCATTTCCTGTGGCAGAATAAACTGTAAATTTGTTTTTAATTCTTTTTTTATTAAAATCCTCAACTATAAAAGTTGAGGGAGATATCGCCCGGGGTAATTTTTAGTGACTTTTTTTTAATTATTAACTTTTATCTAAATTCTACAAGGCGTTTCTACCTTTTCCGCCTTAGTTTTCTTAGTATTTTTATCGCTAAAAAGGTAGTGGCGCCCTCAATTTTTACAACCCTTCTGTTATCCCTGTGTGACATAAACTTGGGGTCGAATCACCCTTGAGAGGAGTCTCTAGCCGGAGCCCTTCGAGCTGGTGCCCTGTGAGGTACTACTTTTACCGTTACAAAATGTACTTCGAAGATAACGAATTGTTACTGTTGATGTCATCGATGGAGTTATAAATATCTCTGGCCACTTTGAATATGCATCTATCACTATTAGGAAATATTTATCTACAAAAGGACCTGCAAAATCTATATGTAAACGTTGCCATGGACCTTTTGGTAATTCCCATTGATGAAAACTCGTTTTATTTTCATTATTTTGAACCATCTGACACGGTAAACAGCTTTTTACTAAATGTTCAATATCATTATCAATACCAGGCCACCAAACATATGATCTTGCTAAATTTTTCATTTTAACTATACCCATCTCTGTTATATATACGTTAAGGAGTTCATTGTAGATTTATAGTTATAACCTAGTTTATATATAGTAGGTTTCCGGGGTTACGGGGGTGTGACTTTTAAATATAATTTTGCTTCGTAGTTGTTAATTTTCCCTATTACCTCCTTGAAAACTTCGGTATATTTTTGTTTAAGTTTCTCCACTGCTTGGGAAGAGAACGGCAGAATCCAGAAAAGAAAGTAAAATGTTTAAAATTCCTACTTGTAGCCTACCAGAAACTGATGACAGCTGCATTCAAAACAAACATTTCATATAGAAACATATCCGTTGCCCAACAGCAAACCAACATTCTGTTTGCTTGCTTCACAATCCTTAGGCAGTCTGCCAATGGAACATCAGGGGACACGAAGGCCAAGGCAGAGTAAAAGCAAGCCTTCACAATCACCTCTCTGGGAACAAAATATACAATCGAGTACAAAACTGCAATAGAATGTGTGAGGTCCTCCGCAGAAGAACAGGGCCTTCAATGGTCAAGATTTCAACAGGGGGACGAAAACAATTGGTATGGGATGGCCATGCCTTATCTTGAATTCTTTGCTGCAAATTCATTGAGGCAAACTGAATTGAGACTTGGACATCGAATGTTCCCGATGAAAAAATCGGAGAGCGGCACTGACGCATTCCCTGTCATCAAATATGGAATTACAGGAGCCCACCACATCTTTCTAGAAGGCTGCACCTACCCACCTGAAAAGAGATCCTCAATGTCACACAGTGTCGGCCCACTCACCGCATTACTACTCCACATCAGGACAGACAGGCGATACAGGGACCGATGGACAGGAGCATGCAAGAGGATGATGTCCCATATACCACGCATTGACGAGATATTGGAGGCAGTCAAAGACAGAAAAGCGGAGGAGGTGGCCCCATTGATAAATGTCTTAGCTGATGTACTCTGCTGTACCACTAGCAGACAAGCTCACCGAATGTGCTACCAATAAATATTTTGTACTCCGTATGGAAACTGCCTGTAAACGCTGACAACAAGATAATGCTGGGAGGAAAAGCAAGCACCCTTTCTGGTGGTGATGAGATCTTGGCCAATTTCAATGTCTCTGGGAATGGTGGATTTTACATATACCATGTACCAGAGAAAATGAACTTTGTAATGGAAGGTAACTTCCCAGAACACATGGCAACACAAGTCCTGTTCCACACAATCTTTGGTACATACAACGAGGATCTATCTGTTTTAGAACAAATCACTGATCTGGGGAACTGGAACACCAGAGAGGAGATGGGAAAGCACTTTCAAGGATCAACGAGCTCCGGAAAGTCTGTGGTCATAAGGCCAATACACTTGAAGTATTACTCTAAGCTATCCCAAGCGAACCAAACAAACTTTTCAACTTCCTCCTATAACCAAGTGGCGAGTGTCCCGGTATTTGGAGGAAAAAGAGAGAAGCGCTTCAGCGAAGATTTCTTCGAAAGCCTTGGGAAGAGAACGGCAGAATCCAGAACATCTAAAGGGATTCCACAGCTTATCCAGTCCTTGAGCTCCCTATTAGCAGACTTGCGGAAGGAAATAGAGGCCAGCGGCAGAGTCATAAAAATGGGGAAAGTATCGTGGCGAAAAACCGATTGTATGGACGCGAAAACGGGAGGAGCTGTTGTTGACCTAATAGTTCAGATGCAAATATTTTCTTGGCAGGCGCAACGACCAGTAGTTTCTAATTTTAAATGATTAATATTGTATTTGTTTCTCCATAGATTTAGTATTGTAATCCAAATAAAAGTGTAATATATTCTTAAAAAAAAAAAAAAGTCACACCCCCGTAACCCCGAAAACCTACTATATATAAACTATAAATCTACAATGAACGCCTTAACGTATATATAACAACTATGGAGGCAATAACACAATTATTGTTAACAATCATAGTTGTTAATTTTCCCTATTTCCTCCTTGAAAACTTCGGTATATTTTTGTTTAAGTTTCTCCACTGCTTGGGAAGAGAACGGCAGAATCCAGAAAAGAAAGTAAAATGTTTAAAATTCCTACTTGGAGCCTACCAGAAACTGATGACAGCTGCATTCAAAACAAACATTTCATATAGAAACATATCCGTTGCCCAACAGCAAACCAACATTCTGTTTGCTTGCTTCACAATCCTTAGGCAGTCTGCCAATGGAACATCAGGGAACACGAAGGCCAAGGCAGAGTAAAAGTAAGCCTTCACAATCACCTCTCTTTGAACAAAATATACAATCGAGTACAAAACTGCAATAGAATGTGTGAGGTCATCCGCAGAAGAACAGGGCCTCCAATGGTCAAGATTTCAACAGGGGGACGAAAACAATTGGTATGGGATGGCCATGCTTTATCTTGAATTCTTTGCTGCAAATTCATTGAGGCAAACTGAATTGAGACTTGGACATCGAATGTTCCCGATGAAAAAATCGGAGAGCGGCACTGACGCATTCCCTGTCATCAAATATGGAATTACAGGAGCCCACCACATCTTTCTAGAAGGCTGCAACTACCCACCTGAAAAGAGATCCTCAATGTCACACAGTGTCGGCCCACTCACCGCATTACTACTCCACATCAGGACAGACAGGCGATACAGGGACCGATGGACAGGAGCATGCAAGAGGATGATTTCCCATATACCATGCATTGACGAGATATTGGAGGCAGTCAAAGACAGAAAAGCGGAGGAGGTGGCCCCATTGATAAATGTCTTAGCTGATGTACTCTGCTGTACCACTAGCAGACAAGCTCACCGAATGTGCTACCCAATAAATATTTTGTACTCCGTATGGAAACTACCTGTAAACGCTGACAACAAGATAATGCTGGGAGGAAAAGCAAGCACCCTTTCTGGTGGTGATGAGATCTTGGCCAATTTCAATGTCTTTGGGAATGGTGGATTTTACATATACCATGTAGCAGAGAAAATGAACTTTGTAATGGAATGTAACTTCCCAGAACACATGGCAACACAAGTCCTGTTCCACACAATCTTCGGTACATACAACGAGGATCTATCTGTTTTAGAACCAATCACTGATCTGGGGAAAGTCTGTGGTCATAAGGCCAATACACTTGAAGTATTACTCTAAGCTATCCCAAGCGAACCAAACAAACTTTTTAACTTCCTCCTATAACCAAGTGGCGAGTGTCCCGGTATTTGGAGGAAAAAGAGAGAAGCGCTTCGGCGAAGATTTCTTCGAAAGCCTTGGGAAGAGAACGGCAGAATCCAGAACATCTAAAGGGATTCCACAGCTTATCCAGTCCTTGAGCTCCCTATTAGCAGACTTGCGAAAGGAAATAGAGGCCAGCGGCAGAAGCATAAAAATGGGGAAAGTATCGTTGCGAAAAACCGATTGTATGGACGCGAAAACGGGAGGAGCTGTTGTTGACCTAATAGTTCAAGAGAGATGCAAATATTTTCTTGGCAGGCGCAACGACCAGCAGTTTTCAATTTTAAATGATTAATATTGTATTTGTTTCTCCATAGATTTAGTATTGTAATCCAAATAAAAGTGTAATATATTCTTAAAAAAAAAAAAAAGTCACACCCCCGTAACCCCGGAAACCTACTATATATAAACTAGGTAATAACTATAAATCTACAATGAACGCCTTAACGTATATATAACAACTATGGAGGCAATAACACAATTATTGTTAACAATCGTAGTTGTTAATTTTCCCTATTTCCTCCTTGAAAACTTCGGTATATTTTTGTTTAAGTTTCTCCACTGCTTGGGAAGAGAACGGCAGAATCCAGAAAAGAAAGTAAAATGTTTACAATTCCTACTTGGAGCCTACCAGAAACTGATGACAGCTGCATTCAAAACAAACATTTCATATAGAAACATATCCGTTGCCCAACAGCAAACCAACATTCTGTTTGCTTGCTTCACAATCCTTAGGCAGTCTGCCAATGGAACATCAGGGAACACGAAGGCCAAGGCAGAGTACAAGCAAGCCTTCACAATCACCTCTCTGGGAACAAAATATACAATCGAGTACAAAACTGCAATAGAATGTGAGGTCCTCCGCAGAAGAACAGGGCCTCCAATGGTGAAGATATCAACAGGGGGACGAAAACAATTGGTATGGGATGGCCAAGCCTTATCTTGAATTCTTTGCTGCAAATTCATTGAGGCAAACTGAATTGAGACTTGGACATCGAATGTTCCCGATGAAAAAATCGGAGAGCGGCACTGACGCATTCCCTGTCATTAAATATGGAATTACAGGAGCCCACCACATCTTTCTAGAAGGCTGCAGCTACCCACCTGAAAAGAGTTCCTCAATGTCACACAGTGTCGGCCCACTCACCGCATTACTACTCCACATCAGGACAGACAGGCGATACAGGGACCGATGGACAGGAGCATGCAAGAGGATGATGTCCCATATACCATGCATTGACGAGATATTGGAGGCAGTCAAAGACAGAAAAGCGGAGGAGGTGGCCCCATTGATAAATGTCTTAGCTGATGTACTCTGCTGTACCACTAGCAGACAAGCTCACCAAATGTGCTACCCAATAAATATTTTGTACTCCGTATGGAAACTGCCTGTAAACGCTGACAACAAGATAATGCTGGGAGGAAAAGCAAGCACCCTTTCTGGTGGTGATGAGATCTTGGCCAATTTCAATGTCTCTGGGAATGGTGGATTTTACATATACCATGTAGCAGAGAAAATGAACTTTGTAATGGAATGTAACTTCCCAGAACACATGGCAACACAAGTCCTGTTCCACACAATCTTCGGTACATACGAGGATCTATCTGTTTTAGAACAAATCACTGATCTGGGGAAAGTCTGTGGTCATAAGGCCAATACACTTGAAGTATTACTCTAAGCTATCCCAAGCGAACCAAACAAACTTTTTAACTTCCTCCTATAACCAAGAGGCGAGTGTCCCGGTATTTGGAGGAAAAAGAGAGAAGCGCTTCAGCGAAGATTTCTTCGAAAGCCTTGGGAAGAGAACGGCAGAATCCAGAAAAGAAAGTAAAATGTTTAAAATTCTTACTTGGAGCCTACCAGAAACTGATGACAGCTGCATTCAAAACAAACATTTCATATAGAAACATATCCGTTGCCCAACAGCAAACCAACATTCTGTTTGCTTGCTTCACAATCCTTAGGCAGTCTGCCAATGGAACATCAGGGAACACGAAGGCCAAGGCAGAGTACAAGCAAGCCTTCACAATCACCTCTCTGGGAACAAAATATACAATTGAGTACAAAACTGCAATAGAATGTGTGAGGTCCTCCGCAGAAGAACAGGGCCTCCAATGGTCAAGATATCAACAGGGGGACGAAAACAATTGGTATGGGATGGCCATGCCTTATCTTGAATTCTTTGCTGCAAATTCATTGAGGCAAACTGAATTGAGACTTGGACATCGAATGTTCCCGATGAAAAAATCGGAGAGCGGCACTGACGCATTCCCTGTCATCAAATATGGAATTACAGGAGCCCACCAAATCTTTCTAGAATGCTGCACCTACCCACCTGAAAAGAGGTCCTCAATGTCACACAGTGTCGGCCCACTCACCGCATTACTACTCCACATCAGGACAGACAGGCGATACAGGGACCGATGGACAGGAGCATGCAAGAGGATGATGTCCCATATACCATGCATTGACGAGATATTGGAGGCAGTCAAAGACAGAAAAGCGGAGGAGGTGGCCCCATTGATAAATGTCTTAGCTGATGTACTCTGCTGTACCACTAGCAGACAAGCTCACCGAATGTGCTACCCAATAAATATTTTGTACTCCGTATGGAAACTGCCTGTAAACGCTGACAACAAGATAATGCTGGGAGGAAAAGCAAGCACCCTTTCTGGTGGTGATGAGATCTTGGCCAATTTCAATGTCTCTGGGAATGGTGGATTTTACATATACCATGTAGCAGAGAAAATGAACTTTGTAATGGAAGGTAACTTCCCAGAACACATGGCAACACAAGTCCTGTTCCACACAATCTTCGGTACATACAACGAGGATCTATCTGTTTTAGAACAAATCACTGATCTGGGGAACTGACACACCAGAGAGGAGATGGGAAAGCACTTTCAAGGATCAACGAGGTCCGGAAAGTCTGTGGTCATAAGGCCAATACACTTGAAGTATTACTCTAAGCTATCCCAAGTGTGAAGTGAATTCTAACAAATATATTTAACACTCAGTATAGTGGTTTGTATAATAATTCCAAAGTATGTTTATTATTTTATTAATAAACATCACCTTGTGTTATTACAACAAATCGAGTATACGTGATGAAAGAAAGTATAAATAGATATTTGTTAGTATTCACGAGGTTCCTTTTTAAAACATAAACGATAGAGTCAACGACTGCCCTACTTAATGCCAGTCGTTATGTTTTGGGGTACTTCTTGAAGTATACATATATGTAGATAATCCCCTTATCAATAAAGTAATTTGAAGTGTAATGACTATATATTGGAAGCAGCTTAACCTATAACCAGAACTTATTACATGGCGACCGTGACAAATGTTGAAAAATGGGCAATTCAGAATCAACAAAGCAGGACGTAAAGGAAACTGGAGTGGTAAATTCTAATTTCATAGTTCAAGAACAGGCAGTAAGAATTGGTAGTGAAGCTCGTATACTATTGTATATAATAACAATCACTCTATTGCTAAAATTTGGATGGTCTGTTTGGAAAACCTACAGAAGGCAGTTGAAGAAAAAGTTAATGAGGAGAGCTACATTCGAGGGGATTACGAGGGGTAAGCCTACATTCTGATTTATTTTATTCTGATGACCAGTAATTTTGTTAAATTTTTACTGTCGATTTTTATGTTCTATAAATAAATATTGTTGTGATGAGTAGGCTGAATATCGCATGGACTGTGCTTTGTTTTGGAAAATCGCTAGGATTGCAATATTAATAAGTTCAAGGCCATGACATGGGATCAAGTTGAAACAAAGTTGAACGGTTTAGTAGCTGAAATAAATAAAACTAGTAAGAGAGCACTAAAAAAACAGGTACCAAAAAGTAAGGAAATTAGGGAAGATATCATTTTAAATTTAATTAATAATTTTAATGCTTACACATCAGTAGTCAATAAATGTTGGAATCAGTTAGAGGAAAATCAACGGAAATTTTGTAAAGTAAATTTTGATTGCTTGAGAGATAAGGAAGTAAGGGTATTTCAAGTTTTATCCTGCAAATATTTGATACCTACTTCGTGTGTTAAATCAATAGCGACTGAAGTGTTTGAGAAAGAGAGTGATAGCGAGGAGAGTGACAGTGAAGAAAATATGGCGCTAAACATACAAGAATTCTTCAATTTGGCAAGCAAGGTGATCCCCACAGAGTTTGACGGAACACCGAATAAATTACGTAGTTTTATTGATGGATTGGTCCTTCTCAAGGCAAATGCAGCAGGACAGGAGTTAAATGCAGTTTATTTTGTTAAGACGAGGTTGACAGGGAAGGTTAGAACACTGATCACTAATGAGGTTTCACTGGATGAGATAGTTCTTACTCTACAGCAGGGCATCAAAGGAGATAGTCCCAGTTTGTTGATAGCGAAGTTAGGGCGGCATAGGCAGAATAATAAGGATCTAGTTGGTTACGTGTCGGAGGTGGAGCAGTTAGCGGATAGATTAAATGCGGCTTACGTGGCTGAGGGCATGCCCGTTAATTTGGCACAAAAATACACCACCGAGGTGACCACAAAATCCTTGATTCAAAATGTTAGCTCAGAGGCAGCAAAGCTAGTCCTGATGGCGGGTAATTTTACAACTACGCAGGAGGTGCTGACAAAATTGGTATCTGTTGATGTGACGTCCGAGGTAGGAAATGTACTAAGTTACCAGGTACAGAGACAAGGGCATGAATATAGGGGACCAGGTTGGAGAGTTACTGGTGATGCGAACAATTACAGAAATTATGGGGTGCCTGGAGGCCGAAAGCAGAATAGAAGAGACAATGGTCAATATGGCAGGAACCGTGAATTTGTAGAAAGTAGGTACCCTAATAATAGGTACAATAGGAATAATTGGAACTCCAGTGGGGGTCGGAATAACAGTAGGTACACGGAGATGAATGTAAGGATGTGTGAGATGACAGAAGTTGATCCAGATAATAGTGAGAATGCAGCGGGGTTTCAAGGAGATCCTCGGGTATAATTAAGTCTAAGGTAAATTTTATTTTCAATATAGACCTGACACTTTCAAATTTTGTGACAATTTACACTAATGTGGGTAATGCATATCAAAATTTTATAGTTGACACAGGAGCAGATTTATCCCTCATTAAACGTTCAAGGGTGTTAGAAATGCAAAGGATTCTAGCGACAGGAAAATTAAATATAAAGGGGGTCACTGAAGGTGTAACGCAGACGCTGGGTAAAATGGAGGTTTCTTTGCATATAGGCAATATAGTATTACGGCATATTTTTCATGTGGTAGACGAGGATTTCCCTATCCCAGCGGAAGGCATTATAGGTAGAGATTTCTTGACTAGGTACAGATGTAGGTTAGATTATTCTAAGTGGGCATTGTACATAAATTATGCAGGGAAAAAAGAGGTAGTCGTTAAAATTTTCAATAGTCCAGAGCACGATACGGTAGCAGTACCGCGAAGGTGTGAAGTTTTTCGAATGATAGAATGGTTTAAAAAATTGGAAGATGAGGCTGTAGTGGACCAACAGGAGTTACTTCCAGGAGTTTTTGTGGCTAGGGGCATAGTTTCGAGAGATAGTCCATATGTGAGAATTTTAAATACAAATAATGAAAGTGTGTCAGTTAAGACAAATAACATTAAAATTACTAGCTTAAAAATGTTTCATGTTTTTAGAGTTAGGAATGAACAAAACGAGAGAGAGAGGGAATTAGGAAAGGTATTGAATTTAGATGTGCCTGAATACGTAAAAAATGATATAGTGAAGTTGTGTAATGAATATGCCGATGTATTCGCTTTAAAAAATGATATTTTAACACATAATAATTTTTATGAGCAAAAGTTATTGGTAAAAGATAACAGCCCAGTATATATTAAAAACTATCGAACACCTCATTATCAACGTGAAGAATTAAATAAGCAAGTTAAAAAACCTCATTGACAACGGCATTGTACAGGGTGCGGCATCATAACTTCCTTTTTTGAAATGCGCGCCATTTAGACTGTAAAGATCGTAGTGGGCGGAGACGGCTCTTATTCGGTAGGCGTACATCTAAAGTTTTGTTCCCCATCCGGTCAGTCGCCACGATGCGTTGGAACAGTGAGCAGCGTGCATTTGCCGTTGAGGCGTACTCTTCGAATGGACGTTCTGTGATCGCAACTCAGCGTGCCTTTCGAAATCGTTTCAATATAGCCCCGGCAGGGCCTGTACCAGATCGGAAATCAATCGTTACATGGGTCGGTACATTCAGACAAACCGGTAGTGTGACCAGACGAAGAATTGGAGTTCATCGACCCATTAGAACACCTGAAAACATTGAAGCCGTGAGAGCCTCAATATTGCGATCCCCACGGCGCTCTGCCCGCAAACATGCGTCTGCCCTTAGACTTTCCGATCGTTCAGTGAGGCGAATTCTTCACGATGATCTTCATTACCATCCGTACAAGTTGGCGTGTGTTCAACAACTCTTCGTGCGTGACTTCAATTCTCGGAGGAATGCGTGTGAGGTTTTTCTCGAAAATGTTCCTGAGGACGCAATTGTTTTTTTCAGTGATGAGGCCCATTTCCACTTAAGTGGATACGTTAACAAACAAAACATGCGTTACTGGGCCGACACCAACCCCCGCGAGTTGCATCAACGACCCCTGCATTCCCCTAAAGTTACAGTGTGGTGTGCAATTTCCTCTGCTGGGATAATTGGTCCCTGGTTTTTTGAAGAAAATGGGGAAACAGTGACAGTGAATTCTGACCGGTATGTGAACATGTTGGATGATTTTTTATTCCCCCGACTTGATGAACTAGATTTAGGGGACGTTTGGTTTCAACAAGATGGCGCAACGGCCCACACTTCAAGGGCATCGATGGCTGTATTGAGGGAATACTTTCCGGGGCGCCTCATCTCAATTAGGGGCGATTTGGAATGGCCAGCCCGCTCCCCGGATTTGGCCCCGTGCGATTTTTTTTTGTGGGGATTTTTAAAATCCCGTGTTTATGTCAACCGTCCCAGAACATTAGAAGGTCTCAAAGCCAATATTCGGGCTGAAATTGCCAACATACCAGTTGACATGCTGGAAAGGGTTATGATAAACGCCAGAAATCGGCTCATTCAGTGTATTGACAATGGGGGGCGTCATCTACCGGACATGATTTTTAAAACTGTGTGAAGCAAAACTTTAAATATGTACCTACATTATTAAAAAAATAATAAAAACTTCTAATCTATAAAATGGAATTTATTGCGTTTTGAAATAAGGAAGTTATGATGCCGCACCTTGTAGAACCTTCTTATTCAGAATATAACAGTCCGGTGTTACTTGTGCCGAAGAAGTCTCAGGATGGTGAAAAAGGTTGGAGATTATGTATCGATTTTCGTCAATTAAATAAAAAATTAGTAACAGACAACTTCCCATTGCCAAGAATAGATTCAATTTTGGATCAGTTAGGGAGATCCAAATGGTTTTCAGTAATCGATTTAATGTCAGGGTTCCATCAAATTCCACTAGAGCAATCATCTCGTAAATTTACTTCCTTTAGTACAGACTCTGGTGCATTTCAGTTCACTAGGCTACCTTTCGGATTGAATGTAAGTCCAAACAGTTTTTCCAGAATGATGTCTTTAGCTTTCTCGGGATTGACAGCCGACAAAGCATTCCTATATCTGGATGACATAATTATATGTGGAGCTTCAGAAAAACATCATCTTAAAAATCTACAGCAGGTATTTCAGGTTTGCAGGAAGTTCAATCTTAAATTAAACCCGCAAAAATGCAAATTCTTCAGGAAGGAAGTCACTTATTTAGGTCATTGTCTATCTAACGATGGGGTTCTCCCGGACAAATCGAAGTTTCAAGAGATAGAACAGTATCCAACGATTCGTAGCTTTCTGTAATTATTACAGACGATTTATTCCTAAATTTGCAGAAATATGTATTCCATTAAACAATCTTGCACGGAAAAATGTTAAATTTTTTTGGTGTGACAAGTGTGAGAATTCGTTCCAGAGGCTGAAACGGGCGCTGATTAGTCCTTCCATTTTGAAATATCCTGATTTCAATAAGCAATTTATTCTGACAACAGATGCTTCTAACAATGCTTGCTCAGCAATTTTAAGCCAAACTTACGATGGGATAGATTTACCAATAGCTTATGCGTCACGTAGTTTTAATAAAAGTGAATTAAATAAACCAATAATTTTAAAGGAATTATTAGCAATACATTGGGGCATAAATGATTTTAAATGCTATTTGTATGGGTCACCCAGATTTATTGTGAAAAGTGACCATAAACCTTTAACGCATTTATTTTCAATGACGGACCCTACGTCGAAATTAACTAGAGTTAGGCTAGATTTAGAAGAATATGATTTTGAAATACAATACATTCAAGGGAAAGATAACCCGGCAGATAGTCTGTCCAGGATAACATTGGATGAATTAAAACAATTACACGAAGATAATGCGCATGTACTGGCAATAACAAGAGCTGCGGCACGAAAGTCAGGTAACATTGGAGAGAAAAGAGTGCAAAAAAATAAGGCAGTTACAGAAATAAGGAAGCCCCCCATAATTAAGGCACTAAATAATGTCGAGGTATTAAAATTACCAGTTCTACGTTGTGGAATAAACCCTACCTCTCTTAGGTTGAGCGTAAGGCACAAAGGTAGATTCATGTTCGACAGAAAATACGGAACTGATGGAAATAGCTTTGACTTAGGACAAACGCTAGTAGAGTTGAATAAACTCGCAGGGACGTATAGATTGGAAAAAGTAAAGATGTTCGCAAACGACGACTTAATTAAAAAATATACATGGGAAATGCTAATAAGACAGGCTGCGGATATATTACCACAACTACAAATAGTAGTGTGTGACGTACCTAGACTCATAACAGATCGAAAAGAGATAAAAGCAATATTAGACAAGTATCATAACTATGCCATGACTGGAGGACATTGCGGAGCGACTAGAATGATGAGGAAAGTAAGAACCAGTTTTAGGTGGAGAAGGATGAGCTTAGATATAAAAAATTTCGTAAAACAGTGCCACAAATGTCAGGTAAACAAAGCAAAACCGGGTCACCACGAACCATTAGTACTTACAGATACGCCACAACAAGCATTCGATATAGTGTCAATCGACACTATAGGGCCATTCCAGAAAAATTATGAAGACAATGTATATTGCGTAACCATACAATGCGAACTAACAAAGTATGTGGTAATGATTCCAGTAAGAAATAAGGAGGCCAATACAATTGCCAGGGCGATATTCGAACACTTCATAACAATTTATGGAGTAATGAAACAGGTTCGCACAGATTTAGGTACAGAATATAAAAACGAAGTACTATTAGAATTAGGGAAACTTTCAAATATAGATCATAAATTTTCTTCAGCATATCATAGCCAAACCATAGGGGGGTGTGAGAGAAACCATAGAGTATTTAATGAGTATTTGAGAAATTTCACAAATGAATGTAAGAATGACTGGGATAAATGGTGTAGGTTGTATGCTTTTTGTTATAATACCACCCCAAACAGCTATCACGGGTACACATCCTTTGAATTGGTGTTTGGTAGACCTAACAACTTACCAGAAAACCTAACAAAGGGCATCCAACCTATATACAACATAGATGCCTATGAACAGGAGGTAAGGTATAAGCTGCAGGTGGCACATGAAAGAGCCCGACAATTTCTTAACAAATATAAGGAAAAAAGAAAAGAAAATTTAGACTTAACAGCTAGGGAATTGAAATTAAAAATAGGAGAATTAGTACTACTTACAAATGAAAATAGAAATAAACTAGATCCTTGGTATAAAGGTCCCTATAAAATTGTCAAAACAGACGGGGTCAATTGCAGTATTCAGTCAGCTCAAGGTAAGGTAGAAACTGTTCATAAGAATAGAATATATCCGTATGATGGGCAGAGCCCCGTGGCACCAAGTGAAGACAGTGAAATTCAGTGAACACTATCCGTGAATTTAGAACAAATTTCTAAGTTATTTAATGTGCCTACTCACTGAACTATATAAACTATGTATTTATTTATTTTTAGGAAGGACAGTCTATATATAAAAATATCATCGGTTTTTAGAAACGATTTATTGTCATAGAAGTTTTTAGGAGTGTTTTATTTTTAGGTTTTTAAATTAGTATAGACATATTTATAGTGTAGAAAATTTGAATTTTATTTTACTTATATTTTCTTTTATTTATATTTTGTAAGTGTTTAGCAATAACAATGTGATAACAGGCCATTGGTTTGTAAACATAGCATTGTATTGTAAAACTAAAACATAATGACAAGGTCAAAGTACAGTCAGCAAAAAAAAAGTAGGTTACAACATTGCAGACTCAACTCGGTCAGTTACCTGACTTTGTAATAACAACTTCCCTCGTCTTGTAAAGGGGGAAGGTGTGAAGTGAATTCTAACAAATATATCTAACACTCAGTATAGTGGTTTGTATAATAATTCCAAAGTATGTTTATTATTTTATTAATAAACATCACCTTGTGTTATTACAACAAATCGAGTATACGTGATGAAAGAAAGTATAAATAGATATTTGTTAGTATTCACGAGGTTCCTTTTTAAAACATAAACGATAGAGTCAACGACTGCCCTACTTAATGCCAGTCGTTATGTTTTGGGGTACTTCTTGAAGTATACATATATGTAGATAATCCCCTTATCAATAAAGTAATTTGAAGTGTAATGACTATATATTGGAAGCAGCTTAACCTATAACCAGAACTTATTACACAAGCGAACCACACAAACTTTTTAACTTCCTCCTATAACCAAGTGGCGAGTGTCCCGGTATTTGGAGGAAAACGAGAAAAGCGCTTCAGCGAAGATTTCTTCGAAAGCCTTGGAAACTGCCTGTAAACGCTGACAACAAGATAATGCTGGGAGGAAAAGCAAGCACCCTTTCTGGTGCTGATGAGATCTTGGCCAATTTCAATGTCTCTGGGAATGGTGGATTTTACATATACCATGTAGCAGAGAAAATGAACTTTGTAATGGAAGGTAACTTCCCAGAACACATGGCAACACAAGTCCTGTTCCACACAATCTTCGGTACATACAACGAGGATCTATCTGTTTTAGAACAAATCACTGATCTGGAGAACTGAAACACCAGAGAGGAGATGGGAAAGCACTTTCAAGGATCAACGAGCTCCGGAAAGTCTGTGGTCATAAGGCCAATACACTTGAAGTAACGACCAGTAGTTTTTAATTTTAAATGATTAATATTGTATTTGTTTCTCCATAGATTTAGTATTGTAATCCAAATAAAAGTGTAATATATTCTTAAAAAAAAAAAAGTCACACCCCCGTAACCCCGGAAACCTACTATATATAAACTAGGTAATAACTATAAATCTACAATGAACGCCTTAACGTATATATAACAACTATGGAGGCAATAACACAATTATTGTTAACAATCGTAGTTGTTAATTTTCCCCATTTCCGCCTTGAAAACTTCGGTATATTTTTGTTTAAGTTTCTCCACTGCTTGGGAAGAGAACGGCAGAATCCAGAAAAGAAAGTAAAATGTTTAAAATTCCTACTTGGAGCCTACCAAAAACTGATGACAGCTGCATTCAAAACAAACATTTCATATAGAAACATATCCGTTGCCCAACAGCAAACCAACATTCTGTTTGCTTGCTTCACAATCCTTAGGCAGTCTGCCAATGGAACATCGGGGAACACGAAGGCCAAGGCAGAGTAAAAGCAAGCCTTCACAATCACCTCTCTGGGAACAAAATATACAATCGAGTACAAAACTGCAATAGAATGTGTGAGGACCTCCGCAGAAGAACAGGGCCTCCAATGGTCAAGATTTCAACAGGGGGACGAAAACAATTGGTATGGGATGGCCATGCCTTATCTTGAATTCTTTGCTGCAAATTCATTAAGGCAAACTGAATCGAGACTTGGACATCGAATGTTCCCGATGAAAAAATCGGAGAGCGGCACTGACGCATTCCCTGTCATCAAATATGGAATTACAGGAGCCCACCACATCTTTCTAGAAGGCTGCACCTACCCACCTGAAAAGAGATCCTCGATGTCACACAGTGTCGGCCCACTTACCGCATTACTACTCCACATCAGGACAGACAGGCGATACAGGGACCGATGGACAGAAGCATGCAAGAGGATGATGTCCCATATACCATGCATTGACGAGATATTGGAGGCAGTCAAAGACAGAAAAGCGGAGGAGGTGGCCCCATTGATAAATGTCTTAGCTGATGTACTCTGCTGTACCACTAGCAGACAAGCTCACCGAATGTGCTACCCAATAAATATTTTGTACTCCGTATGGAAACTGCCTGTAAACGCTGACAACAAGATAATGCTGGGAGGAAAAGCAAGCACCCTTTCTGGTGGTGATGAGATCTTGGCCAATTTCAATGTCTCTGGGAATGGTGGATTTTACATATACCATGTAGCAGAGAAAATGAACTTTGTAATGGAAGGTAACTTCCCAGAACACATGGCAACACAAGTCCTGTTCCACACAATCTTCGGTACATACAACGAGGATCTATCTGTTTTAGAACAAATCACTGATCTGGGGAACTGGAACACCAGAGAGGAGATGGGAAAGCACTTTCAAGGATCAACGAGCTCCGGAAAGTCTGTGGTCATAAGGCCAATACACTTGAAGTATTACTCTAAGCTATCCCAAGCGAACCAAACAAACTTTTTAACTTCCTCCTATAACCAAGTGGCGAGTGTCCCGGTATTTGGAGGAAAAAGAGAGAAGCGCTTCGGCGAAGATTTCTTCGAAAGCCTTGGGAAGAGAACGGCAGAATCCAGAACATCTAAAGGGATTCCACAGCTTATCCAGTCCTTGAGCTCCCTATTAGCAGACTTGCGGGAGGAAATAGAGGCCAGCGGCAGAGTCATAAAAATGGGGAAAGTATCGTGGCGAAAAACCGATTGTATGGACGCGAAAACGGGAGGAGCTGTTGTTGACCTAATAGTTCAAGAGAGATGCAAATATTTTCTTGGCAGGCGCAACGACCAGTAGTTTTTAATTTTAAATGATTAATATTGTATTTGTTTCTCCATAGATTTAGTATTGTAATCCAAATAAAAGTGTAATATATTCTTAAAAAAAAAAAAAATTGACACCCCCGTAACCCCGGAAACCTACTATATATAAACTAGGTAATAACTATAAATCTACAATGAACGCCTTAACATATATATAACAACTATGGAGGCAATAACACAATTATTGTTAACAGTCGTAGTTGTTAATTTTCCCTATTTCCTCCTTGAAAACTTCGGTATATTTTTGTTTAAGTTTCTCCACTGCTTGGGAAGAGAACGGCAGAATCCAGAAAAGAAAGTAAAATGTTTAAAATTCCTACTTGGAGCCTACCAGAAACTGATGACAGCTGCATTCAAAACAAACATTTCATATAGAAACATATCCGTTGCCCAACAGCAAACCAACATTCTGTTTGCTTGCTTCACAATCCTTAGGCAGTCTGCCAATGGAACATCAGGAAACACGAAGGCCAAGGCAGAGTAAAAGCAAGCCTTCACAATCACCTCTCTGGGAACAAAATATACAATCGAGTACAAAACTGCAATAGAATGTGTGAGGTCCTCCGCAGAAGAACAGGGCCTCCAATGGTCAAGATTTCAACAGGGGGACGAAAACAATTGGTATGGGATGGCCATGCCTTATCTTGAATTATTTGCTGCAAATTCATTGAGGCAAACTGAATTGAGACTTGGACATCGAATGTTCCCGATGAAAAAATCAGAGAGCGGCACTGACGCATTCCCTGTCATCAAATATGGAATTACAGGAGCCCACCACATCTTTCTAGAAGGCTGCACCTACCCACCTGAAAAGAGATCCTCAATGTCACACAGTGTCGGCCCACTCACCGCATTACTACTCCACATCAGGACAGACAGGCGATACAGGGACCGATGGACAGGAGCATGCAAGAGGATGATGTCCCATATACCATGCATTGACGAGATATTGGAGGCAGTCAAAGACAGAAAAGCGGAGGAGGTGGCCCCATTGATAAATGTCTTAGCTGATGTACTCTGCTGTACCACTAGCAGACAAGCTCACCGAATGTGCTACCCAATAAATATTTTGTACTCCGTATGGAAACTGTCTGTAAACGCTGACAACAAGATAATGCTGGGAGGAAGAGCAAGCACCCTTTCTGGTGGTGATGAGATCTTGGCCAATTTCAATGTCTCTGGGAATGGTGGATTTTACATATACCATGTAGCAGAGAAAATGAACTTTGTAATGGAATGTAACTTCCCAGAACACATGGCAACACAAGTCCTGTTCCACACAATCTTCGGTACATACAACGAGGATCTATCTGTTTTAGAACAAATCACTGATCTGGGGAAAGTCTGTGGTCATAAGGCAAATACACTTGAAGTATTACTCTAAGCTATCCCAAGCGAACCAAACAAACTTTTTAACTTCCTCCTATAACCAAGTGGCGAGTGTCCCGGTATTTGGAGGAAAAAGAGAGAAGCGCTTCAGGCGAAGATTTCTTCGAAAGCCTTGGGAAGAGAACGGCAGAATCCAGAACATCTAAAGGGATTCCACAGCTTATCCAGTCCTTGAGCTCCCTATTA
The DNA here is from genome assembly GCA_947563755.1 of Lochmaea crataegi. Taxonomy (NCBI): domain Eukaryota; kingdom Metazoa; phylum Arthropoda; class Insecta; order Coleoptera; family Chrysomelidae; genus Lochmaea; species Lochmaea crataegi. Next base: position 41,056,158 of record OX387433.1, on the reverse strand, counting down.
GCAGACTTGCGGAAGGAAATAGAGGCCAGCGGCAGAGTCATAAAAATGGGGAAAGTATCGTGGCGAAAAACCGATTGTATGGACGCGAAAACGGGAGGAGCTGTTGTTGACCTAATAGTTCAAGAGAGATGCAAATATTTTCTTGGCAGGCGCAACGACCAGTAGTTTTTAATTTTAAATGATTAATATTGTATTTGTTTCTCCATAGATTTAGTATTGTAATCCAAATAAAAGTGTAATATATTCTTAACAAAAAAAAAAAAAAAAAAAAAAAAAAGTCACACCCCCGTAACCCCGGAAACCTACTATATATAAACTAGGTAATAACTATAAATCTACAATGAGCGCCTTAACGTATATATAACAACTATGGAGGCAATAACACAATTATTGTTAACAATCGTAGTTGTTAATTTTCCCTATTTCCTCCTTGAAAACTTCGGTATATTTTTGTTCAAGTTTCTCCACTGCTTGGGAAGAGAACGGCAGAATCCAGAAAAGAAAGTAAAATGTTTAAAATTCCTACTTGGAGCCTACCAGAAACTGATGACAGCTGCATTCAAAACAAACATTTCATATAGAAACATATCCGTTGCCCAACAGCAAACCAACATTCTGTTTTCTTGCTTCACAATCGTTAGGCAGTCTGCCAATGGAACATCAGGGAACACGAAGGCCAAGGCAGAGTAAAAGCAAGCCTTCACAATCACCTCTCTGGGAACAAAATATACAATCGAGTACAAAACTGCAATAGAATGTGTGAGGTCCTCCGCAGAAGAACAGAGCCTTCAATGGTCAAGATTTCAACAGGGGGACGAAAACAATTGGTATGGGATGGCCATGCCTTATCTTGAATTCTTTGCTGCAAATTCATTGAGGCAAACTGAATTGAGACTTGGACATCGAATGTTCCCGATGAAAAAATCGGAGAGCGGCACTGACGCATTCCCTGTCATCAAATATGGAATTACAGGAGCCCACCACATCTTTCTAGAAGGCTGCACCTACCCACCTGAAAAGAGATCCTCAATGTCACACAGTGTCGGCCCACTCACCTCATTACTACTCCACATCAGGACAGACAGGCGATACAGGGACCGATGGACAGGAGCATGCAAGAGGATGATGTCCCATATACCATGCATTGACGAGATATTGGAGGCAGTCAAAGACAGAAAAGCGGAGGAGGTGGCCCCATTGATAAATGTCTTAGCTGATGTACTCTGCTGCACCACTAGCAGACAAGCTCACCGAATGTGCTACCCAATAAATATTTTGTACTCCGTATGGAAACTGCCTGTAAACGCTGACAACAAGATAATGCTGGGAGGAAAAGCAAGCATCCTTTCTGGTGGTGATGAGATCTTGGCCAATTTCAATGTCTCTGGGAATGGTGGATTTTACATATACCATGTAGCAGAGAAAATGAATTTTGTAATGGAAGGTAACTCCCCAGAACACATGGCAACACAAGTCCTGTTCCACACAATCTTCGGTACATACAACGAGGATCTATCTGTTTTAGAACAAATCACTGATCTGGGGAACTGGAACACCAGAGAGGAGATGGGAAAGCACTTTCAAGGATCAACGAGCTCCGGAAAGTCTGTGGTCATAAGGCCAATACACTTGAAGTATTACTCTAAGCTATCCCAAGCGAACCAAATAAACTTTTTAACTTCCTCCTATAACCAAGTGGCGAGTGTCCCGGTATTTGGAGGAAAAAGAGAGAAGCGCTTCAGCGAAGATAGCAGACTTGCGGAAGGAAGTAGAGGCCAGCGGCAGAGTCATAAAAATGGGGAAAGTATCGTGGCGAAAAACCGATTGTATGGACGCGAAAACGGGAGGAGCTGGTGTTGACCTAATAGTTCAAGAGAGATGCAAATATTTTCTTGGCAGGCGCAACGACCACAGTAGTTTTTAATTTTAAATGATTAATATTGTATTTTCTCCATAGATTTAGTATTGTAATCCAAATAAAAGTGTAATATATTCTTTAAAAAAAAAAAAAAAAAAAAAAAAAAAAAAACAAACTAGGTAATAACTATAAATCTACAATGAACGCCTTAACGTATATATAACAACTATGGAGGCAATAACACAATTATTGTTAACAATCAGTACAGAACAAAACACACAATTTAATAAAATAGACAAGAAAATGGAACAGCAAAAGCAAGATTTTAAACAACAGTTCACAAAAATAGACAGAAAATGGAGAATATTGAAGAAAAATTGAAATTACAAAAAGAAAAGTGGGAAGAAATGGAAAAGAAATTAAATACACAAATTCAGGAACAAATCAACAACAAAATGGAACAGGCCAAAGAAGAAATTACTGAAACAGCTAAAAGAAGATGGGATGAATTCGCAAGAAGGGTCATAACAAATGAAAAGAATTTAGAAGAATTGGAAAAGAATATTGAATTAGGATTCACAGAAAACATGGGAATAACAGAACAGAATCAATTTCAATTAAAAAGGGAACTAGAAAGAAAAATAAAAGAAAACCAAGAAAATCAACAAAGAATAAATGAAATTTTTGAGAAAAACATAAATGATCAAAATTGGAACTATCAAGGAAAAAATAAACAAGAAAATAAACAATGGGAAGAAAGGATAAAAGAACAAGAGCTATATTTACAAGAATTGCAAAATAACATGGTAAAGAAAATACAGAAACAAATGGAAGAATTAAAGCAGAAAGCCTCTCTTTCCAATAATTCTAATCGTTTACCTGGTGTACACCAATTATATTCCATTCTTGGTAATTCTAGTGGTAACACTAATAAATTATCTGGCTCAATTGAACAATTACATCCTAACGTATTTCTGAGAACTCTGAAAAACAGAGGTAAACATTTTAATAATTTTGACGATTTAAAGGAATTTATTCGCAGCAATTTAACAGATCAGGCTCTGACTTGGTTTAATGGCTATGAAAATCACATAAACAGTTTTAATGAATTTGAAGCACTTTTTCTCCGAACATATTGGAGAGAAAGTAATCAATCCTTGTTTCGGGAAAGATTATGCTCTGGTAAGTTTGATCACAACAAAAATTCTACTATGTATAATTATACTTTGAGCCTATTTTGGCAAGCACAATTTTTAGAGCCACATATAGGAGAAGCAGAGCTTATCATATTAAGATCTAGGCACTTTAAACCTACAATAGCCGAAACTATAGCCATTCAACATATTAAATCTTTTGAGCAACTAACCAACTACTTAAATCGTATTGAAAGAAATGTAACTAAAACAAATACACCAAACAAAAAAACTCAACAAAATTTCAATTTTTCCAATCACCAAAACCAAAACAAAAATACAAATTACAATAACAATAAATGTAATAATAACAACAATAGAAATAATAGCAATAACTACACTTCTAACTACAGACAAAACAATTATAATAATAATAACAATAAACACTTCTCTAATTATCCTGCTAACAATAATAGGTACAATAATAATCGTAATTATGATCCTAATTCTAATAATACCTACAATCACCGCATTAATTAACAAAATCAGAGATATTATAACTCTAATTCTAATCAAAACGAAAATTATCATAGAGAAAGAAGAAATTCCGATGGAAACATCAGAAGAAATCAGAACTTTCAAAATCACGAAAATACCAGAAGGGTTAATTACATGCAACGATCGCGGAGTCATGAACGCGAGCAAAATCATACAAATAATGAACAATTTTAACATTTAGAACGAACTAGATCTTCGGAATCCATAAATCGTCCATATGAGTAGCAACTATGCCAGTTGCTTATGTTGCAGGGTTTATCATAAAATCTATTTTAAAATGTGTCAACTGTGAGGATTTGAAACAATATTTTATTGTCAAATTCTGATGAACCTCACAATTTATTTATAAGTTTTAAAGAGTGGGATCCAACAACTGGAAGATTAGTTTATCCTCCAGAAGAACCTGTTATTTTAGTAGGAAGTGCCATAACTTTATCAGAAGATTTTCTTGAAAGTAATTGTAATATACCCAATACTTCAAGGCATCTAAAATGTTATGTTCAGCTGTTGTGCTTTAGCTGAACATAACATTTTATTAAAACATACAGCTTACTTTGATGATATTTCAATAGTTTATAGTGAATCACATAACTTTAAGAGAAATTGTTTAGAGATGTTTGAAACAGTATCCAATAAGAATACCTTGAATAAAAAAAGAGACACACCACATTTAATGCAATTTTTTTCCTTTTTACTTAAAATTAATAAAAATAATGTTAACGATGAATCGTTTGAGTCAGTACAATAAATTGAATGACATTTTTCATATTATTATATCATATTAATAGTTTTCCGGTTTCTTTTAAAACTTTCTTTTTGACAAGGCTAATTTCTTCCTTATTGGATGTCCTATATTGGCCAGGGCCAGGGCCAGTGGCGGACTAAATTAATTTAGAAAAGTATCAATTTAAAGATTAATTTTAAGAAGGGTGCTGACTGTGACAAAAAAATGAGTAAACATTTCAAATGTTGTCAACAGAAACCGTTTAATAATTATGTGTGTATAAATTGTGCAAGCAATTTTCATCCCAGCTGCCTAGAAAGACTTGAAAAGAATGTAAAAATCATAGATGGATATAAAATTATTTGTTCAGATGGGTGTCAGCGAAACTCTATAGATAATCAGAATTGTGATGAAATGACTAATATTAACTATTCAGTGTTACCTACTTAGCTAGAAGAACAGGAACTAATTATAAACAACTTTAAAAGAAAAATCGATGATTTAGAATTCATAAACAATGACTTGGAAATTAAAATTACGGACTTTGAAAACACAGTCTTGAACTTGGAAAAACTGAAAGAGGAGATGATTGAATTGCAACAGAATATGTTAGACTCAATAAGAATACTTAAAGAAGGTAACAAAGTGTGCAAAGGAGAACTAGAGAGTGAAAGAGTGAACCTAGGGAAAAATGTGGATGTATTTGACAGTCAAGTGCAGGAAGTCAATAGGGTTTGTGCACCTGTGACCATAGAGAAAAACAGCAATAACATTTTTTCAATTCTATCTGATCAACATGGACGTAATCTTGGTAATTTATTAAGTTCAAGGACAAATGCAAGGGTACAAACTTTCATAAAACCTTTCGCAAGTTTTAGTAATGTAATAGCTTTGAATATAGAACACACAGGAAGGAGCATTGCGCTGTCTGCACGAAACCGAATATGCGACGGAAGCGGCCATCTTGATCAACCAACTATGACTCATTATTGTGGTTGTTCTTTGTGATTGTTGTATTCGACGTTGATGTTTCGCAGTTTTGAATGCAAATTAAACGTTAAATTAGTGTAGCTTTGTAATTTTTGTAGTTTCGTGCGTGTAGTTATTAATTTAAAATAATATTGACAATACCATTTGTGTATATATGTAAAATTTAAGAGACTAAAGAAAATGGTTAGTTGTGCATGCTGTGGCTGTTCCCTGACACCCAAAAATAAAAATTCTGGTGAGTAAAGGTGCTAGGAGAGTTCCGCCTATTGGCGGAGGCGCTAACATGGGAATCTCCATAAGAAAATCGCGAAAAAAGCTAAGGTTCATTCTGGCAAATTTGGATTCTAATGTGGGTTCACACCGGCAACCGGACTGAGGGTGGGTTTACACCGGCAACCGGACCGGACCGTATATACTTGAAATGATTTTAAAATTTTAGCTCCATTCCCCAGATTCCAATTTCCACCTAGTACCTCAGAGTCTAGGCCCACCCCCAAATGTTTAGCACCCCCAAATTCAAGCACCCACCCCAATCTTCAACCCACTCTGCAAATTTACACTCAGCCACCTTTGAAAAATCCTCGTCGATTTATTTTAAGTTAAAAAAACTTTCGCCGGAGTCTGGGCGCGAACCATCAACCTTCGCGTCTGAAACAATGCGTCTAACGAACATGGATGGCTATTCGCACTCATATGTGAATGATGCAAGGAGAGGTATAAAAAAAATAATCTGAGTGCATTTATGTGTTCAGCTTGTTTTGAAGTAAAATAGACTTCAGGATAAGTCTAGTATGCACAGGTACATTAAAAATTTAAACAAAGTATATCAAAAAACACATCATGACAAGTGGTATATCATTGACCTTATTCTCTAGTATACGAAACATTCTTTTACCATATACAGAGTGTTGCAAAATTATAGTTCGCGAAGTTAATCAACTGACGTATCACTGAAAAGACATTAACGTCCAGTACCGTTATGACAAGTGACATATCGTTGAAAAACACCTCATAAAACATTCTTTCAACATATATAGGGTGTATCATTAGAGTACAAAGACAAGTGACATATCGTTGAAAAGGGTATCTAGATACGTCTCACATATACAGGGTGTATCATTAGAGTACAAAGAAAAAATCAGGTGCATTAACCTTCTAGATACGTCTTACGTACCTATACAGGGTGTATTATTAGAGTACATAGAAAAAATCAGGTGACATTTTGTTATATAAAAGTTGATGAATATACAGAATGTTCAAAACGACGTATCGTTTGAAAGGTTTTCTTAACGTCTAGTATATACTTAAGATAATGAAAAAATTCTACCTGCTCCCGCTCATCCCCCAAGCAGCACCCCTCATACTAGGAGTCAACCAATCATAGCAAACAACGTATCGTTTGAAAAGCCTTAACGTTCAGTATGCGAAACATTCTTTTAACATATACAGTAACTAAAAAAAAATAACGAAAAACGTGATACATCAAACGTCATGTGATACAAGAGAAAATTCTACTATTCTTGTGATATAAATGTTGGGAAATATACAAGGTGTTTCAACGAAAACCAAATACCCCAAAATAAATTTTTATTAAATCTACATAGGTAATATCGTATTAATACTAGAGGTGTGGCGTGACAGAACTTTTGAGGAACTGTAGCTCACAGTGACTGCTCCGGAAAAATCACAGTGACAAATCACAGCTCCATTTCGGAGCAGTGACAGCATTTTTATTTGTCTAAAAGTGACTGTCTTTGTCGTGATATTAATATAGAATAGCTCCAGTTCTTGTCACGTTACTGTGTCCTTGTTTTGTGACCGCGGGCTGGGCAGCAAAGTTTTGCAAAACACGGCGCGCGCATGTAATGATTGCGTGAGCGTGACATGGTTAATGTCAGTTGTTACGAGTCTGGAGCTGGAGTCTGCTTGTGTGAAGTGGGAATCCCTCAAAGTTAGAAGTGTTAGGTTAGAACGTTAGTAAAATAATAAACAGTACCTAACATACAATGAATAGGAAAAGGTCAGTGTTATGGTCATATTTTCAACCTACAACAGACCAAGACCAAAAAGCAACATGTAATATGTGTAGGCAAATGGTAAGTTATAAAACTTCCATAAGTAATTTAAAACGGCACCTCCAAAGAAAGCATCCTTTAATAAAAATTGCTTCTGAGTCTGAGACGTCCAGTAACGAATCTAAAAATGATTCTGGCAATTTAGCATTAAATAATAATGATAAAATCCATGAAGAAAATTCAGTATCCCTGCCGTCAAATAATACAGCTCAATCAACAAATAGCATCGAACATCAGCCGTCAATTACCACTTCCATTGCCGGTTCGTCAAAATCTGTAGTCCAAAGTAAATTGCATTTTTTGCCAAAGAAAATTAGTCTCCAACAAAAAAATAAACTTGATAGAAGTTTAATGGGTTTATTTACCAAAGATTTTCAACCCTTTACTGTACTTGAAGATGAGGGTTTCAGAAACTTCACAAAGTGTTTAAACCCTTCCTATGAATTACCTAATAGGAAAACAGTCACACAATCTCGTTTGCCAGCCCTATATGAGGAAACTTTAAAAAATGTACAAATGAAAATGACTACCGTGAAGTCCGTTACCCTTACAACAGATTGTTGGACGTCTCTTACAACAGAAAGCTATATGGCAATCACAGTTCATTTTTTAAGTGAAGATTTCCATGCTAAATCCATTTTGTTGGACTGCGTTAGTATGCCTCAAGCTCATACTAGTGAGAATCTGACACAAGAGCTAAGGAAAATAGTTGTTTCATGGGGGCTAGAAAGTAAAATTTTATTAGCCATCTCAGACAACGCTTCAAATATAAAAAAAGCGTTAAATGATCTTTTGAAGTGGAAGCACTTTGGTTGTTATGCCCACATTTTAAATTTAATAGTGGAGGATAGCCTTAGTGTTGTAGATGAGCTTTTACAAAAAATTAGAAAACTTGCATCTCATTTTAAGCGAAGTTCCACAGCCACTGCAAAACTCGCTGAAGTTCAAAATCAGCAGGGAAAAATTCCCAAAAAATTATTGCAAGACGTAAAAACTAGGTGGAATTCCACTTTCTATATGTTGGACAGAATTTTAGAAATTGAAGAAGCCGTACGAACGACAATGGCTTTATTAAATACGGATTCTCTACCCATTGTAAGTGTAGAAGAGTGGCAGCTTCTTGCTGAACTTAAAACAGTTTTGGAACCCATGGAACGCTTAACCAAAATAATGAGTGGGCAAAATTATACAACATTGTCCAGTGTAATTGTGCTTACTAAAGGGTTGGAAGATAATTACAATAATATAAATAAAAATAAAGAAAAGTTTTGTACTTTTGCTTTAACCCAGACAGTAGTACAGAAAATTTTATGGGGCATCCAAAAACGTTTAGGAGATCTTGAGAATAGCAAAACATTGCTTATCTCCACGTTTTTGGACCCAAGATTCAAAAACATTGGATTTTCAAATGATGAAATTGCTGATAAGGCTAAAAAGCTAGTAATAAATTTAGTTTCTGAGGTAATAAACAACGAAACAAAACGAACCGAAAGGAAGGAGAACACAACTGACAGTGACGAAAACATGAACACAGACGTACATCAACCAGAGAAAAAATCTAAAATTGAGTTTTCGCTTTGGTCGAATTTTGATAAAAAGGCAGCAACTTTCAAGCCTAGCGGCACTTCGGCATCAAGAGCTATTATCGAAGTCCAAAGATATGTCCAAGATGATCAGCTAGACAGGCATGAAGATCCGCTGTCATGGTGGCGTCAACGTTCATATAATTATCCATATCTGTCGAAAGTGTGCATCGAAAAATTTGGAACTGTTTCAACCTCAGTGCCTTGTGAGCGGCTATTTTCCAAAACAGGACAATTAATTAGTGAACGCAGATCGAGGCTAACCCCTCAGAAAGTTAGACAAATTATGTTTTTAAACGTTAACCAAAGCGAATAAGTACCTACATATTTTATTTCTTGACAGATTTTTTTTATGTTAACCCAGGCGAATCTGGCGAATTAGTATTTTATTTCTTGACAGAATGTTTTTATTTATTTTTAAAAAATAATTTTCAGTAGGTATGTAAGCGTTATCCATGTGAAAATTTTATTTTTTTATATACATTTTATTACTGAGTTTTTTAATGTTTTATGTTTGTTTTATGTTTATTCAGTTACTTTTATGACTTAGAAAATTTTTTAATAAATAAATAGTGAAAAACTTGAATTTTTATTTCAACCAGTTCCGAAAAATCACTGTTTGGTTTTTAAAACTTCAGTGACAATACATAATACATCAAAGAGGTACAAGCTCTTTGCAATAAATTAACCAGTTCAGAAGAATCACTGATCCAAAAAATCACTGTGATTTTCTGGCGCAAAGAACTATCTGCTCCGGTTCCGACAAAGGAACGGTGACAAAATCACCGACCGTGAAATCACGCCACACCTCTAATTAATACGAGCATCCAGATGTTAAATAGAACGTACTATCAATTATGGTTGCTGAATTTCCTTGATTGTGAAAAGATTTTGTCTATTTCCACACCACCTTGAAGACTTATTCAAAAGACTTATGAGGTAAGACATGGGCGCGTAGTCTTTTTTAAAATTTATGTTTGTGGAAAGGCAACCCCATTAGGCCTACGAAAAACCACTTTACTGAGTTTTACTGAGTTCATCAAATAGGATATTATCAGCAAATTCATGTGAAGTTAGCCGCATCAACGATGAAAGAAGACAAGATAAGTAGTAATAATGTTACTTCTTAAAATAGTTCATATGCGCGAATATATTGAGGAGTGAATACACACACACTCCCAAGTTTAGTTAGGAGGTACCCTTCAAACCTTGCAGAGTTGTAAATAACATTTTTTTTTTTAATATCAAGGAGTGAATACACAGAAGCGCAAGTTTAGTTAGGAGGTATCCTTCAAACCTTGCAGAGTTGTAAATAACATTTTTTTTTAAATATCAAGGAGTGAATACACAGAATCCCAAGTTTAGTTAGGAGGTATCCTTCAAACCTTGCAGAGTTGGAAATAACATTTTTTTTTAAATATCAAGGAGTGAATACACAGAAGCGCAAGTTTAGTTAGGAGGTATCCTTCAAACCTTGCAGAGTTGTAAATAACATTTTTTTTAAATATCAAGGAGTGAATACACAGAATCCCAAGTTTAGTTAGGAGGTATCCTTCAAACCTTGCAGAGTTGTAAATAACATTTTTTTTTAATATCAAGGAGTGAATACACAGAATCCCAAGTTTAGTCAGGAGGTATCCTTCAAACCTTGAAGAGTTTTAAATAACATCTTTTTGTATATCAAGAAGTGAATACACACACTCTAAAGTTTAGTTAGAACTTCATATATACGATTGCCAAGTTTAGTTAGGAGGTATCCTTCAAACCTTGAAGAGTTTCAATTAACATCTTTTTGTATATCAAGGAGTGAATACACACACTCTAAAGTTTAGTTAGGAGGTATTCTTCAAACTTCATATATACGATTGCATTGCATTAATCTATTAATTCTTATTTAATCATTCATGTGAGACTACCCCCACAACAATCAACAGTAATATCCATAACTAGATTATTATTGAAGCAATATTTCAAATTATGAGGTAAAACAAAATGAAAAAGATACACTACGGAGTGCTATAGATATCTATCACCTCTTTTGGTGGTATTGAATAGTGCCCCCACGGCAGTGTTTCATCAGCCCTAGGAATGAGATATCTTTTATCGTCCCCCGGGCTGAGTGCAATCTTTTGTTGGACAGTAGAATGTACCTGATGCTTTTCTGAGCGGATGAGATTTTGACAAACTGTTTTCTGCTGCCAGCTATCTAAACATTCAATGTAATCGTCAAAATGAATTTTCGTCTTTACAACGCTCGATTTAACACCCTTAGCCTTTTTCGCGATACCCATATTGATAATCATATCCTGTATTTCATCATCATCATACCCATCCTCAATCATTCTTTTACGTTTCTTTTCAAGGTCTGCTTTGATTGTTTGAACTTTTGTCGCGTACAATTTCGATCTTAACCCCACATAATCTGTCATAGGTACGCCATTGTTCTCATCCTTCATTTTACCGAGAACTTTTTTATTGACTAGAGGGATGCCATACATATTTTCCGGAGGATAGTCGGAGGTGTCGAAATAGGTATGACAATCTGTTCTAATGCGCTCATAGGGATCTTGATCTCTTATCTCATATATTAAACTATCCGTATCTGTGTATAATACGGTACAATTTTCATTAAAAACATTACTCATATAACCATAGTGGAAATCGTAAATAGTTGTTTTTGCTAGATCCAAAATGGTCTGTCCAACATATATCGGCTTGTTGAGGAAGATTTCTAGTTTCCTGAGCTCCACCGCCACCAAGTTCTCATTAAATATTGTACAAGTCTTGAACTCAGGTTTTGCGATGTAAGCCTCAGCGCCGTACCTTCCAGCCCACTCCGTAAGAAGACGAATGTTAACTCTTTTGCGGATGTTCTCCATGGTCTTTCCAAATACCGCATTATTCATTAACTTAAATAAATTTTTTTCAAACTCATTCTGAGCATTTTTTCTCAACTCTGTGTTGAGATCTATGTATGACCTGAGCCAGGGAGATTGTCGGAATTTCAAAACCCGATGAACCTTCTTTAGGATCAAACCATGGGTTAGCGCCTGTTTTAGTGTGCGGTAATGTATAATATACTTCGACTTATTGGTGAGGGTTGACATTAATTTCGTTAATTCTGATGCAGTTTTAGGAGGCATGCTTGTCTTGGGGTTTATATGTTCAGGACAAAACGGTATATCCTTATGTAAATCATGTAGTTGTCGTGGGTATTCTAGGTCAACCTCAAGCATATATCCCACATCAGCATCATCAGGCACTGTTGTGACATCTATGTTGGGGTCGACCCATTCGAAACTTCCATAGGGGAGAAACTGTGACATACTCCAACCATATTGGTTATTTATATCGAAGAACATCATGAAAGTTTTGGGTTTTGAAGGATCATAATTATTTACATAGGCATTGTTTGCTTTAGCTCGTCTTTTCGAGCAAACTTGGCTGAGGCCCCCTCTAATACCTCGCTCAACAAACAGAAACATATCGAGGTCTGTCAAAAGCTCGAGCTCAATATTGGTATACTTCAACATTGCATCCCAAGTATATCCGGGTAATGAAAAATAGTGGGCAGGGTCCAAACCATGAGTTTTGCGACAGCTTGCACGGAATCGCTCAAACACGTCAGCGAGGAGGAGAATGTCTGTCTTCATGTAAAGATCAACATAATCACCCAAGGTCTGACAGTTGAACGTGTTCCACACCAGCTGTGCACGTTGATGAAGACGGTGGGGGCAGGGCTTATTATCCAATTTGTCATAAAATTTATCGATAGCTGGCAGTTCAGTTTCATGAAATCGATCGAATGAGTCAATGTAATCGTATGGCATCACCCCCTTTTTAGTTAACAAATTAATTTTTTCTTCATCTAACTCGGTGAACTGAGACTTCAGATTGGTGAACTCTGGCATAAAAGATGCTGGTTTATCTAGAGAGGATGCCATAAAACGGAAACTATCTATAAAACGGAATTGAATTGAGGTCTCGTCAACATGTTTAGTAAAACTGATATACTTTTTTTTGTGATTGGTAGTAAATCTATCGTTCCCTTAATTCTAGAAGCAATGTCTTCTATAATGAAATGTGCATCATAGCCGCTCAAGTTGTGAAACACTATCGGTATCACGTGACTGTCTTTATAGTTAATATTGCATGATCCATGAGCTGCTCCACGATAGTTGTTCTCAGCTATCAAGTGGTTATGATCACGCACTTTTGGTTCTTCACTTGTGAATGGGTGCTCTCAGATGTGGCAGTGTGTAGCTCTTCTATGCTCAACTTCCTGCAACCATGTCATATGAATATCATACGGGCACCAAAACACTGTAGCCAAATCTTCAGCTAAACTCGACATTTCATCAGCGAACCACGCCATACAGTCCTGCCCTCGGTGTGCACGATAAAATGATAGGGAATCATCGTAAGAGCACTTAACATAGTATCCAACGGCAGCTGGAACGTGGCGCTGTGGCTTCTTAGGGTTATCTGTCCGTTCTAGCACGCTCTCTAGGTCTGCGTAAACTATGAATGATGCCGTCTCTTTATTCCTGTAATTTTTAAACTTTAATATGTTTTCCCCTGGCTCAGGCATTCTAATACATGTTTCGTTTAGTTTTACACAGTCTTCAGTATGTTTATACAATTTTTCTTCTGATCGAAAATAATGAAGGCAACGATCACAGAAGAATTTTCGACCTTCATGTTTACTAAGTTGGTTGGATAAAAGTCTCGACATGCTCTTTATCCATACAAAGTGGTACTTTACAGGCGCACTTCCCGCCTCATCCCCATCCTCATAATATTTATCCTGCACCATCAGCAAATTTACATGTTTATCCTTTTTATCTCTAGTTAAATACGTTGGAAGAGTTTTGAGCGTCTTTTTTTCTTTTTGAAGGATATACACGTTTACAGAGATCTGGTTCTGCTTCTCAAAGTTTGGGATCTGCTTCATTGTCATAGGCCACTGTATCCCTTTCAATTTTAATACCGAGGAGTAGTGGAGGTATGACGTTATCAAATCCGAGTTTTTATTACCACAAGAGTACAATGCTGATGTTATGGCCCATGCAAAACATGCATCATCATAGTTCTTTACGTTAATGCATGCGTTCTTTTTCTTAATTTGATAGGGTAGTTCAATATATGAGGACCCCAATTGCGGGGTATATTTGTTGATATTGACCCCTAGATTCACTACCCTTTTCAGTGCCCAGCCGCTATCTCTTTCCTGAAATTCGCTCAGTTCCTTCATAATGGGATCGGTCACTTTATCATCGAACCATCTATCGATATCCGTATCCCGATAAATGGCTGAATTCGAAGTGGTGAAGTACTTGTACTCATTAAGTACACTTTCTCCCTTCACCACTTCAAATTCACCACAAAAAGCAGCGTTCACCTTGACTGCGGCATCTTTCCTTAAAACATTTTGAATGTGGCGTGAAAATATCGACTTAGCATCAATCAGGAAAGATTGAGGATCTTTATGTTTCAAGTTCGATATTACGCCTGTACTGATTCGTGACTTAAATGCTGAGTCCGAATCCTCCCATCGAACACGTTCCCTAGCACCTTCAGGACGCATAGTAAGCCCTGTCCCCTTCTTCTGAGCCGCTTTGAATTGATGTCTCATGGTTTTAATGTTTCTCAAGCAGGCCTCCAAATGCTGTTTCTCACCCATCGTCTTCGCAGTCTTCATTGCATTTAGAATTCGACGTATCCCCTTCTGGCATTCCATCAACCCTTCTCTAATCTTTCTATCATCATTTAGGGACACAAATCCTAGCAAAGCAGCAATGTATCTCAATAAATCAGCGAACCGAGCCATTCTGAAAAAAAAATGGAAATAATTGGAAGTATAACTTACTTTTAAATTATTAAAAAAGTTTCCAAACAAATAGGAAGAGCTGTTAGAGAACACGATTGAACGCTTCAAAGTTTTGAAACAGAATGCGAAAAATAATGATTTATAGGTATAAGGTACACTTTTAGTCGGACGGAAAACTGAACGGTTGATTATTTTTGAATACATAACCTCAAATATCATGTTAGAGAAAAATGGGTATAATTGAAAGTATAACTTACTTAAAAATTAATAAAAATCTTCTCAAATTATTAAGAGCTGAGGACACGTCTAAACATTTCAAAGTTCTAAAACAAAAATAATTATTGTTGGGAAGGTATATTGCTTTTAAGATGAACGGAACGGTTGATTATTTTGAATACATAACATCAAAAAATCATGTCAGAGAAAACATGGAAATAATTGGAAGTATAACTTACTTTTAAATTAATAAAAAATTGTTATGAAGAGGAACGCTTCAAAGTTCTGAAGCAAAATAATTATTGTTAGGTATACCGCTTTTTTAGTTAGACGAAGTGATTGATTACTTTGAATACTTAGACTCAAATATTGGATATTATGTTAGATATTAGAGTTTCAAAATGAAAGCTTACAATCAATATTCAAAAAATATTGCAGGTGAACATAAAACTAATGTAAAAATATGTGTCAAAACCATTTAACCCGCCCTCGAAAATGCTGTTATTTCAGCTAAAAATTGAACACGAGTTAGAGTAGCCAAACAGACAATAAAAAACCTGAGTAGCTAGTCATACAATTGATAATTTGATATAATGCACTTTTGAGTATCAAGGAGATAAAAATAAAAATTAGTCAGAACATTACATTTAAAACTTATTGTTAAGACTCACATAAGTAATTCTACATCTAACCATCCTACAGAGCAGTTATGATGAAAATTTGCAAGCGCTGTTCTATTGAGCACCCTTTTACTATACATGAACTCTGCGACAAATGTTATATTATAGGCGGTGAAAATAGTGGAGAATGGATTCCATTTAATATGTATTCATGGTCGAGTTACGAAGATTTTAAAAAGTGGCAATTTTATTATGATCGGAGACAGCTACTTTGTGAGAAATGCGGAAAGTTTATGAATAGAACTGATATATATCGCCATATGAAAAACAGACATGATGTTGAAAACTTTTCAGTTAAGTTTGCGTAGAACTTATTTCTCCGCTAAAAAAAATATAATTGTTTGAAATATGTTTGTTCCTAACTTAATAAAATGTTGGATCAGGCAGGAATTTATTTAAGCAAACTAGGTACTCTAACTCACTTCCACCAGAAATTTAAATATCTTATGAATTGACTAGAAATATGGTATATCTTCGATAGTACAAGTGGGCATAGCAAAAAAAAAGTTATGCAAAAGGTATAGCATTTTATGACGGACGGATTGAAATAAAAGAGCAGGGAACTTATTATTGAAGTAGCTCTTGAAGTGAGCAGTCATGGTTGTAGCTAATCCTATGCGAGAGCACATTTAACTGTACCTAATTAAATGTAGCATTGAACAAGAATTTATTCGGGGCAACTAATGTAGCGTTTGTCTCGCAGAAAGTTTAATTTTCTATGAAGTAGCTAAGAAATATGGTATAATAACTAAGGATTTGCTTGAATGAAATAAAAATTGCGTCTCATTTTTGGATTGAACATAACACAGCACCAGCTACCACATGATTTTGATATTTCACATAGAAAAGGCAAATTTGAATGTAAAACTCTTGAAGATTTCGAGAATTTATGAAGAATGAGTCTACGGTTGAATACTTTTCTGAAGCTTCAGAACATCTATTGGAAATGCGTGAAAATATTCATAAAAAAAAAATGTAAGCTGCAATATTCAGAAAATAAAATTTTAATTAACAATCGTATTTTTTTTTAATAATTCAAAGATACCTCTGTATTTGCAGATGCCATAGTGATAGTAACATAATAATAATTTTACAAATATATTTTTAGTTACCTTAGTTATAGGGATACCTCCATATTTTCGGATACCTGGTATATTTTCATGCAGTTGAACAACGATTTAGGTCCAGCGACTCCGGAAGAGGAAAAAGACGTATACATGGAAGAATGGACGAAGGAGATGTTGAGGAAGAGATCGGAAAAGTTATAATTGTTGTGTTTTATTTCGGTAGCGTTCCAGCTACCGTTATCAAGAATAATTAGCTTTTTAAATTATGGTCCCTATCTGACACTACGAAAAAAAAATTGACAACTAAACAATGAATAATATTTTGAAGTTAAAGGAATTTAGGAAGCCAGCTTAAACTTATAAATTTATTTATATATAGTAACATTTTAATCGTATTAATATTGAAAAGGACTTAAAACGAGCTTTCAAATAAAGTATTATTTATCATACTATCGCATTTAAAATTATCAGACAAAATGATAACCATTTTTACGTCACAGAATACCATCAAAATGTCAATATCTTAAATATCTCTACCTCAGAAGATTAGTAATATAAGTTTTATAGTTTAAATTTTAAATTGAAATACACGAGGAACTGACATAGGAACTAGAGCAGAGCAACAATAGTATATATTTTTAGAAATTGAATAATATTTACGTTTTACACAGATGTTAAAATATTTTAAAAATCGTAACCTTTCACTCAGATTAGGGAAAATATTGTAAATCTGCTCTATTCATAACAAAGAGGTTATTAATGAATAAAACTATTTTGCAAAAATATAAACATCCTAATTTTATCATCAAAACTAAGCGATGTTTATTATAAATTAGAATTTTTTTTTTCAATAATCACTCTGTAAAAATATACTCTAAAAGTGAAAAAATCGGTGGATTTTACGGATTGGAATTAAAAAACAAATACTTACTCACGAACTATAGATTCTCTCCACACAAAACTCTTGGTTGACACTTAAAATCACAAACATTAATAGCGCGAATTTGAGTATAAACTGGAGAATGAAAAATACTTCCAGTTTATATATACATTTAATTCAGTACAAAACAACTTCCAATAAGGTCAGATATAAAATTCCCAGACGAACTACCGAATAAACTTACTTATGTAGGTGAACCTCTTTTTAAGAGAAACTTGATGTCGAAAAGTCGGTATAGACACAGAAAGTGTAGATTCCAATTTTTATTGTAAAGTAAACTAATAATTATGTGAGAAAGTTGTCTTGCAAATAGATGTCTCGAGGTCATCGGTTTATTGCACTTTACAAAACTAAAGAAGTATAGTGAAAAGACTAATCAAATAAAAGAGTTTTTGAAGTTGAGGTTGAACACAAGAAAAAATATTTGACAACCAAAATTCTATTAGAAAAATTGGATGCTAATCTCAAAAATAGTTAAATCAAGAAATTTTAAAACTTTTAAATTTTCTATTTTCTGTATTTTCACGTAATCTATGCGATAAAATAAACTATCATTCTATAACTAATTGCGGCCTATTTTTCTCTTTCAGTAAAAGTACATTTAAGAAAATAAATTTAAAGTTGAACATAGAAATAAAAGAAAAATACATTACGCCTTAAAACTGTTTTGATTCAATAACCAGTTCTAAATTAATAAATCTTATACAAAAGAAGCGTGAAACGAATTTCTTCTTTTTCTACCGTTTCAGATGTGAGGTCATCATTTTAGTAAAATAGTTATAAAAGCAAAGGGTCCAACAGACTTTTAGGTAATATATGAGTGGAAATGAAAGATTTTTTATTACTGAATTATTTATTGATTAAACCCAAAGTGTAGTTAACTGAAAATAAAAACTTATGGATATGTGACTAATTGTTTAAAATTTTGAAAAATACAAAAGAGATAATAAAACAGATTTTACAATAAATTTTAATTGTATTAATAACAAAAAATACTTATCAACGAAAGTGATACGATTAAACCAGAATTGGAGTTCATACTACAGGATATGTGACTAGAGTTAAAAATTCATAAATTTTATGATGAAAAAATAAAAAAAAACCTTTCATATATTTAGAAAACTTAAAACTAATGAAATTTTAAACTATGTACTCATTGAAAACAAAAATTAAAATAATAACACTAACACCAATCTACAAATAATTAAAAAAATCGCATATAAAAGATTGAGAAGGAAGATAAAAATCTAAGAAATTTACTTATCAACTCTAATTACATTATTAACAAAAACAATAATCAACGAAAGTGATATAATAATAATAATAATACATTTATTATCCACATTGAGTATATAACAGGAACACAATATAGTGTAAGATTAACATTACAAAATTGAGATAATTTTTTGAATGTTTCCAACTGATGTGGATAAATGGCTAGATTGGTTCAGGTTCAGACGAGTAGTCATCTCCTGCTCTTCCACCAATGCCAGTAAAAATAAAAAATACTCAATAAAATATAAAACTAACACTAATTGAACAATACATATCAACAAGAAAATGACAAATTTTAATCGAGGAGTAATTAAAAACAAAAATTAAAATAATAACACTAACACCAATCTACAAATAATTAAAAAAATCGCATATAAAAGATTGAGAAGGAAGATAAAAATCTAAGAAATTTACTTATCAACTCTAATTACATTATTAACAAAAACAATAATCAACGAAAGTGATATAATAATAATAATAATACATTTATTATCCACATTGAGTATATAACAGGAACACAATATAGTGTAAGATTAACATTACAAAATTGAGATAATTTTTTGAATGTTTCCAACTGATGTGGATAAATGGCTAGATTGGTTCAGGTTCAGACGAGTAGTCATCTCCTGCTCTTCCACCAATGCCAGTAAAAATAAAAAATACTCAATAAAATATAAAACTAACACTAATTGAACAATACATATCAACAAGAAAATGACAAATTTTAATCGAGGAGTAATTAAAATATATATATATATATATATATATATGTATGTCGATTGGCAGTTTTGAGGACTCATTGCAACCCCTATATACAAATGTATACATTTGTATACATTTATTATACAAACACATATATCAATTTTTTGTTAAAAAATATGCAAAATTAAGTTATATACAGAGATTTTAATATGTATTGGTATATATAGGGACATTTGGATATATACAGGGTGCTCTAGAATACGCATCATGGTTTTCACAGTTCCACAAAATTAATTTTTCAAAAACCACCGATTTACCCAAATTGACATATTTAGAACACAATTTTTGAAAATATTCTAAAATTTTAATTTGTTGTCTTTTTCTATGTATGTAGATTAGAATGTGTAATTAATAAACCCTAAATTACAAATTATCTGTATTAATGTAGATCCCAGGTCATTGTCAAATAGCAGGAAATGAAAAAGCTGACTGCAGCAAAATTAGCATCTGAGTAAAGAGTAGATGTCGGTATTCCTATCCCATTCATCGACCCAAAGTGTGAAAATCGCTCAAATGAAGTGCTATTGGCCTAACATATCGATCTAGATAGATAACTAGGCTGCAGCTAATGATCTCAGTAATCGATGCTGCAAAAATGATAATAATAAAAACACATAGGAAATAGGACTGAGTCTGCGAGTGAGTGGAAAGTGAGAGCCACGTCACAAGCGGACAAAGGCAGGAGATGGATGATAGGTGACAGATATCGTTCTTCGGACGTGACGACCCTGCCTCTCCGAGTTGCCACAGGAAAGTGGTCCATCATATCCCAATACCTTCCCCTACCTGACCAGGAAATTCTTAAAAAAAAAGGTCTGATGTTGTTAACGGAATGGGAAGTGAAAGCCCTAGTACAGGTAATAATAATAAACCCCGTATGGATGAGCGGGATCTCTTTGTTGAATACCCTCAAAGTGTCTCGGGCGTGTTGTAAAAGGCGACTAAACTGAGATTTTACTCTCTCATCCTTACTCAGCTTTACTACCAGTTTTTTAGTAGGCTCGCACCATTATTCTTTTTATTGGCCTCCCTTGGCCACCTTTTCAATTTCCTTATCTTTCCTATCCCCTGGAAGTAGGGCATTGTACCACCATAACCTCTTGTCCCGTTCAGGATTTAGGAAGTTGGTCTTTTTGAAAAATGAGCTATATTTCCCATCGGATAGCGACGATCGCAGCGTGATACCAAGTAGGGCTACGGCGATAATCACCACTATGGAGGAACACATCACTAATTCTCCTCCACCGGCTCTTGATGTTTTCACGACGACGCAAGTCAATGTGCCTACGACCACGGAAGCCGGATTGTCTAGGAAGAGCATGAAGTGGACCTCTGAGCTGAATTCCTTTATTATGCGCTCCTACTTTAGACCAACCAATATGGAGACCGACCTGACCACCTACCGATACGCCATTCACCGTGATTTTGTTGAGAGGTACCCAGAACTGCAGCACATAACGAAACAACGAATAGCTGATCGGAGAAGAAGTATTGTGAAGAAAAATTTGCTACCTGCACCGATATTACAGCAGATCTTCAAAGAATGAGCATCTCGCAGCGCAGGAAGCAAATGGTACACCCACACTGGCGAAGAAGTGAACCACACCACTCCCGATTTTGACAAAAACACCCAACCAAATGCGAAATGCGTAAGGCATAAGCGGAATTTGAGGGCAAAAACCCAATACGACGACCAAAATTACCCAAACTGAAGACCAACAAAAATTCCAATAAAATTATTGCAGGAGTAGACTCAATAATAGAAAATCTCCTCAACGACTATAATACGCTTGAGCAGCTTCATTCACTTATTTATTGTGGAGCAGTGGCAGTACTTCGTCTCCACAACTATACAAACATGCATGCCAAAGATCCGTACCATTTACACCAACAAAAAACCTTGGTGGCAACGGCGCCTAGAACGTTCCATCGATTCTATTAGTAGCGAGCTTGGTCGCCTGACGAAGTATCAGAATTTTGCACAACCCTCTAACCGATCGAGAAACCACTTCAGAAAAATATTTAAGAAAATATGCACCCACACACAACATCCAGATCATGAAAAAAATTTACGTGAGCATATAGATCTGCTTAAGCAGAAATTGAAAGCGAAATCCAGGCGTTTTTCGAGATACATTAAGTGCACAAAAAAGAGTATTCACACTTTTTACACAAAACATATTAGGATAATATATAATAAAATAAAATACCTACACACTAATATCTAAAAATTAACATCTAAGTCAGGGTGAGTGCCACGCTGTATTCGGAAATCGATATAAAAATTTTTAACAACCGTTGAGTGATTCGTGTTACTTATTGTTAAATGTTTTTTCTTACTAAAAAAAGCATACCGTTTGTTTCAATGTGATTTTAATACCTGTTTGTATTAGAATCTTCGAATTGGTAAAAATTATTTTTATTTCAGCCAAACGTTTCTGTTTCATCCTCAAAGGTCCCTTTTCCTATTTATATATAACTGCATAAATATATTATATTATTAAATAATGGCATCTTTGAAGCCTCTGTTTTTTTACAGGTTATCAAAATATCTTCAATATCAAATATAAGCTCTAGGAAATATAGTTTTTTTACTAGAAAACATAGTAATAACTAATATAAATGAATTTACTGTTTGGACCCTTACTTTGTTTAATCTACACATATTAATGATATAAATGAAACTAACTGTTTCTAATTAATTCCACTATTTAATGAAAAAATTATGAAAATTTATTGATAATATAATTTTGATAGGGAAATTAATATAATTAAACAAATAGCCACATCCAACGGTTATCCATTACATATAATAAATAAATTAATTAATAAAAAGAGGAAAAAGTGGCATTACAATTAATATTTCCTGAAAAAACTAGGGAAATACAAAATTACAAAACCATCACATATGCTGGTAATATTTCTAATAATATTTCAAAAATAATATCTTGTTCAACAAATACAGCAATTTCTTTTAAAACAGAAAACAATGTTAGTAAAAAATTGTTAAATGTAAAAACAAAAATACCCCCATTAAAAAAGTCTGGAATATATATACTTAAATATCCAGAATGTAATGCTGTCTATATTGGTAAAACTATTCGAAATTTTGAAATTAGATACAATGAACACTCACGAGCATACAGATTAAAACAGCCGATAAATCACATTACGCAAAACATCTTCTTGACACAAAACATTCATTAACACCTAACACAGAACTAGAAGTACTGCATATTTGTGATAAGAAACAAGAACTAGATTTCCTTGAAGAACTAGAAATAAGAAGACACTTAAGAGACCCACAATATGAAGTTGTCAATGAACAGATAAATCTAGGGAGCTCTCCACTAATAAATTGTCTTCTTAAGTAACAATTGTAAAGATCAACAGATATAGTTTTCCTTGGTTTCCTATATCATTGCACAGTTATACTGATCTTAAATGGGAAAAAGATATCCAGGATATCCCCATAGGGCTAATAATACCTAAGCTTTAATATTTGTAAAATCAAATCTTCTTCTTTTTTCTATTCATATATATTAAGTCAATCACAAGATAGGTCACTTACTATTTGGTCTAGCCAAAATATTAAACATCAAGTAGGTATCACATAAAATGTAACTTCTGTCATTCTGACGATGATATATCAATATCGAAATAATTATCAATATCCTTTCATAATTTTTTCATTAAATAGTGGAATTAATTAGAAACAGTTAGTTTCATTTATAACATTTTTACTAATATAAATCCCCCAAAAAAGGTCAAGTATTTCGTTTACCTATTTAATATTTTTTAATGAAGTTGTAACGTTGAATTCAAATATGTATCTATCAATAAAGTGTAGTAACGATCTGGATATCTACACAATTAATTATATTACTTATCTTATTTATATTAAAATCCTTTTTCAAGTTATAACTGCATAAATATATTATATTATTAAATATGGATTTCATATCTTCTCAACACAGGATCTATGAACAGGGTATTGTTGGGTATTTCATAAGAAATGGTCATTAATTTAATCATAGGCTCACAATCTCAAAATTTTAATATTTTGCCTTAAGCCACTGGGTCTGCGTCAACAGTTATCTACTGCTAAGGCATTCTGTTTTCAGTAGTAATAACCCAAGGAGCTTGTTGCTCGGAAACAGACCGACGCCGCAGGCGGAGGTCTGTTGCCAATAAGCAACAAGCTTGAGAAAGTTGTTATAAAATTTTTGAGCATTTATCAATGTTCGAGGGTTATTCGAATAGAAATTTTTTTGCTAATTATAGAAAAAAACAGAGTATATTTGCTTCCATAATTTCAATAATATTCTCGTCAGTATTATGACAGAATCGTGACATTTTGAAATATTAAATATTTTGAAACGTCAAAATCGAAATAAATCAAAATGTATCCATGGCAACGTAGATTCCAGTAGATATCCAATGAAATCAGTTAATTTGAGGTCATTTGATTGAACACAACCAATCAGAACAACATTGTCTGTTATCAGTGTAATGTTGTTCTGATTGGTTGTGTTCAATCAAATGACCTCAAATTAACTGATTTCATTGGATATCTACTAGAGCAAAAAATTTTCAGAAGTAATAACCCAAGGACATTGATAATTGTTCGAAAAAATTTTATAACAAATTTCGAAAGCTTGTTGCCTATAAGCAACAAGCTTGAGAAAGTTGTTAAACAATATTTGAGCATTTATCAATCTTCGATGGTTATTCGAATAGAAATTTTTTTGCTAATTATAGAAAAAAATACAGAGTATATTTGCTTCTATAATTTCATTATTGTTCTCGTCAGTAATATGACCAAATCGTCACATTTTGAAATATTAAATATTTGAAACGTCAAAATCGAAATAAATCAAAATGTATCCATGGCAACGTACCTAATAGAGTGAAAACAGCCCATGGTCTGTTTTCAGTATCATGTTGTTCTGATTGGTTGAGTTCAATCAAATGACCTCAAATTAACTGATTTCATTGGATATCTACTAGAGCAAACAATTTTCAAATAATATAAAGGTAATACATACATAGCACATTTTTGCTTAAACAAAAATATATTTTAGACCAGCAATATATTTTATTTCATACTGTGCTGTAATAAGCTATTTTCATTATACCTTACTAAAAACCCTATCTTAACATGCCTATTAGAGTACCGAAAATGACCTTTTGCCATGCAGGCTACGGCTACGCCTCACACGGAAACCCGTCGCGCGCACACGGGAAAAGCCTATTTTCTGGACTCGTAATGAAATATACTATTCCCGGACTCATTTAGGTCCGGGAAATAACTCATTACAGTACTGAGTCCGGGAAGTAACTCATTACAGTACTGAGTCCGGGAAGTAACTCATTACAGTACCCGGTCCGGGAAATTTTTACTTCCCGGACTGCTAACACCTACATACAGGTAGGTAATACACAGTATGAAATAAAACATCGTAAGATACACGACCGTGAAATGTCATTAAAGTACTCGTATAAAAATTCCAGACTCGGCTCCTTGGTCGCCTCGTCCGTAAACATCCAGACTTGTACTTTAATAAGCCATTTACCGGACTTGTAACGTGAATAACTATTTACATATTGAAGAGCTCTTGTGTGAAATTAAATAGCACTATGTTGCCAAAATTTAAAATGCAATTTTCTTATACAGATTAATTTTATACCGTTCAAACAAAAATACATTTTTAGTTTGAATTTACAGGGTTTCATAATAGCTTGCCAAAGAAGGATACCTAAAAAAAAATTGTAAAAATTTTTTTTTTATAGATGGTTTTAAATGTGAGTATTTAAGCGTATATTGTCTCAAATTTCAAAACAATCAAGTTTTATTTACTATTTTTCAAACCACCGAAAAGTCGAATTTTGACAGTTTTTCTCTCCCCCTTAATGGTCCTGTCAAAAATTTTGAAAATCGATTTTGACAGGGAAAAATTGATTTTGAAGAAAGGAAATTGTTGTTATCGTATGGGGGCTTCGCAAACCATCCCATACCAAATTTCGTTAAATTCGGAGAAAAATTTTGATTGGGTCAAATTTTGCCCTTTTACACTTGTACATAACGGGCAACTTGAGCTGAGTTTTTGAAGGTGAAGGAGACGTCGTATCGAAATTTAGAAAAAAATGGCTGCATAGAGGGCCGTCAAAGAGAAAATGAGAAAAATATCTAACCGTACCGTAGTTAGGGTGATATATTTTAACAATTTTTTGTTAGAGTGCCCAATGGTGGTTCCATGCAGAATAGGTCAAACGGATTACGGGAAATATAATGACTTGTACCTACCCATCGGCGCTGCCACTGCAATTATACACGAAAATATAAACGCAACTTTTTTATTTATGAAAATATGGAAAAATACCGAAATCCAAATTTGAAGAACTCTCAAGACCTATGCATGGACTATATGAAACATATAGGGTATATGATTAAAATATCGAAAAAAACCCAATAAAAAAAATTAAAAGTCGATATAGAGGGCGCCACAAGTGGCACCAAATTTAGAGGTTATGTCACTTTTTTCACTAATGTAGCTATATGCCGTTCTAAATGATGCCTAAAAACACCATATGCGGTTTCCACTATTAATTCAGGGTCATACTTGGGGGGTCAATTGTAAAAAAAAATTTGCATTATGTGCACCCCAAATAAGGAAGATCTGCAAGATATAACCAACTACTTATTTTGGTTTGTAATTAGAAGGAACACCATCACTTGTAGACCGGTTTCGGCGTATTTGCGCCTCATCAGTACAAGTTGTTGCTTCTTAGTGAACGGCCTGTTCTTTGAAAAATATTTCTCAAAACCTTTGTAAGGCGTTATAATAGTATTAAACTATCAACTTTGACATCTATTGATAACACGCTTTGCTAAAATATGACAATTTTTTACATGTAACAGCAATTAAGTGAATTTGGTGAATAAAACAATTAATAGTTTTTAACATAAACCTAATATTTGTAAACTTCCCTAATTTTTGTGGAATAGTTTATTTCCTTTGATATAATCTGCGATGTATACATATCTAGTTAAAACGCCAAAAGGCGAAGTAATCAAATGAAATATTTATGATCCTCTTATGAGGACCGACCTCATAAGCACCAACTGTCCTTGAAACTGCCATTAGTTATCAGTTTTCGTCCTCAAAACTGCCTTTTGACATATATATGCTGCACTGTATATGACTGCGTAGCTGCTTAAAGGTGTACGTATCTTTGATAACTGTAGGTAGGATTTTGTTAATTGTATTCAGTATATTTTGAAAACTTCTGTTTATTCAAGGTTTGGGGATTACATCTTTTTGTTGGTTCGATTCGTTTCCAGTGGTTGTATTGGTAAATAACTTCATTTTTCATTTTTTTTTTTTTTTTTTTTTTTTGGGCCGAGATGGGAAACTCATGTTCGAATGGGTCCAGGACCCAAACAGTGTTGGACTCATCCCCAAGGAGATGCCTACCAACCAAACCCACCTCAAACTCGCCGTTGCCCCCGCCTCGGAATCACTACCCTAGCATACTTCGAGACAGGCGGCGGTCCCTCGCACACTCTCCGCTCACACTGTCATCTTCTCCCTCCTATCACTCCTGCCTCTCATGCCATATCAAGTCCTTCTCTCCCCCTTACCATGCTCTCTACTACACCATGCTTTCCCAGTACACCGCCTCCCCTAGTTTCCTCTCCAACTTCTTCAGCACTTCCTCGTTCCTCCAGCATCTAAACACATGCCCCACATCATCCTCCACTTCACACCTCTCGCACACACCAGTCTCTCGTTTCCCAATCTTGTGGAGGTACCCTACTCTCGACCCATGTCCAGTGAGCACTTGTGTCAAGAAGTAGTTCACCTCCCCGAATTTCCGGTCCATCCAATCTCTCCTATTCCCAATCGCTCCTTTTAGCGCGCCCTCATACTCCTCCCACCTTCTCTCCATTTCCTCCTCCATCCATTCCCGTACCTCTTCTTTGGTCTCACCCCTCCAGCGTTTGCTCCAAGCTCTAGCCAACACGTCCAATGGGTAGGACCTTGCCAGCACCGCTGCTGCCAGTCCACCCACCGTCAAAAAATTATCACTGTGTCCAGGATTCGAACCTTACGCCTACAATTCATAATTTTTGCAGCCAAACCTCTATACCACTCGGCTACGAAGACATTTTTTCATTTGGGTTTCATAATCTGACATATCTGGTGTTGTGTGTTGTGTGTTGTGTGTGGTGTGTGATGTATCAGTTTTCTCAAACTGTTTATTTTGTGTTTGTATAACTGCGGGGGTGTGCTGTATATTTTCTATTGGATATTGCTCTGTTCCTCTAGGTATTGGTACTTCATTATTCATTGGTTCCTTTGTGATAGGTTGTTCATCTGTGTCTGAAATTTCTGGATTAGGTATATCCTGATGTTCATGTGATCCCTCCTCATTTGCTCGGCCCCTACTTCTTTAATTCTTTGGAGAACTTCTCCAGGTAGTTTGTTGTTCTTTATAATAACTCGTTTTTGATCTGATCTGATCAGCGCATTACGTATTCATTGAGTTCGTTTGACCAGTGCATGCGCTGTCGAGGTTTTCCTGCTTTGGTGGTTGCATTTCCTGGGAGACGCAAAACAGCAGCTGCAGCAGGGGTTGGTTGTCTGTCTGTGTCCTGTGTTGATGGTGTATTGGTTTGACTCCAAGTTTGGTTAAGGCGGTGTCTGGTAGGGTATCTATAAGTGTTTTCGTTCATGATTGTTCCCACGAGTAATGGAGAATGACGGTCAATTATGGCAGCGCTCCATACCATAGCAATCCTCTATACTCTAGAGGGGCGCACGGTGCTCTAGAGGCTCTGATAACGACACCTGCTATGCCATTTGTATGTTGTCAGCATGAGGTATGGAAATATCTATTATGTAAGTGGTTATGTCTTTTTTGTTGATCTGCGTGATATCCGGTCTATTGTGTGCCACTGTTCTATCCGTGTATAACGTTCTTGATTCTTCGTTTTCTAGTATTGTTTCGGGATGGTATTTGTTATATGGATCATAGTCGGTGATCAGTTTGAATTTTATGGCTAGTTCTTGATAAATTATTTTTGCTGCTGCGTTGTGCCTGTCTGCATCGTCGACATCGATCATCCCGTATTGTTGGGTCCTTTATTATGTGTTTATTGTAGGTTTTTGTGGTTATGACCTGATCCTGTAATGCTAGAGTAAATCCCTCGGTCTCCGGTTGCAGTTCCCCTCTAACGAGCCATTTGTTGATATGTGCCTCTTGCACTATGTTGTAGTGTTTCTCATGTAGCGTTTTCTGTGACCATCTTGTGTGTTTTTCTGTTACGTGTGTGTTAATTTTTGCGTTGTCTTCATCCACGGCGTTGTCTCGCTGATTTTGGCTTAAATTAAGAGGCGTTAGATGCGTATCTGATATTAGAATTGCTCTGTGAAGTTTACTGTCCTACTTACTATGGAAATATTCGTCAAGCTTTGATGATTAAGATTTGATTGATTTGATTTTTGTATAGCTCAGTAATATCGATAAGTCCTCGGCCTCCCATATATCGTGGTAGGGTCATTCGTTCAATGCATATTTTTGGGTGTTTCATGCGGTATTTTGTGAGCATGATACGGTTAAGCCAGTCCAGTTCTTGTGTTTCCGTAGTAGACCATTTGACGACGCCGAATGAGTATGTGAGCAGGGGTACTGCGTATGTGTTTATAGCTTTGACTATGTTTTTGCGTTTAATTTGCTGTCGAGTATGGCTTTTAGACGTGTTATCAATATTATTTTTTATGAGAGAGGAGACTTATGCACTACTCAGCTTAGAGCTGGTATCATTGACCTATCCCGGATACAAAGTATCAAAAGGATTAAACTCAGTTCACATAATAAACTTGCGTACTGTGGGGCAAGTATTTAGTATCACAACCTTCTGGATGTCGGCAAAGGTGTATTTTGGTAGTCCCAGTTTAGCGATGCTGTGTGCAGTGTCTTAGGAACGACACCGGTTGATGCCATAATAACTGGGACTATCTCCACATTTTCGCTGTGCCACAGCTGTTCAATTTCAATGGCCAGATCCGCGTACTTGGCCAATTTCTCTTGGTGTTTGTTGAGAAGTTTGTGAGTGTTCAGTATGGTTACGTTCACGAGAAGGACTGAATTGACTCTTCCTTCAACTACGACGATGTCAGGTCTGTCATTCGTCACCTGTCTATCGGTGATAATAGACCTATCGTAGTAGAGTTCAAAATCGCCATTTTCCAGCACCTTCTGCAGTTAGTACTTGCAGTAGAATTCGCGTAATTTCATTACCTGTCGAGAGTGTAGATTGATAAGGTCAATTAAGCCCTTCCTCCTTCCTTTCGGGGTAATGTTGTTCTAATAGTAGATGACTTTGGATGGTGGTTGTTGTTTTTCGTCATCATTGTTCGTGTTAATTATTAATATTATCATTTAATTCTTCTCAGTCTTCATTCCTGGTGTTTGCATTCAGCGAGGTACGGGTTGATCACCACGCACTATCGTCTATGCTTGACTCATAAATCTACGCACGATTCTTGTAGCATTCAGTACAACTGTTTTCTGCATGAGCTTGTATAGATTGTTATTATTAATATTATTATTATTATTATTATTACTATTATTATTAATCAACCATGGATAGTCGGCGTTTTTCCATTTATCAAGAACAATCCCTGTTCCTCAGAATAAATGGTCTCGTCTTTATCCTAGAGCTCGTCGGATAATGTGGGCCAGGAGTGCAGTTTTTTGTAGTGTCCTGATTGTGTTTTTATTGTTGTTGCCAGGTATTTTGTCCAACAATTCTCAAAGGTTATTGTGTATGGTTCCTGTTGCGCCGATTGTTATTTGTATGTCTCGGTATTTGATGATCTTTTCGGTCTCCTTCTCCTTCACTGTAGCATCTGATGGAATGGAAACGTCGATTAATAGACACGTTTTATTTTTGAGGTCCTTGATTATTAGATCTGGTTTGTTCGCCATCACAGTCCTGTCTGTTTGTACTTCCGTGTCCCATATTATTGTGATCTCGTTTTTTGTTTCAACGCATTTTGGGTTTTTTCATACCATGCGTCCTCAGTTTCTATTTCGTAGTATTTGCAAATACAGCGTGGGCCACAGAAAACAATCCACCCCGATATTTGGCAGTATTCCTTGGATTTTAAGGAAATTAGTAAACACGTCGATTTTTGTTTTAAGGGGGACACATTTTTACGATACAGGCATCTGTCATCTGTCAACCCCCTCCCTTCCACTTCACCAACTCTTTATTTTTAAATAGGGAATATACCATGTGCGGCACATCATTATAAAGGCATTTAGATATAGTATTCAGACATAATGATCGTCTACGATTTTTTTCGTTATTTATACCATCTTTGAAAAAAAAAGTATTGATTAATTTGAAGTACAACACCTCTTAAAAATGAAACGCAACGCCTAGGGTTTGCTAATGTGTCATTTTTTCTGTCACATCAAAAGTAAATTAAAACAAATATTGCAAAAAATTAGTAATTTGATACTAAGACAATTTGTTTAACATTGTTATTAGTTAGTTTTTGAATACTTCCAAAATGGTATATTCTATTGCAGAACGAGTGACAGAAAAAATGACACATTAGCAAACGTTTAATTTTTATGAAAAAAATCGTGGACGATCATTATGTCTGAATACTCCATCTAAATGCATTTCTAATGATGTGTGGCACATATGGTATATTCCCTATTAAAAAATAAGGGGTTGGTGAAGTGGAAGGGAGGGGGTAGACAAATGACAGATGCCTGTATCGTAAAAATGTGTCCCCCTTAGAACAAAAATCGACGTGCTTCCTAATTTCCTTAAAATCTAAGGAATACTGCCAAATATCAGGGTGGACTGTTTTCTGTGGCCCACTCTGTATTATAATGTAATGTTGAACATCCTTTGTTATGTCGTTCAAGGTATTGTTTTCTTGCAAGGACCGGGCATCCAGTGGTAATGTGCGTAATTGTTTCATTGCACTATTTACAGAGTCTGCATCTGGAATCTACTTTTTCTCTTTCGTATGTGGTTGGTTGAAATGGCCTGGCCTTGTGCCGCTATTATCAACGATTCAGTTTCACCTTTCAAAATTCCTGTTGTCAGCCCAACTAAGAGTCTGTTTTCTGTCTACGTCATCCCTGTCGATTTTTCTGGCATATTGTCCACGCATTTCCTCTCCCTTCCATTTCTGTTCTCTTTCCTCGTTAAATTTTTTCCTACATCGCTGTTTCGATTTTTTCACTTTTTCTGTTATTGTGGTTCCGTTCATTTCATTTGCCGATTTATTTCCATATTTTTCTGTTAGATTATTATTATTATTATTGTTATTTTATTTTTTTTATTATTACTGTAGAAATATGGATATAAGGATTTTTCAAATTAAGTGGAAGCTCCGATTCGATTGATCTTTATTATTTTGTGATCAAACATTCTTATTTATTGTCCTCAAAAACACCAAACAGTGTAAGTACCCAAAGCAACCTATGCATTTATAAAATTTATGAGGACAGTCCTGAAATCTGCCAAATTACATAAATTCTTATGAGGACCGACCCCATAAGCACCAATTGTCCTTAAAACTGCCATTAGTTATCAGTTTTCGTCCTCAAAACTGCCTTTTGACATATATATATATATATATATATATATATATAAATATATATATATATAAATATATAAAACTCTTAAGATATAACAAGAAGAAAGAGAGGATGATGTGATGTGATTATGATATGATTAAACCAAAATTGCAGTGAAAGGAAATTCACACTACTACTACTCTAGTAAAGAAATATTTTTACCCTGATCCGAAATTATATCTCTGTACATCTCTCGCTGCTTCATGTTTAGGATGGCACAGTTCTCATTTAAGAAGGACAGCCTGTAAAGAATTAAAACCCTCTTTAGCAATTATATTTAATAAAATTTAATTTCATATTTTACTACGTTACAGAATTGAAAACGTACCTGGCAATATCCTTGTTACTATCATATTTCTTCTCCTTCAGCAGATCATACGTCAATTGAATCTGGTCCGTCATCGCCAGCCGGTCCTCACAGAAGAAATTTATATCGCCCGCCATCGTTAAACGAAAAGTAATAAAAAGAAGAAATACAGAGAATAACCACATTTTTTTTTGCCGATTTGCAGATGAAGTCTAACTAGTAGTAGAGAGGAAATAGATGTCTTTATATACCATCCTAAAAGGGGATTTATGCAACTAGACAAAATTCATGAATATAAAAAATATCCAGAGATTTATGCAACTACATCAAAATTTCTAGATTTTGATTAACATTAATTTAAAAACATCATACGTTTCAGATATCTAACAAAATCCTATTCTGAAATTATTAAACCACATTTGAAATAAAAAAAGTACTGAAAATAAATTCACTAAAACATTGTAGTAGGTATACAAATAATATGTAAAGTCAGTAGGTTGTAGAAACGTGGGCATAAAATTATACCTGTTCTTTTTTTTGCAATGAAATTATGAAAAAATTAATGCTGTTTAACTAATTTAGAGTAGGACTAATATTAAACTAGTAACTGAAAAGTCCATTTTTATTATAAAAATCATCGAAGCAGCGAGTCTTAATTTTAAATATTTTATAATAGAAGTGTTGTTAATTTTATTGTTTTTTGGTTTATGATCAACTACTTTCCAGATTGTAAATGAAAAAATATAATCTATTTTTCTTCTAATATATTTAGGTATATTTTCAATTTTAAACACTAACATATTAATATTTAATTTTATGGATATGTTGCAGTATAACATAAAGTTTGTTTAAATGTTAAACATATGGTCTGCTTCCTAAAATTACCATGACGTAATCTCCTAATAAATATTTATTGTTATTTTTTTTTGTTAAATATTTAAAAAAAATCACTTTTAATATTTTAACGATAAAATTATTGAAATTCTTCTGAAATTAAAGCAATATAATTAAAAATCATAAATCCACAGTCAATATAGGTATATTAATAGTTTCTTCATATTATTAAAAAATAATGTTTACCATACTTTTGTTTAAATTATTAGACATTTTAGTAACACAAATTTAATCAATAGATATTATTTAAAAATATTACTGACGTATATCAGTCGAAAATAAAATCATGTGCGCTTGTAGAAAAACATAATTTTAGATAAGAATAAATGCTGAGAGATGGTTGGCAACAGTAATCACAATTTACTTTTGAAATACATTAAATAAATAAATTTCTTTGTAGAGAAAATTTTAAAGCTATACTAAATGAAATAAAAGAGTAGAAAAACAAAATTTATTAAAACTCAAATATATATAAATACCACCTATTAAAAAAAAATTTTAATGTAATATCATAGTCGCAACCTTCAACCTTACTTCTTTGATCTTTCTAGTTTATCCCTCAAGCATTTGGAAATTATCGCATAGGTCCCTGATTTTCGCAGAACCAGCAGGAAACCATCTATATAAAAAAATTTTCAAAATCTCCGATAGACATTTTCTCCATCATTGAATTATATCCTCACAATTATCTAAGTGTACGTGTATGAACTCTTTTAGCGCCTTGGATCTCCAAACAATTATTCTTTACTTTTTCAAAATATTGTAAAATTAATTTATTTAAAATAAACAAATATATTTTTGAAAATTATAATTCTGCATTGTACATAATTATATCAGTTGCATGTCGTATAATTTAAAAACATGTGTTACACTCAGCAAAACAATCTTTTACTTATCACGCCGCGTAATCCTTTCATTGTATTACATTTCATAGTGATAAAAAGCTCATGCTACTAGGAATTTCATAGTTTTACACAAAAACGATGCAATTTGATAAAATATAGGCGCATATATTTTATCTGATTTACTATCATTGCTTTTTAAGAAATTCGAATACAGACAGATAAAAGTTGAAACTGACGTATATAGAATTAAAGAACAAGGGAGGTGGCTCTTTCTTCAAAGCATGATAATAGGTACCTGTGTAATACCGCATGAATATATTTTACATGGATGTACGAGGGTAAATTAGTTATTTTATCTTGCGAATGAGCAGTCAACAAAATATATAATCGTATGAGATTTAATGATTCTGCACTTGTTATTAAATCAAAACAGTTTTTTGGGTGTAATATATTTTTCTTTTACTTCTATGTTCAACTAAAAATTTATTTTTCTCAAATATACTTTCACAGGGTGTATAGGGAAAAATAAGCCACAATTAGTTATAATATGATAGTTTATTTTTTTACATAAATTCGAGAAAAGACAGCAAAATATATAATTTAAAGGTTTAACAATTTTTGAGATTAGCATCCAATTTTTCTAATATAATTTTTGTTGCCAAATATTTTTTCTTATACTTTTCCTCTCTTCAACTTCGAAACTCTTTTATTTGATTAATGTTCTCACTCTTTTTCTTTAACACTATCCTATAACTCTACACAGTAATTATTTAAACAATTGATTGAATCTGCTATTTTGAGATTAACATCTAATTTTTCTACCACTGATTATCTAACTGAACATCTTTTCAGAATTATCATTAAATCTTTTCAAAGATATGATTGATTTTCAATTTTCTGATATACTTTGTATGTGCACTCGAATTTTTTGATATACTTTGTTTACATTTTTAATGTACCTGTGCATACTAGACTTATCCTGAAGTCTATTTTACTTCAAACCAAGCTGAACACATGAATGCACTCAGATTATTATTTTTATATCTTTCCTTGCATCTTACACATGAGTGTGAATAGCCATCTCCGTTAGACTCAATTTAAAGGATTGATTAGGTAATTAGCAATCATAAGAACAAAAAAAAAGTCCCATTCTTGTGAAAGAGGCAAAACCAAACGAATTAATGAACCGTTTCTATTAGCTTAGAGACTAGTGTTCGTGCTGTTTGAAAAAATTAAAAAAAGAGCCATAAAATACTACCTAATCACTTCTTTTCAAAGTGGCTTAGTAGGCCTACAGGGGATGTATTTGACATTTTAAATATTCAAAACATCGCGCCATGATTCTATCTCCTTATATCATTATTTTATTGTGATATATAAGATGGCGTGGAAATGAACCGTAATCAACCGTGTACCAATTTAATAAAATTAAAAAACTATTTATTATTTTATTCTACTTAATAGATGAAAATGGTTTTTAGATTGTGGATTACCACAAATAAAAAAGGCTACGCGCCGGTATCTTACCTCATAAGTCTTTTGAATAAGTCTTCAAGGTGGTGTGGAAATAGACAAAATCTTTTCACAATCAAGGAAATTCAGCAACCATAATTGATAGTACGTTCTATTTAACATCTGGATGCTCGTATTAATACGATATTACCTATGTAGATATAATAAAAATTTATTTTGGGGTATTTGGTTTTCGTTGAAACACCTTGTATATTTCCCAACATTTATATCCAAGAATAGTAGAATTTTCTCTTGTATCACATGACGTTTGATGTATCACGTTTTTCGTTATTTTTTTTCAGTTACTGTATATGTCAAAAGAATGTTTCGCATACTGAACGTTAAGGCTTTTCAAACGATACGTTGTTTGCTATGATTGGTTGACTCCTAGTATGAGGGGTGCTGCTTGGGGGATGAGCGGGAGCAGGTAGAATTTTTTCATTATCTCAAGTATATACTAGACGTTAAGAAAACCTTTCAAACGATACGTCGTTTTGAACATTCTGTATATTCATCAACTTTTATATAACAAAATGTCACCTGATTTTTTCTATGTACTCTAATAATACACCCTGTATAGGTACGTAAGACGTATCTAGAAGGTTAATGCACCTGATTTTTTCTTTGTACTCTAATGATACACCCTGTATATGTGAGACGTATCTAGATACCCTTTTCAACGATATGTCACTTGTCTTTGTACTCTAATGATACACCCTATATATGTTGAAAGAATGTTTTATGAGGTGTTTTTCAACGATATGTCACTTGTCATAACGGTACTGGACGTTAATGTCTTTTCAGTGATACGTCAGTTGATTAACTTCGCGAACTATAATTTTGCAACACTCTGTATATGGTAAAAGAATGTTTCGTATACTAGAGAATAAGGTCAATGATATACCACTTGTCATGATGTGTTTTTTGATATACTTTGTTTAAATTTTTAATGTACCTGTGCATACTAGACTTATCCTGAAGTCTATTTTACTTCAAAACAAGCTGAACACATAAATGCACTCAGATTATTTTTTTTATACCTCTCCTTGCATCATTCACATATGAGTGCGAATAGCCATGTTCGTTAGACGCATTGTTTCAGACGCGAAGGTTGATGGTTCGCGCCCAGACTCCGGCGAAAGTTTTTTCAAAGGTGGCTGAGTGTTAATTTGCAGAGTGGGTTGAAGATTGGGGTGGGTGCTAAACATTTGGGGGTGGGCCTAGACTCTGAGGTACTAGGTGGAAATTGGAATTTGAGGAATGGAGCTAAAATTTTAAAATCATTTCAAGTATAAACGATCCGGTCCGGTCCGGTTGACGGTGTAAACCCACCCTCAGTCCGGTTGCCGGTGTGAACCCACCTTAGAATCCAAATTTGCCAGAATGAACCTTAGCTTTTTTCGCGATTTTCTTATGGAGATTCCCATGTTAGCGCCTCCGCCAATAGGCGGAACTCTCCTAGCACCTTTACTCTGGTGTTACATTTCATAGGTAAGTGTTTTTAATGAAGAAATTTTGGATTATAACATTAATAGCTCTAAATAAAAAATGCATTCTTTTTCATTGACATTTAAAATATTTAGAGGTTAAACAATAACAAACAGCGTGTCCATTGACATAGAATAGGGTAGCATTGAGGACCTTGGTTTATTTTAGATTTTATATGATACACATCCAAATAAGAAATTAAACTGCAGTTTACGGTTTTCTGGTATTTTTATGAAATTTGTAAACTTACAATATATCAATAGGAGAAAACCATATACTGCACTGCTTCCATAAATATTAGTATGCAGAGCATAATATGTAGGTATTTGTTCAGCTTTCCCAAAGATACAAACAGAAGAATGCCGTGGATAAATTTTTTGAAGAAAAAAGAATTTGTTCCAAAACGTACCAGTGTCTTATGTTCTCATCATTTCACTGAAGATTGTTTTGATCGAACATCTAAGCTAAAGGTGAGGCTATTACCAACTGCCCTTCCAACAATTGGAGTGGATCGATTGAAATATGTAAGTACTTTCTATATCTGGAATTCTTGTGATCTTGGTAGGTATTTTCATAAAAAAAAAACAACTTTTTTTCCATTTTTATTAAAGAAGCTTTAAAATATCTTTATATTGCAGGTGAGGACGTTTAACCCATTGGTTGCAAGACCCATACATGGTATGGAACCTACCTTGCCAGGCAATAATTTATTAATTACACCTGGGCCCTCTGTTGTACGCCAGACTCCTTCACCTCCTTCTGAATTACCTCATTCAAGTTTAAAAGAACCAAATAACCCCCGAAAAAAAATGTTGAAGAGGAGGATCAGTCAGTTAGAAAAAAGGGATATTTTGAAAAGCCATAAAATACGTAGGTTGCAAAAGATTATTTGCAGACAGAAAAAAATCATATCTTCACTTCGAGTAATGACATCAGTGCTGAAAAAGAATAACTTAATGTTGGAAGAACATGAGCATATGATGTTAGAACATTTTGGGGCAAATAAGGATATCATTCAAAGACTTTTCCAAAAAACACAAAAGAAAGGGGTGAGGAAAA
The DNA here is from genome assembly GCA_947563755.1 of Lochmaea crataegi. Classification (NCBI taxonomy): domain Eukaryota; kingdom Metazoa; phylum Arthropoda; class Insecta; order Coleoptera; family Chrysomelidae; genus Lochmaea; species Lochmaea crataegi. The sequence goes on along the minus strand of OX387433.1, from coordinate 41,017,687 downwards.
CATTTGAACATTCTGTTAGATCGTTTGCTGTTACCTTACACTTTTTTTCACCTAAAGCATATAACTATGTTCGACAAAAATTTCAAAATAGCTTACCTCATCCAAAAACTTTAGCGGAATGGTATTCCTCAGTAGATGCAAAGCCTGGTTTTACTGCAGAAGCTTTCAGTTTTTTAAAATCAAAAGTTGAAAATTCGAATAAAAAGTTGATATGTTCTCTGGTGTTTGATGAGGTCGCTATAAGAAAACATTTGGAGTATACTGGTAGTGATTATTATGGTTATGTAGATTGTGGTAGTGCATTACAAGGGGACTGTATGGAAATAGCTACGGAGGCTCTGGTATTCATGCTAGTATGTATTAATGAACCATGGAAACTCCCAATAGGTTATTTTTTTATTGCAGGAATAAATAGTCAGCAGAAAGCTTCGCTAGTCCAACAGGCTTTAACATTAATAAAAGACACAGGAGTTACTGTCAGTAACATTACTTTTGATGGGTGTGCTACAAATTTTAGTATGTGTAATATATTAAATTGTAAATTTAATAAGCTAGATGTAAAGCCAGATTTTTTGTTTGAAAATGATAAATACTTTTTATTGCCGGATCCTGTTCATATGATAAAATTGATAAGAAATTGTTTTGGGGAAAAAAATTTTTGTAGATGCTAATGGGGGGATAATTAATTTTGATTTTCTTGAAAAATTAAATAATTTACAAGAAAAAGAGGGCCTTCATCTTGGAAATAAACTAAGAAAGCAACATATCAACTTTTTTAAATAAATTAGCCCCCCCAACTACCCCCAAACATTTTTTTTTATCTTCTCTATTACGTCAATCATAATCATTTTCGATCCTCTATATAAACTCTCTCTTGCAAATTTTCGTTTTTTTTTCTTCATCGAAAAAAACCCAGCTCAAATTGCCCGTTGTGTAAGTACCGGCATAGGGAAGTAAAATTTTGCCCAATCCTGAATTTCGTACGAATTTCACCAAATTTGGTATGGGGCACCTTTTTAGGCTCCCGAAAACGATAGGCATAATTTCCGTTCTTCAAAATCAATTTTTCCCATTAAAAATGAATTTTCAAAATTTTTATCAGGACCATCGAGGGGGGTCAAAAAAAAATTTCGTCCGATTTTGATGAAATTTTAGGGAGGGATGTTTTCGAGGTCAAGGATTCCAAAAATTTCATCAGTTGAGACCTAAAAATTTTTTGACATGTCATTATACTCAAAAAACTGTCAAATTTCGCCTTTCCGGTGGTCCGAAAAATAGTAAATTAAACTCGATTTTTTTGAAATTTTGGAAAATTGTAGTTCGAGTAATTATCTTTCGAACCATCCATCAAAAAATTTTTTTTTCAAATTTTTTTTTTCCTTCAAGTATATCGAAAAATTTTCAAAAATTTTTAAAAAATGGATCCGTACAATTTTTTCAAAAAAAAAGCCAAAAACGGACTTACCTCTTCAAATTGATTATAAATCCTCTTTTTGTAAAATTCTAATACCATATACTTCCCAGAGACACCTTCATATGTGAAATTTTCCGTAAAAAATTAACTTTAGAAATTTATATCATCTACGTCTATGGAATCGAAACGATCAAATTGACATTATTGGACAGTTTGAGATCCATATTTATCTAAAAAAATTATTTAATTCCTTAATTATTATAAGGAAAAAAGATTTTTACATTTAAAAAAAAAGTTAGGTTAGATAAGATTAAATTAGGTTAGGTTAGAATTAGGTTAGGTTAGATAAGATTAAGTTAGGTTAGATAAGAGTTAGGTTAGGTTAGATTAAATTTTTTTCCCTAAATTTTGAAATAACTCAAATTTTTTTGGACATTTAACCCGATTTTCGGTTTTTCCAAACCAAAATACCTAATAATTGACCATCTCGACAATACCTTCATTATACACCACTTTTTGGCTTTTTCTTGAAAAAACCGAAAAATTTTCGAAATTTTTTTTACATACTCTTCTTGAAAATGTCATTACGGCCAAACCGTTGAAATTATGACGTTCATCTCTTGACCGTTCGATAGAACTCTATTTATAGGACCATATTCGGTTTCTTCGATTTCATAAATAACAAAGTTATTAAAAGTCAAAGTTGCAATTTTTTTTTAAAAAAAAATTTTCAAAAAAAAATTTATATCTCCTACGCCTATAGAATCGAAGAAAGCAAATATACAATAATCGAAAGCCGAAGGTCTATATTAACAGTAAAAAAATATATCACTTCTTAATTTTCAAACGGGAGCGAGTTATTAAAGGTCAAAGTTGAAATTTTTTTCGAAAATTTTCATTTCAAAATTTCAAAAAAAAAATTTTTAATTCCGATTTCGTTGAAATTTTGCGTAAAGGGGTTTTTCGATACGGCCGTTTAGAAAATTTAATCAGTTTTCCCAAAAAAAAATTTCTTTTTCGGAAAATTGGAAAAATTTTCCGAAAAGTTGATTTTCACGGAAAAGTATAGCTTCTATCGAAAAATTTTTACGATTTTTACATTTCCCGGACCGAAATACAAAAAAAGTATTTTTGCAAAATTACCCTAAAAACTTCGTAAATGGGTCATTTTTTCGATTTTCCGTCAAATTTTTGTCCGAAAAAATGACATTTTGACATTTGGGTTGACGTAACTTCAAAACTATAACAAATATGTCAATTTTATTTTCACCATTCGATAGAGGAATAATGGCTCTATAAACGTACAAAATTTCGTTTCTTCCATTCCATAACTGACAAAGTTATACGGCATCAAAGTCGAAATTCTATTTTTGGATAGTCTCTCCCGTCAACAGGGAACGTGAGCTATCCTCGAAATCCAATTTGGACTAACGATATATATATGGGCGTGTAGGGAAATTTTTTTTGAACACAATGTCTAGACATGGGTTTTTACGCCCCCCGACGTACATTCTCGGACCACATAGCTTTCTCGAACACTATCAAAACTGCAATATTGACACCCCCAAATGAAATTGCTACAAGTATTTCGGCTGCCAAGAAAAAATACGCCCCCCCTACCGCGCCCCTCCCTTCGGAAATTTATCATCCGGAAAATTCCGTACTTTTTTATTATATGAGCTATCGAGTTGAAACAAAAACCATTCGATTCGTAAAAATCGTACGAGTCTATAGAACTCAAAAAAAGGAGGGGTCAACCTGAAAATATATACCGGTAAAATCGAAAATAGGTGGGTCGAAAATTTTTTTTCTGAAAATTTTTTTAATACCCCCGGACGAAAGACGGTATCGAACTTTCTTTGCCCCTAAATTTTCACCCCCCTACCCCCCCTTTTTTTGGGATACAAGACCCGCCAAAATATCAACTCGGAACGATAATATTCGGGCAATCTTCCTCATTCGAGGTGCTTATAATGCAAAAATTTTCTTTTTCTAAATTGCCCCCCCCCCCCAAAATCCCCCCAACTATGGCCCCGAATTGATGGTGGAAACCGCGTATGGTGTTTTTAGGCATCATTTATAACGGCATATTACGAAATTAGTGAAAATAATGTTCTAACCTCAAAATTTGGCGCCACTTGTGGCGCCCTCTATATCGACTTTTAATTTTTTTTTAAATTCAATTCCCATAGATTCGAACCCGCAAATTTTCGTGGGCATAATGAATTTTTTTTTCAAAAATATTTTTATTTTTTTTTAAAACTTTTTCCTCTTTCCTCTATATAAACTCTCTCTTGCAAATTTTCGTTTTTTTTTAACTCTCGTTTTTCTTTCAAATCGGACAAATGTGAATGGTCTGCAATAACATTTTTTTTGATATCAGATTCCGTTGAAACTTTGCATAAAGGGGTTTTCGGGTACGGCCATTCCGAAAATGCAATCAATTCCCGAAAAGAAAAACTCCTTTTCCGAGAAATTCGAAAAATTTTCTGAAAAAAAGGGTTTTCCGGAATAACATGCCTTTCATCGAATTGAACCTTATACAAGCTTTTCAGGTGTCAAAAAAATTTTTTTTCGGAATCCGTTCCACTTTTTCTACATGGATACACTTTCGAAAATACTAAAAATTGATTATTCACATATACAAGCCCCCCCAACCCCCCCCCCCCCCCAAACATCATTTTTTCAATCTATTCTATCAGATAAAAAATTATAATTTTTGATCCTCTATATAAACTCTCTCTTGCCAAATTGCGAAATTTTGAGTTTTTTTTCCCTCTGCTTTTCATTGCAACAATCATCATCATCATCCACCAAATTTGCATTAGGGGGTGTTCGGATACGGCCATTCCAACAATGCCATCAAAACCTGGAAAAAAAAGTTCCTTCCCCGGAAAATTAAAAAAAATTTCCGAAATAATGGGTTTTCCGAAAAATCATCATTTTTTCCAAATTCCACTTCACTTTTTCTACATGGATCCACCTTTAAAGATTCTAAAAAATAATTATTTACATATATTATACCCCCTAACCCCCTCCAAACATCATTTTTTTAATCTATTCTATCAGATAAAACATCATAATTTTTGATCCTCTATATAAACTCTCTCTTGCAAAATTGCGAAATTTTGAGTTTTTTTCTTCTCTTTTTCCCTTTACTTTTCATTGCAACAATCATCATCATTATCCACCACATTTACATAAGGGGGTATTCGGATTCGGAAATTCTAAAAATGCCATCAAAACCCTAAAAGGCAGATTTTCCAAAATAATTTACCTCTTATCAAGTTAAACTTAATACAAGCTTCACCAGAGTGAATTATAAAATTCTAAAGTACAAAAGTAAATTGCTTCCATGTTATTTAGACGTTATAATTTACTTACATTATTTTTATTATTATTAGAAACCGATCATTGATTCATTTATCGAAAAGGGCAAGGAAAATCATGGGAGAAAACATTTTTGTAACACTTTATAGCTTCTTTAATAATTTTCCTTGCCCTTTTCCAAGATTAATATGAAATGTCCACAATAATACATTCTTCTGCTTCCCATATTAACAACAAAATTATAGACAATCTTTTTACTACATTAAATTCATGATCAATTCCCATAACAACTACAAAACTTCGATATATTTTTAACCAAACTAGGTCGAAACGGTTTTTATGCAATGCAAATTCTTTTAATTTGACTAACATTTCAATAGTTTTCCTATTTATAAATTATTTTTAAAATATACATGAGATTTTAAAGATATACAAATCACAATAATTAATATTCTAGTGATATTTCAATCTTGTAACTGTTCCGGCTCCGTTCTGTTATTCTCCGCCCTCTACTGTCTGTTACCAAGCAAGATTGAACATGATATTCAGTGCTATTCTGTTCGCAAATAGCAATATTGTTATAGAAAATATATTGCTATCATAGCAATATTCCAAAAAGTGGTATTCTGATCATCATGTTAAGCAACATATGACCTGTCAATTTTAAAGATATCTTGTTATTTACCTTGTTATCTCAGCAACCTCATTTTTGTACTTGCTAAATGCATAACAAGCTTTTTAAAAATGGCAATTAATCCATTGTTTTTCCATTCTTATTTTTTTCAGGAATTCGAGAATATTGAAAATAGGTGAATTGTGAATGAATATTATTTTGATAGGTTTATTTATATGAATCATTTGTAGAGAAACTATTAAATTGCAATTTCGTCAAATTAGGGATAACAGCAATCCTTTTGAATTGCCGAATGAGAAATTTATAAAATTATTTCGCCTAGATAAGTTAGCAACCTTCAATTTAATAGAAGAGTTGATTGAATTTGTTGATGAACCTATCAGAAGAGATAGTGTCCCTTTTTCATTACAGGTAAGTTTGAAAAATATTGTTCTCATTGAAATTTTCCAAACTTCAACTGAATATTATTTATGAAGGTTTTTGCAAGTCTTCTTTTCTTTGGCCATGGTAGCTACCAAACCGTTGTTGGTGAAGATCTAAATATTGGAATGAGTCAGCCTGCTATAAGCAGAGCCATAAATAAAGTCAGCATTCTCATTTCAACATATCTGTTACCACGATATGTTAAATTCCCTTCTACTGCTGATGAAGTGAGAAAGACTAAGCAAGGGTGAGTTATTAGTGTGTCCAATTAAGTCGGCATCATAGGGGAAAATTTTTTATTATTAGTTTTATGAAAAAAAGTTATTCTTTATAAAAAGTTCTGCATGGTCTAAAACTTGAAACACAACCATCAGATATCAATTTTTTCGAGCCATATATGAGGTTTGTCAAAAAATATGAATTTTACTCAAGAGTAAAGTACCTTAATTTTTTAAAATAGCGACAATTGTTATTAAGAAGAGTTGATCATAATTGGAAACTATTGTCAGATATCGAATATTATCCATCCGCCATGAAAAACAATTTTTAATAATTTTCGGTATAAATAAATTATGCAAATTTTGTAAATTACACCTCAGCTATTTTATTATGATAATCTTTTGGTTTATTAATAAGTTCTGTAACAATATTTGATTGCATTTAACCGTTTCCCTAAATAGTTAATTCATACATATCATAATATTTTATTTTGCAAATGAAAAGATAAACAAGTTAACTAATACGTGATAGGTAATTGGAAATAAAATAATTTGTATTTTGCTTCAATTTACTAAAGCCTCAATATATCCACCATCTCTTTCTAGACATTTAGTGGTTCGTTTACCAAATTCCCTTAATACATTCTTGATCATATCTTCAGTAATTTCCTGACATGCTTCTGTAATTATCCTTTCCAAATGATCAATATCTTGAAAAGGCCCTTGCTGATAAACCCTATATTTCAAGTAGCCCCATAAGAAATAATCCAGAGGACTTAAGTCTGGAGATCTAGCCGGCCAAAAAATCTCGGAATATCTATGTATTACTTTGTCATTGAAAATAGTTTCAAGGTATTCCCTAACAGCGACTGTAGTATGGCATGTAGCACCGTCTTGTTGATACCATATACGTTGACGGTCTATTAAAGATAATTCGCTAATAAAATCGTAGAGTTCATTTTGTAAAAAATTTAGATAGCATTCATGGACTGTCGGAAAAAATAGGGTCATATTATTTTATTCTTATAAATACCGCACCATACGTTGGTTTTGAATGAATATTGGTCATGAGTTTTGATAGTAAAGTTAGGATTACTGTCACACCACCAGCGACAATTTTGTGAACTGACAGTTCCATTTGATGTGAAAGTTGCCTCATCGGAAAATATTATATTTCTTAATAAAAATGGATACTCTTCTAACTTTCCTTGTATTAAAGAGCAAAATTCAAAACGTCTGTCATAATCTCTTTCTTTCAATGTATGAACAAACTGTGGTTTGTATGGATGGTATTTGCTACTTTTTAAAATATTTGCCATTGTGCCTCTACTTACGTTATTTTGAATAAAAGACATTCTTTTTCGCAATGACATTTTAGGATGTTGTACTACAGATAGCATCACTTGTAATTTCGTGTCTTCATTGGCAACCCGCTTTTTGCGTTTTTTAATAAAACTATTATTAACACTTCCAAAAGTTTTAAATTTATTTACAATTCTTGTAACTGTCGATTGTTGAATATTTCTATTGGGATGTCTGTTGTTAAAAATAGCTGCTGCTTCTCGGTGAGTTTTATAATAATCTCCCACAATCAAAACTATTTCAATTTTCTCCTCACAACTTAATAGAGCTGCCATTTCTTGTATTTTATAGGATCTAACTAGCGATTTGACGTTTGCCGTGCATTTTAGATTAAATATCGTTTTATACACAAATTGCTAGATAGGTACTGTACATAATTTGTCAGGGCATCCTAGATTGAATGTTTATTTGTGGAAATAAGTTATCAATGCTAACAAGAAGTTTATAAAAGTAACAAAATCTGTTTTCTCTTGGCAAATTGATAATATTGGATATCTGACAATAGCTTTCAATTATGATCAACTTTCCTCAATAACAATTGTCGCTATTTTCAAAAATAAAGGTACTTTACTCTTGAGTAAAATTCATATTTTTTGACAAACCTCATATATGGCTCGAAAAAATTGATATCTGATGGTTGTGTTTCAAGTTTTAGACCATGCAGAACTTTTTATAAAGAATAACTTTTTTTCATAAAACTAATAATAAAAAATTTTCCCCTATGATGCCGACTTAATTGGACACACATATGTAGACAAAAAATCATTAATTCCAATTTTAGATTCATTAATACAAATTTGCACTTTCCTGGTGCAATAGGAGCAATAGATTGTACCCACATTGCAATAGTCTCTCCAAAAACTGATGACCCTATTCATCCCGCCGTTGCATATATCAACAGGAAGGGGTTTCATAGTATAAATGTTCAAGCTGTAAGTACTTAGAAATGCCTGTGGTCCACCATCAACCTTGTAATGTATGTATTATTTTTCAGATAATTGATGCAAACTTGATAATAACTAATATCAATGTACAATATCCAGGAGCCACCCACGATGCAGCTATTTGGACTGTATCAACAATTCAGCGTCACATGAAAAGGAAATATATGGAGGGTAGAAGAAATTGTTACCTTCTAGGAGATTCTGGATATCCTATACAGCCTTGGTTGATGACACCATTTTTTAATCCTCAACCAAATAGTCCAGAAGAGATGTACAATAATATGCATCGCCAGGCTAGGAATATTGTTGAAAGGGGGTTTGGTGTATTAAAAGCACGCTTCAGATGTCTCCGTAAAGATAGAGTCCTCCACTACATCCATATAAAGGCAGCTCAAATTATTTGTTCTTGTGCAGTTTTGCATAATATCTGTAGGAAACACAATTTGCCACTTAATGATGATGATGACCATCATGATCCTGATCATGTTGATAATGCTATAGATAATGAAGCAAATATAATCGATGATGGTATGCTTGCTGAATTGATTCCTCTTTAAAATCTTGTATCACAAAAATTCCAATATATTCTCTTGAATTTAATGTTCTATTTTTTAGATATTGATGAACTCACTGAAGGACGATTCATTAGAGGACAAGTAGTGGGCCAAATACAGGAAATGTTTGAATAAATATATATATTATAAATATATCGCTGATATTGACAACAAAATAAATTCATTATATTCTAAAAAAACAAAACAAATACATTCTATCAAAAAATCAGTCTTTCAATTAGTCTTCGCTGTTAACATATTGGCAAAATTTATATACATCTATACATAGTAACAAAAAAAATCAGTCTATCGTACATTTTAGATGTAAATAAGATAACAAAATAAAGTTATTATATTCTAAAAAACAAAATTATATTCTAAAAACACAAAACAAATACATTCTAGCAAAAAAAACAGTTTAAATTTAAGTAAGATAACTAAATAAAGTTATATTTTAAAAAACAAATGAAAATTATATTTTAAAAAACAAAACAAATATACTCTTACAAAAAATCATTTATGAATCAGCCTTAGATATACTGTGATTCGTTAAAGCATTGGCGATTTGTGTAAAGGCTTCGGCCAAATGAGAAATGGCATGTGCCATTTCTTTTATAGCCAGAGCCATTTGCTCTGTACTCTGGCTGTATTTTTCAGCAGCACTATCCAATTTCGTAGCATTGCTAGAAATTAATCTTCTTCTTCTATTTGGCCTAAGAACCCTTCTATTTACACCTAAAAAAAAGTAGTAAGATATATATATCTTACAATATTTATGATAACTATACCTGATTTTTTTGTCCCATTCAACTCTTCCAGTTCAGTGGCTGGGTAGTCTTCCACAATTACATCGATAATTTCAGTTTGCTCTTCATCTGCAAATGAAATGTCATCAGGAAGTGGTGATTCAGCAAGATGTACCTGTTCTATGATGGGTTCAGCATCTGGATCAACCTCCTGTGGAGTGCCAGGACATCCTATAACATGCACCCATCCAAAAACTGACATGAGTCGATTTTCGAGCTCATTCAGTTCCACACATGTGTATCCACCACCTCCTGTTTGCTGGATTGATTTGTTATTGTTCCGACATTTTCTTTTGGTTTTAGATTTCCATTCATATAAAAACTAAAATATGAAATGAAAAAGTTTGATAAGATGATTGATTTGAATTATACTCGAATATACACTATTATATAGTTAGGAATTAATAGATACTTACAGTTTTCCACTGTTTTTTATTATTTCTTGCCCCATTTTCCACCATATTCAACATATTAGTTAGTTCTTCCCATTTATTGTCGACTTCTCCAACATTCAAGGGGTGACATTTCCCAGTAATTAATATTTTATTTTTTTCTAAATAATTAATTAATAGCTCCATTTGTCCTTTACTTGTCTTACGACTACGCGACATTTTTTTAGTAAAATCAGAGACAACCAGTAAAATAAAAATAAACGAATCAGTTTTCGCGAAATTTATAGGTTAAAATCAAAATTAATCTTCTTATTTTCTTATGGAATGCCGAAATACAGTGTTGCCAGTACTTAAATTCACGCTACTGGCAATAACATTGCTATTGACAAAACCATGAACCATTCTTGTTATGAATGGAGAAACAGAATACACAATTTCTTGACCATATTGCTGTATATTATAACCATAACAATATTGTTTATACAACAATGTTTTCAGCAATATGCAAGCAGAATAGCACTGCTTGTATGTGAGAGTTTCGTTCGCTCATTCGCTATCGTCGTGTTACTGCGAGAAGTAGTATCTACGTGTCGTCTCCGTGGTTAAATATTTTAAACAGTGTTAACTGTGTTCATTATTGGATTATTTAATCTCTGGTAAGTTTTTAATTTAATATTATTCATATATCTGTTTTCTATGTTAATTTGTATTACATATTTTAATAGGAATTATGCATAAACATAATAATAATATTTAATTTGGTTTCTTAAATTGTATAGATACATTATTTTTCTAATGCTTATAGTAAATTGCTTAAACCACTTCTTATTATGTCATTTTTTAACATTATTTCGGTATATTTAACATTCTAATTAACCTATTTTTAATATAATTAATATTCTACTAGATTTTTAACGATGCTTTCCTCTTTACTTCTACTAATATCTTAGAAATAACATTTGAAATCGTTATTTTCTATACAAAGAAACAATACTTTTTTAATACATTTCAATATAATCTTAAAATTTAATATTTATCAACTTTATTTTCTCTTTTACAAGTTTTTTTATGCATAATTGTTGGTAAAGTAAGTACAGAGTATACTCCCCTTTTTTATAAACCTAACCTTATTAAATTGAAAGAACTGTCTGATGCTATGCAAATTTTATTACGAATCATTGCGTTTTTCACTATAGATAATTAAATATTGAATTGTATAAGTTTTTGTATTTGTTAAATGTAATTATATGGAGAACACTATTTAGAGGCATATCTATCGAAACACGCTTGGCGTCTCTTTGTAATTTTAACCAATCACGGAGTACTTAAAAGATTCATTTCGTTAACTATGCCCCCGCGTCTTTAGCCGGCAATTATTGTTAGAGATGGGTACGTGATATATTATGTATAGAGGTGGTCTAATAATTTTTATATAGTTTATATTTATTATGGATTTTACCTATTTTTAAATAAAATTATATCATTTCCATACATTTCTGATTAATTTTAATTAAAAATCATTATTATCCTTTTCACATTTTTTATATACATAACTGTTCCTAAAATAGATACAAATTATTTATTAGTTTCTGCATTATACATAAAAATTTCCACATTCACCAACATAACAACCATATTAAATTCAAACAGGTATCTATTACTATGCAAATTTTAATTATATTCGTTGAATATTAAATTTATTACTTATATCATTATTACCAATATATCAGATTATTAATTATAACTGTTAAAAATTAACATTATTTTCATTATGTAAATCACTGCTGTATATGGAGTTAGCCGAAAAAGAATAGGGGGCATAGTTAACGAAACAAACATGGCGTCTCTGTGATTTCAACCAATCACGAAGTACCGGTGAGATTTATTTCGTTAACTATGCCCCCGCGTCTTCAGCCGGCAAATATTAGATGGGTACGCGATGTACAGGGTTGATTTAAATTTTTTTTTTTAAAACTAGAATTATATTTACGCAAATATATTATTATTTTATATTTATTTATCATTATTATTCAATTATTTATTTTTTAAATATTAAAATGTATCTAAATTTTTGAATTTACTATTAATTAATTACTTTTTAATTTTTATTAATTTATCTTATTACTATTTAATATTCTTTTCCAAATTCTTTTACTTTTTTCATTTCATATAAATTAAGATTTTATAATTAAAAATGAAAATAGATATTTCGTATAAATTTCGGTTTTCTTTTTATAATTATTTGTATAATTCTTATGACTATTTTAACCCTCCATCGCTCGCACCGTTAGAAAAAATCTAACAAATTTTAAAAATGTTAAATAATTTTTGCAATTTTGCTTTTTGTTTGTCGTGCGCCCAGGAATACCATGACGACGTGGTCTACTATGCACATGTATAGTGGGGAGGGGAAAAGTATTTGTTTAGATGCTGTAATTACATATTGTTAGTATAAAACTAACACGCGAGCGATCACGTACGGCGGACTGTTAGAAAAATTCTAACGACGCGAGTGAAGGCGTATGTTATTTTTTGTGTTGCGTATGTTATTTTTTTGTGTTTTTAAAAAATTGGTAAGGTTTTTTTTAATTTAAGCGTAATTTTTATTAGTATAAATAAATTTTGTAGTAGTAAAACATGGATGAAAATACTAAAAATAAGTTGCTGAAATGGTATGAAGAGGTTCCGACCGATGAAGAAGTGTTTGATTCTGATGGTGATCTGAGTGACAATGCTTCAGAACATAATGACTATCAGACAGACACAGAGCAATCTGCAGATGAAACGGATGATGTATTACCTGGTCTACAGACCAATCCATGTGATAGGATTCCTAAATTTTATGGAAAAGATAAGACCCCTTGGTACAAACATAAACCTCTTGAGCCTAGAGGAAAAGTAAAAGCCCGCAATATAGTTACAAGGTTGCCTGGCGTAAAAGGTTTGGCAAAACAGGCTAAAAATATATTGGATTGCTGGAAGTTATTTATTTCAGAAGAAATGACTAATAACATTGTAAAATATACCAATCAAAAATTAGACTTGATGAGAAACTCCTTTCAGCGCCCACGAGATTGTGCTCCGACTGACTATGAGGAAATATTAGCATTTATTGGTCAACTATATATGGATGGTGTAAAACGAGGGCAGCATTTGAATACTGATGAACTTTGGAAAACCGATGGCACAGCACCCGAAATCTTTGTAGCTACTATGTCTAAAAAAAGATTTCATCAATTGATCCAATTTATAAGATTTGATGATGCTAGATCTCGACCACAGAATTCTGCAATTGACAATCTCGCTCCAATTCGAGAATTATTTGAATTATTTGTAGAAAATTGTAAAAAAACCTATACTCCTGGATTTTATGTGACAATTGATGAAATGTTAGAGGCATTTCGAGGTAGATGTCGATTTAGGCAATACATTGCCAATAAGCCCGCCAAATACGGCATAAAAATTTATGCACTAGTTGATTCCAGAACATTTTTTACGTTAAACCTCGAAATTTATGCAGGTAAGCAACCAGAGGGACCTTTCCAGATCAAAAATGATGCAGCCAGTTTAGTTATGCGACTCATAGAACCTATAAGTGGAACAGGACGAAATGTTACCACGGACAATTATTTCACTTCGGTGCCATTGGCCAATAGTTTGGTGGAAAATCATCGTCTGACTATGATTGGTACTGTTCGAAAGAATAAACCCCAAGTCCCTCCAGAGTTACTTCAAGTGAAACAACGACCAGTAAAGAGCAGTATATTTGCGTATGGTGTGAAACCTAATAATTGTCTTCTGGTATCCTATGTACCAAAGCCAAACAAAAACGTGCTGCTTTTGTCCACTATGCATACTGATGGTAATATCGATGAAGAAACAGGTGAAACTTGTAAGCCCGAAATTATTACGGACTACAATCTTACAAAAGGAGGTGTGGATGTGGTTGACAAAATGAAAGCTGAATATTCCGTAACTAGATTTAGCAATAGATGGCCATTCACCATATTTTGTAGCCTACTAAATATCTCAACTGTCAATAGCCAAATAATATATAGGGAAAACACAAACAAAATTATTTCTCGAAGACAATATATTTCGGAACTTAGCAAAATGCTTATTATGCCACACGTTTGTCGACGTTCTGAAATTCCAACGCTTCCTTACAACCTTCAGGTAAAAATAAGAAATATCACTGGAAAACAACAAGGACCCAATCATGATCGACCTCCTCAGACCAAAGTAAGGTGTGAATTTTGCCCTCTGAGAAAAAACAGATTTACTCAGCGTCACTGCTCAAACTGCCAAAACCCTATATGTAAGGAACATACTGCAGCTACTACACTGATTTGTCGTCAATGTTTTGGCAATGACGAAGATGCTTAGGGTGCGACTTATTTTTGAAGGTAGCTATTTGCTCTTTATATAATACCATTTCTCAAACTAGTCTTTTTTAGATCCCAACGAGTTTATGGCCAGTTGCTTAGTTTTGTTTTTATGAATAATTGTATTTTTTAGATATTTTTTGTGTTAAAATATGTTTATAAATAGTTATAGTTAAAAGAATAAACCTTTCTGCTTACTATAATACTTTTATTCCAAATTAACTGGATGTTAGATAAAATCTAACACGCGAGCGATGGCGTGAAAAAATGAGGCGCGAGTGATGGAGGGTTAATATCCGCTTTCTTGAGTATCTTTTAATTTTACCAACAAACACACATAAAACTTAGAAATGCTATATTTACTATATGAAATTTATATTTAATTATATTATTTTTTAAACTAATAAATTGATATTTATGATGGAATTTATTTACTTACAATTACATTTAATACTTAATGTAATTATATTTCTATTATTTTAACAATAATAACTATACATTGTCTACATTTCCCAAACTATTACATATTTTAATATAATAAAACTTGCCTCCAATTTTTTTTTACTATTCAAAATTTTATCAATAATTTTTCATAATTTTCGTTCTTTTAAATACTAATTTCTCTTATAAACCTTCATCTTAGTATTTTTCTTATCATAAAATGATATTTATGTACGTAACTATACCTGCGCCAAAAATTCTGTTAGTCTCCACCTCCTACATAAAAATGTTCCACTGCTCTCAACACAACCGATCTTAACTTTAAAGAATATACCCTGTTGCCGGTTGTAGATGTAAATCAATGAGATTGCTGAAATTCAATCATGGCCAATAATCTCATCATATAATAATTAATTATTGAAAAAAAATGCTTTTGTATATATTTGCTACTTTTAATTGTTCCATTTAATAGACTATAAATATATTTTTTTTATTTCATATGAAAATTTTACTACTGCCAAAGTAATGTTAATTAATTATAATACTATTATAATTAATTTTATTACAACTAATTCTTTTAAAATAGAGAGATATAGAAATAAAAAATAAGAAGCAAAAGAAGAAAGTGTATTGCTTATAATTATATTTATTATTTTAAATTATCGGAATCTAAGACCCTGATTCCTTTAGATTCGCAAATTACAGAAAATTGTAAAATCTTTTTTTCTTATTAGATCTTTTTCCAAAACTTTTAACAATTATTAACCATTTTTGACAGTTTTCTATAATTATTGACCATTATTTCGGAATTTTAAAAATTATTAATTATTTTTGACAATTTTTTTGAAAATTTTTACAATTTTTGACAATTTTTGAGAATTTTTAAACAGTTTTAACAGATTCTAACAATTATTAACCATTTTTAACAATTTTTCCAAAAATTTTAACAATTTTTAAAATATTTTGACCAAATTTAACTATTGTTAACCAATTTTAACAATTTTTTTATAATTATTGATAACTTTTTCAAAATTTCAACAATTATTATCAATATTTCAAAAATTTTGACAATTTTTGAACATTTTTTGTAAATATTTAACCATTTTAGACAGTTTTTGACAACTTTTAACAATTTTTAATTAGTTTTAACAATTATTGACCATCTTTGACAATTTTTCAAATATTTTAATTATTTTTTTTCATGTTTTAGACAATAATTGAGCATTTTTTCAAAATTTTATCAAATATTGACTGTTTTTGACATATATCAACAATTATTAACCATTTTTCCAAATTTTTGACAATTTTTGGCAGATATTAGTCGATTATTAACCTTTTTTTTTTAATTTTGACAGTTTTTAACAATTATTGACCATATTTCAAAATTTTGAACAACTTTTCAAATATTTTAACAATTTTCTACAAATATTGACCACTTTTAACCATTTTTTCAAAAATTGAAAAATATTTGATAATATTTGACAATTTTTTAGCATTTTTGACAGGTTCTGACAATTATTAACCATTTTTCAAATATTTGGACCGTTTTTCAAAAATTTTGACAATTTTTGAAAATAGTTGACCGTTTTTAACCATTTTTTTTTAATTATTGACATTTTTTTCTAAATTTTGACAATCTTTGACTATTTTTCAAAATTTTAACAATTATGGACCATTTTTGACTAATTTTCAAAAATTTCCACTATTATTAACCATTTTTTTAAATATTTAACCATTTTTAACAATTTTTAATATTTATTAACTATCTTTGATTACCTTTAATAATTATTAACCGTTTTTGACAAATATTAATAATTTTTCAAATTTTTCAATTATTTTCCAAAAATTTTACAAATATTGACTTTTTTAACATTTTACACCATTTTTCCAAAACCATTAACCTATTTTTAAAATATTTGGCAATTATTAGTCATTTTTTCAAAACGTTGACAATTATTAACAATTATTAAACATTTCTCCAAATTTTTAACCATATTTCAAAATGTTAAACAATTTTTCAAAATTTTAACAATTTTCGACAATTTTTCACAATTTTTAAACATTTTTAACAAATTCTAACCATTATTTACCATTTATAACAATTTTTCTCACCTATGGCTGTGCGAATTTCTTATACTGATTGTCCCATGCTAAAGAAAAGTTTTTATTCGATATTTCCATATTATTAAAAATATATTATACTAATTATACCATACTTTCATATAAAAAAATTACTATTTCAAGTCTCTAACTTGAAATAATTTCAAATCAATAATTTACAATTATAACTAAATTAATTACAAATAATATCTTAAAGTTAATGATAATTATTATTATTTTATATTTTACATTTACCAAACGTCGAATAACAATTCTATTATATATTAGTTTAATAATTTTATTTCTTCATCTCTCTTCCTCTCTTTCTATACAATTATGCATTATTATTTATTTTCTATAATGTAATATTTTTCGTTTATTAAATGAATATAATGATATTTCTTTAAAAAATATTATTATTTATATGTTACACCAAAATTATTAAAAATAATAATTGTATAGTATCTTTTGATATTTAACACATATTAAATATACTGTTTTTCTTTTCAGTTTCTACATCCCCCTACCCGTAAAAGGTAAGATTTTTTTATTTAAAAATCTTTTAGAATGCCTTATTTACGTAAGCACAATATTTCTCAACATACCACTTTTCGTACCAGAATTTCTAGAAAAGATCAGAATCGCTATCTAAGAGTTTCTTTGATTCGGTTTTTTACTGATTTAGCTAATAATACTATGACTGCTCGAATCCCTTCGACTAGACATATTACGCGTTCTCTTAGTGGTTCGAGCAATCATAGTTTATCGCCAATCAGACGACCGAATCCGCTACCGATTGTTTCGCCTATACCGTCGACATCGTCATCATCATCCGATTTTCCTCGAATGTCTCTTCGAGTTCGCGGAATTTCTCCGATCCCGAGTAGTTTGTCCTCTTCAGTTCCAATGGAATTGCCTGTCGAAGATCGAGAGGCAGAAGATCTCATGCCCCCCCCCCCCGGTACCTGTGCCTCGTCGTGAACCGATTCGTGGTGAACAAAGACGTCGCAGACATGCTGTCGTACCGTTGCGAATGACTCACCGCCTTGCAATGACTCGGAGTCAAGAAGAAATAGAGCATCACGGTGAGGACCCCTTTTATTTGGGTATGATGATACACCAGTGTGCTCATTGTGGTGCTCTATTTTTTTCCGGCGAGAAAAAGTATCGTCGGAACTTGAATCTCAGTTGTTGCAAGGACGGCGCCTACACTTTGCCGAATTTAGGTCAGTGGCCTTATGCCATCAAAGACCTGTACTTAAATTCGGCAGAGTTTAGACGAGAGATTCGCTCCATCAACAGTCTGTTTGCGATGGCTTCGTTCAAGTCTCTACAACCCGCAATCGATTTGCGAGGGGCCCAGGGACATTGGAACTTTAGTGTTTGCGGGCAAATCTATCACATGCTCGGTGGTATTCCAAACAGTCAGGATCTGAGGAATCCCACCCTCAACCATTATTATTTCCTAGATAGCGAAGAAGCACTCGAACATCGCAACGAGTTTTTAAATACTCGTGTCTCCTTCGCTACCTTGGAAATAATAGAACGATCGTTGAGAGCATGTAATAGATATATGCAAGCCTACAAGACGATCGGGGAAATGCTGAATGATGAACGTCGTCGATTGAATGATGATAACGATGCCGACAATTCTGAACGCCGATTAATCGTGGGTATCGTCGCGACGGGTAATATCAATATTCAACGGCGTAACTACAATTTGCCGGAAAGTCGGAGCGAAATCGCCGCCGTCTTTCAAGGGAACGAGCCCCCTTTCAATGTGGATCTAATATTGTATCCGCATGCAACTCTGTCTCAGCCTGAACGAAGGCATCACCAACTCAAAAATCTCTCACCTTTGGCTGATCCAATGGTGTATCCGCTATTATTTCCGATAGGAGATAATGGTTACTCTCCCGATTACCGATACGCCGATGGTAGATTGAATCGTAACAATCGACCGAAATCAATAACATTTAACGAATATTACAGGTACCGCTTACAAATCCGTGATGGATTTTCCACTCTACAAAGTGGTGGAAAACTGTATCAACAATACATCGTTAATGCGTGGTGTAAAATGGAGGCCAACAGATTATGGTTCCTAAGACAAAACCAAAATAAATTTCGAGTAGCCAGCGAAGCGATATTGCGTCGTATAAATGCCAATCGAGAAGAACGACATTTAGGACAGATCGGGAAATCGATTGTTATACTACCGACGTCGTTTCAAGGAAGTGATAGAAATCGTCAAAGGCAATACCTAGATGCGATGACCGTCATCGGACGTCATGGTAAGCCTGATTTATTCATCACTATGACCTGCAACCCGAGGTGGCTCGAAATTGACGAAAACCTTGGTAACAAAAAAAATGGGAAAACAGACCGGATCTGGTCTGTAGAGTATTCCACGCCAAATTGCTCGAACTAATGGATGATTTAACGCAAAAACAAATATTCGGTGTGGTCAAAAACTACCACTACGTCATCGAATTCCAAAAACGAGGTTTACCGCATGCTCATATAGTCTTAACTATGCACACAGATGACAAAGTGTTGAACGTCGAAACCGTCGATGCTATAGTACAAGCTTATATACCGGACCCATGTGCTCAACCGGTATTGTACAATTTAGTCAAAGAATACCACGTCCATGCACCGTGCGGCATTTTAAATATGTCCGCCAAGTGTATGAAGAACGGCAAATGCAAAAAATACTATCCCAAACCCTTGAAAGAGTACACTTCCCTACACGAGGGTGATAATAAGAGACCAGAGTATAAACGTCCACTAGATGGTAGGACGATTTATGTAGAATCCATCCAAAATAGGGTAAACAATCGAAGGATTGTCCCCTATAATGCGTATTTGTTGGCCAAATACCATTGTCACATAAATATCGAAGTGGTAGGATCTCTCTATACAATGAAATATCTACATAAATATTTACAAAAAGGCTCAGACTCCATAACCCTACGCGTAACCGGTGATGGTAATAATTCGGTTAACCGTAATAATTCTCAGTCGGCGGCTCAATTGCAAAACGTCGTAACCAGCGGGAATAATACGGCTATTGAAACATCGTTGGTTATAGACGAAATTAGACAATATCAGGATTTTAGGTACGTAAGTGCGATGGAAACGATGTGGCGTATTTTCGAATATAAAATGCACGATCGCTCCCACTCGGTGTTGGTTTTGCCTGTACACCTACCGGGTGAACGGACTATATTGTTCGAAGAACTAGAAGAAGCCGATAACATTGAAGCGCGTCTGCAATCACGCTCAAAGTTGGACGCTTACTTTCATTTAAATTCGCACGACGCTGTCGCTCGATCTTACTTGTATCCCCAAATCCCCGAACATTACACCTGGGATAATAGAGAATGCAGATGGCAACCCAGAAGACAAGTAAGCAAACAGATCGGATGTATGATTGATATCAGCCCCATCCCGGGCTTAATGGAACTATTTTTTCTCCGAATGCTGTTATCGCGCGTTACGGGAGCGACATCGTTTGAATCCCTAAAGACATTAGACGACGGTACGACAATCGACACTTTCGAAGAAGCATGCAGAGCAAGAAATTACATTCGTCACACTGGCGAATTCGAACGAGCGATGAGAGAAGCCGTTCTAAAGCAGCACCCCCGTAAAATGCGTAAGCTTTTTGCACTCTATTGTTGCGTCTCCAAAGACGAGGGTTTCACGGAATTTAACGCCATTTGGTAGCAATTTTGTGAATACATGATCGATGATTTCGTTCACATGAGACATCTTTCATTAAAAAGTGCGGTGGAAGAAGCCTTCCGCGAAATAGAACAAGTCCTACAAAGAAACCGACCAGATATAACATTACAAGCGTTAAAAGTACATCCAAAATTTAGTAATGAAACCAATAGAGGGAGTGCTGCTTCGCCCAAAAACCACCGTGGATCCCAAAACGGTAACGACTTCCGAATCGATCTTAATTATGATTATGGTGCGGATTACGATAATGATTTACCTATCGCTTTGCGACGTCGTCAAAATGACGGCGTCAATAATTTTCTATTTGATCCGTCCGATCTGAACATCGATCAAAAACGGATCTTTTGGAAAATTATAAAAGTGGTAAGTAACGTCCTTAGCGTAGGAGTTCCCTCGGAACTGAGACGTAAAATGAACGACGTTATCGAGGATGATAATGATGACGACTATTTTCAAGTCCGTCGTTTATTTTATGTCGACGGACCGGGCGGAACAGGAAAAACCTTTTTATATAATTGTCTTTTGAAAGCTATTCATACTTATTTTAGCAAATCAACCATCGCGGTAGCGTGGACTGGCATTGCCGCCAACCTTTTGATCGGCGGTACGACAGTCCACAAAGCTTTCAAATTACCAATTATCATAACTAGCGACACCATGCCCGGATGGGCAGCAGAATCGGGTCAAAGCCGCGCGATTGTAGAGAATGTCGCTTTGATAGTATGGGACGAATCGCCTATGACTCCGAAATTAGCGGTAGAGGCTGTCAACAGATATCTGCAAGATATCACCAAAAGTCCTTTGCCGATGGGTGGCAAATGTTGCCTTTTCGGTGGGGACTTTAGACAGACTCTACCGGTAATTATCGGCGGCTATAAGCGTGACGTCATGAACGCGTGTCTCAAAAGGAGCATACTCTGGAACCATTTCACCACATTCAGACTCGATGTCGATATGAGAGCACGACAATGCGTTAACGTATACCCGGATCTCGGTAACATGACCTACTCCGATTGGTTGTTGAATTTGGGTGACGGTAAATTACAATACGTAACCCTTCATTCGAAATCAACGATCTCCGGAGTTTTACCGAATGATCTCATCGAAATCCCGAACAGACTTCGCGTATCTAACATCGATCAACTAATTCATTTCGTTTATGGCGACGACTTTAGTTCGATGGAGAATGGTACTCGTGCCATTATTTGTCCTACTAATGCGGCAGTAAACGACATAAACGAAATGATTCTTGATAAGATGTTAGATAACGAAGTACGCGTGTACTATAGTACGGATGAGTACAATAGGGATGACGATGACGAATTCCATGTTACCGTTGATCTTTTGAACTCTATCAACTCTGCGTCGTTACCGCCGCACGAGTTAAAATTAAAAGTAGGCGCTATTGTCATGATTCTCCGTGATATTGACATCGAAGACGGATTATGTAATGGTACTAGAGTCCGAATCGTATCTTTGGGAGATGATATTATCGAGTGCGAGATTATGACCGGGGTTAATATAGGCCGAAAGGTTTTATTGCCCCGAATACGTATGATCGCGCAAGATAGTATGCTCCCCAGAGATATTATTCGCACGCAGTTTCCCGTACGGCTTGCTTATGGCATCACCATAAACAAGTCTCAAGGCCAGTCTCTAACGAAAGCCGGAGTTTACTTGAGCAGTCCCTGTTTTGCCCACGGACAACTGTACGTGGCATTTTCTCGCGTCGGCTCCGCAGAAAATGTCCGCATATTGGTGAACGAGGGTAACCAACAGGGATCGTTCAAGTTCCGTGGTAGACGATGTTTCACCAGAAACGTCGTCTATTTTGCGATTTTAGATTCTGCTAATCCTAATCGAGATCGTGAAGGAATTTCGCCGACAACAGCCGCCGTCAATGACATTAATCGAAAACGTCTTCGAATTAATTTGAGTTCTTTTTCGATTAATGAAGATGCCGATGGAATTTGTCCACGTAACGTCGCTACTGATGCGGGTGAGGATTTGGCAGAAGGTAACGATAGTGATTGTGACATGTTGAATGATTTAAATGACTTTGTGTCCAATAATTTACTTTTATCGGTTCTCTGGGGGGGTAATTCAAATATAATATAATTCAAAAGTCACCGCAATCATTATTACCGCCACCGCGTCGTCTATCGTTACCAAAACCAAATCCAGTAGTCGCTATTAATATTGATATTGATCGTCGCAAGAAAATCTCTTCTTATACGAAGGTTCAATTAGAATCTCGTATATCTAGGGATGATCAACCCGGTACTTCGCGATTAATCCCGGGAGAAATTGGTAAGAACTATCCAATCGGCGGCGTGAACTTTTACGATAGCGATTCTGACTAAGACCCAGATGGACTCTGAGAGTGAGATACAGATACAAAAAAACATCAAAAAAAGCTGGTAATGTTATTTATCAAAATATTTTTTCTTATATTTCATTTCTGTTTAAATTCATTTCTATAATTTTTTTTTTCGGTAATTCTTTGTAGTATCTTTTTTTCAATAATTTATTTTCTAATAACTTTTCCAGTAATTCTTTTCTGCAATTTTTTTACCTATAGTTTTTCCAGTAATTCCTCTCAATAATTTTCCTTTAAAATGTTATTTTCAAAAATCATTTCACTTCTATTTTTACATTCTTCTTTTATTTCAATAATTTTCAATTTTTTTCCTTCTTTTCATTTCTTTTTTTTTGATAGATAATGTTACCGGACCCAAAAAAACTAAAAAAAACAAAAAACCAAAAAAAATTTCAAAAAAACCAAAAATCCAAAAAAATCTTCAAAAAACTATAAAAAACCAAAAAAATTTCAAAAATACAAAAAACCAAGAAAAAATTCCAAAAAAACATCAGAAAACTAAAAAAAAATTCTAAAAACCCAAAAAACATATTTCAATATACGAAAAACTGATCAATTCAATTTTGTAATGTTATTTTATATTAATAACAATTACAACAAAACTTGGAATTTAAATTTTTTCTTAATTCAAAATATTCTAAAATTTACCTTTAGATGATTTTCTAATAGTTCTATACTTTTATATTTTCCTCTGTTAAAATATTCATAAAATTCACATTGAACAAATTTAATAATTTATACTAATTTTTTTTCTGTTTTGTTATTTTCTCATAAATGTATATATTATTACCAAAAATGGTTTACATTATTTCTTTATCGACAAACTATACAAATTTCCACATATTACTATGTTAATTTACAAATATTTATAATAATTAAGTAACCAATTAATATTTCATTATATACTATATTTATTTATTAAATATTATACCAAATACTACAAATTTCAATTTAATTTTCTTCACTTTATAACTTTTTTTCTGTATTAAATATTACAAGAATACAATTATTTTTAATCATTTCTAATTCCAAATATTAAATCGTTTTTTTTTAAATATTATCGTTAATTCAACTATAATAATAGTCCTTCAATATATATCAAATACAATAGAAAAATTCTTTAAATTTTTAAAAAAACAATTTATTAATTCTAGAAAATTTTAATTATAAATATTGTCACTACTAAATACAATATTTTTTACATCTATATCATAATTTGTAATATAATTATTTCACAAAAAAAGGTACTGGAGATTATAATCTAAACTCAGAAAAACAAAATTTAATCTATTAAACTTACAATACTTTGGACCATTTACCCACCTAATTAAGTAACTCTAATTCTTCAGATTTTTTTTTAGAAATACAAAAAATTTCGATTTTTTTGGTTACTTTTCATATAAAACTCTAATAGTTAATCTATTAATAAATTTTACAAAATTTTCCAATTTCTTATTAATAAAATTAACCGTTTCAGCATCAAAATATTGTTATACATTTAAACGATGTTAAACGAGCTTTTAGTTTCTCATTGAAATTAATTTGAATCCTTATAAAATTCTATTTCATGACGTATTTTCTATATTTACTCGAAACAATTTTCTAATTGATTTCGACCTATTTTTCACAATATAAATTTATTATTACTACATAAAAGGTAATTTCTTAAAAATAGTTTATATAAGGGATTCTTTCTAGACATATTTTCTTAAATTTTCTTACTAATTATTATTAATTTTTTTTTAAAATTATTACTTACATTATTAATAACTATAATTATACTTTAATTGTAATTTTTCAATTTTATATAAAATTAAATTTGGCTTTATATTATTAATACATCCATTAATGATAATACATTTCATTGTATTTTTCTACTTAAATTTAAAAAAAGCTTTTTGAACATCTATAGAGCCGACTCATATCAATATTTCTGTTACTGCAACATAAATTTTTCTATTGTACACTTTCGAAACATTTCTCAATGGTTACTTATTACTATAAATACTTATTATGATACCTTTATTTTGTAAAGAAATTTATAGAATTTCTATCTTTACATTTCTTCGAAAAAATTTTAAAATTTTTTTTTTTTTAAATATCAAAATAATTATTATTTCCTTAAAAATTTAAAATTGCTAATATTTTTAAAAAACTAAAAAATTTTTTTCTCATACTCGGTATAAAAAATATGAATATTTCAACAATAACATTACTTACAGTCCATTCGTCTCCTTTCCGTTTATAGTATGATTTTCTTTCACATTATTTGAATTCATTTATTGTCATTGAATATTAGATTTAAACTTCTAAACCAAACATAATCTACATACTACCTTTGTGTGTCATGTAGATTTACTTAATGTTTCATTAATTTCCATCTTACTTGGATTAAAAGATAATGAACCATGGACGTATAAACAAAGATGGACCCAGTTATTTACATCAAATTGTGAAGCCAAAAATATTATGTTAGGTCAGAGCAACGATTACATTCTAAACACCTTCGAAGGTTGTCACGTTGTAGAGATTATAATTCCTTGTTCAAGTATTGCTAAAAAAGTAAATCATCTTCCTGTCATTGCCCACTTTCCAACGTAATTAATAATTATTTTGAAATATTAAATATGTATTTTTGATAGATTCAGTTGAAATATTAAATGTAAATATCTCGTTATAAGCATGAAAACATTTTTTAATACGTAGAAGTTCTGAAAATTATTTGAAGCCGGCAACGTCGTGCTCTCAACGTCTCATGTCAACTGTGCGGCTGCTGTTCTATGAGCAATTCTTTGATTCCGTCTTGTTCTGTGCCTCTAGCTTGTGTTTATACAGATGAGGAAGTTTGTTTTGATTTCATTTTTCAGCCCTGCTTTAAGTGTTATTTGTGAAAAAGTGATATAATATTATCAATAATGGTGCTACAGTGCTGTATTTGCAAAAAAACTAAGTTTTTATATCCCGATCTCACGTTTCATACGTAAGTATAGTTTATTTACATTTTAGAAGTATAAACAAACTTCTCATGACTTATGTTTCATAGGCGTGGTAGTGGGTTTCGTATATATGCTTGGGACAAAATAATATTCAATCAAATTGTGATGTAAAAATGTTTCTTTACAATAATTCACAATAATAAATATTCTCGGTTTTCAAGAAATTAGACATCATGGACGTACTTATATAAAGGGTTATATACATAATCATCTGACTATAAAAACTCAATAATTCACAATTAATATTTTGAATATTGTTTTGTTTTCCTACATTCAACCACTAATGATAATTCAAATTGTAGTTGGTTTTTTTATGAATTTAAATGGATTTTATAAGGAGTAGGAATAAAAATAACTCATTCACCTAATTTCCTATGTAGGTTTCCAACCAATACTGATGATAGAGCCATCTGGTTATCAAATTTAGGAGAAGGGAAGGAAATTTCAAAAAATTCAAGAATCTGTTCTGCCCACTTCAGTCAAGAAGATTTTGAAATTAAACCGAGCGGTAAAAAATTCTTGAAAAAGGGTGCCACTCCAGCATCTGTAGTTGATCCTGTGTCAATGCAAGGGTAGGAAATAATAAATTATATCAATCTTAAGTACCTAATCAGCTGAATATAAAATTTAGGGAAAACTAAATTATTATTTACTATTCTGTACTTTATAGGCCAAAAACAATTCAGTCAATAGATACTGCTGCACACGCTAATATTGAGGAAGATATAAATTGTCCAGGCTCTTCATCCATTAAAAGGTAAGCTGACAAATATTTAAAAAAAGAATTATCAAGTAACTAGAATCACTGGAAACTGTTGGGGATTCTGACAACTTGTCAATTAAATTTAATATGGGGCTTGGCTTGAAAACAATTTGAATGTCATAATTGTGTACAGTTCAATTTTGAAAGAAAAATGCCACTTAGTTTTTTTTTGTATACCTACTGAGGATTTACTCAACATCCATAAAACAATCTGAATAACGCTTGAAACAGTAGGTGCTGATAATTTATAAACTTTGTTGGCTTGCCAATCAGGCACCATATTAAGTCACTGGGTTTGAATTCCCCAATTGAATCATATATCTGTCATATCATGTTTGGTTTAAGGTCATCAGTGATAATAAATATACCACCACCAACCAATTTATCACTTGATTCAGATTCAGATGACAGTTTTCAGATGAACATTGATTCTCCAGGTCCTTCAATAAAGAGGTAAGTTTTGATTATATAAAGCATTGATATATGGTTTTTATATTGATGACTGCTTTGAATTATCCACGATTTTTTGTTTCTTATTTTCAGGAGAAAAATTGAATCAGATAATGATCAACTTCAATCTGATATTTCAACTACCATAACAGTATCAGACATATCAAATACTTTTTCTGCATCAGACATGTCAAATAATGTAACCTCAGACATTGAAAAAGTTCTGAGTATCAATGTAAGTCATGAACAGACAGCAGAATCCTCTTTCAGTACTCTGTCAGCATCTGAAACTGAATTAGTTCAAACACTAATAACAGAAGATGTGGATAATAGCTACATTGAACAAGATAGGAAGACTGAACCATTATCCAAAATGTCAAAGAAAAAGTTAGTTCTTATATTATACATTACATTTTAATAGCCATTAAAATAAACATCATCGGTTGAAAATATAATTAAAATTTTTTATTGATAACAATGGAAAAAATATTTGAATAAACAAAATACATTGATAAAATGCATGCCAATTAATTATCACCAATTTTTAGGGAAACTAATGCAGTTCATGAGGTGTCTAGTAGTTCCTTCTCTACCCCTACATAAGCAAAAAGAAATTTTAAGATGTTAAAATATACTGTTATTTCTCAAAAACGAAAGATACGAACTTTGCAGCAATCAGTTAGGAGGTTAAAATCTAGGGTTACATCTTTGAACACATTGATAAAATTATTGGAACAGAAAACATTGTTGCATGAAAATTGTGAAGCTCCATTGAAAGTGAGTATTTTGTATAGATTTAAATTATTGAAATGTAACCAAATCAGTAACTACCTTTATCTTCAAAATTGCACTCGACATAGTACTAATGCTAATGTGTTTGTTTCAGGCTTCCTTGCCTGAATCTGTTAATCAACTCTTTGAGAGAATGTTGAAAGGACATAGAAACCAAAAATACACACCAGCACTAAGATCCTTTGCACTTACGCTAAGTTTCTATTCAATAAGAGCATACAATTTTGTGAGGAACACTTTTAATAAATCATTACCTCACCCTACAACATTATCAAAATGGTACCAGTCAATTAATGGAGCTCCTGGATGGACACAAGAGGCATTAAACACATTGAAAGCCAAAGCTAGTGAAGCTAAAGAAAAAAATAAAACTGTTGTTTGTAATCTGGTATTTGATGAAATGTCAATTCGAAAACAAATTGAATGGACAGGAAAAAACTTTTGTGGTTATGTGGATTTTGGTACCGATTTTGATAGCGATGAACTTCCACAGGCCAAGGAAGTGCTTGTTTTCATGCTAGTTAGTATGAATAGTTCTTGGAAGATACCTGTAGGATATTTTTTGTTAGATGGTCTTCGTGGTTCTGAAAAAGCTGCACTAGTCCGAAAATGTTTGGAATTGGTACATGATACTGGAGTGCTTGTTACCTCCCTAACATTCGACGGGGCTCCTGCTAACTTAAAAATGGCAGCAGATTTAGGAGCTGATTTCAGAGTACCTATAAAAAGTGTTTTCAGTCATCCTATTACACAGGAAAAGGTATTTATATTTCTAGATCCATGCCATATGATCAAGCTAGTACGAAATTGTCTAGGATCCGAAAAAATTTTAGAAGATCGCGACAAAAACCAAATTAGTTGGCCTTATATCGACAAGTTGGTTGATATACAGTACGACCAAGGCTTACATGCTGCAACGAAATTGCGGAAACGTCATATTATGTGGACAAAAGAAAAAATGAAAGTAAAAATTGCCACTCAAACACTAAGTAAAAGTGTAGCAGATTCTTTGTTATACCTTTGCAAAGATTTATCTTTGTCTGAATTTAGAGGAGCTGAAGCAACTGCTCAATTTATACAATATTTTAATTATCTGTTTGATATGTTCAATTCTAAAAACAGATTTGCTAAATATTTATATAAGAAGCCATTATCTCCGAAAACAAAAGTGCAGTTCTTCAAGTATTTAGATGAGATTAAAGAATATATAGTTCATCTATCCGCTAGATCAGTCAATATTTTGGAATCTAGAAGGAAAACTGGGTTTTTAGGCTTTCTTATTTGTATAGAAAGCCTTAGAGGTTTGTATGAGACATATTTGGAAAAAAATAATTATTTAAAATATATCCTTACCTACAAACTTTCCCAAGACCATTTAGAATTATTTTTTGGTTCTGTGAGGAGTCGTGGGGGATTCAACAACAACCCTACTGCAAGACAATTTGAAGCAGCTTATAAGAGGTTGATAGTCCATACTGAAATAAAAGCTGGTGACACTGGAAATTCTATCAACCTTGATGCTTGATCCTTTTGATGATGTTTTGTAGTAGTGGTAAGCTGACCGAAAATGAAGATTTAAATCAGGCTGCCGAACAGAATACCCTCGAAGAACAATTGGAGGCTGATATTCACAACCTTGATTATATAAATTCCTCAGCTTGGAACTTAACAGACTATGTGGATGACATTGTTTGCTATATTGCAGGTTTTGTTTCAAGAAGCCTAAATAATAGTGTTACATGTTCCACATGTAAACGATTATTAATAGATGAAAATGATGAAACTTTTTCCAAACTTCAAAAGAGGAAAGAGTATAAAAATCTCACAAAGGCATCACTTTTAACCATCAGAACTTGCAAAGAAGCTGAGAAATATTTCAGATTTTTTAATAAAACTTCGAATATATACAATTGGCGCATTAAAAATCTGATGAATATTTTAGAAACCAAAACAATGCAAAATATCCCAAAAACCGTTTATGAATATTTTGGGGACCATTTGTATGATGAAGATGTAATCAATGGTCACTCAATTCAACTTTTAAAATTGGTGCTTGAAAAATATTTCAAAATCAGAATAAATCATGAAACTAAGAAAAAGTTAGATTCCACCACTATACGAATACGGAGTGTTCTTACTAAAACTGTTTTGTTTCGCAATCAGTAGATCCATTTTAGCACCAATTTTTTTTAATCAAATATTGTTCTTAAACCTATTACTTTTTTAAATGAAACTGAGTGTTTCTAATTAATTCCACTATTTAATGAAAAAATTATCAATATCTTGGAGTTTTCTTAATTTTTTCATTAAATAGTGGAATTAATTAGAAACACTTAGTTTCATTTAAAAAAGTAATATGAGTATATTCCACAAAGTAAGGGTCCAAACAGTAAATTAAGTTTTTAAACCTTTTACTTTGTAGTTACGTTATTATTGTATACCTACATTTTTAAAACAAATAAAGTAATACCCTCTTGGTAACTTTTTATTCTTCCTTCTCAATGTGATTGCCAATTAATTGTTATGTGTAACTGGTAATTATGCTACAATTTTTTCCAAATTATTGTGCAGAATATTATTTTTTTCAAGAATTTGTCTTTGATAATTAATCTATCTGAAATAGTTATGAAATGATACATGCAACTCTATAAAATTTACCAAATATACTATTTACTATTAAAAAAGTTTAGAGTAATGTACACCTTTTATGTGTTTTAATTTATTTTCCACTAATTTTGACATGTTCTATATACCTACCTTCTTTGGAACGACACGATTCCGCCACTCTAGCAAATTGAAAATTTTGTTAAAGGTATCGAGTCTGCCATTATAGAACAATCACAGTTTTTATTCTTATACTTTTAATTTTTTTGAATTGCCTTTAATAATATTTACGTGCGCCTATGTTGTTTGTGGAACTGGCACATTCTATCGCTACAGATTCCCCTTCCCTCGACCCGCATGCCTACGAATTCGCGGCTTCAAAATAATATGTGCTGAATGTATCTAGTTGCTGTGCCCATCTTTGTTTATACGTCCATGTAATGAACTATATTATCATTATAGAAAGTTTTCAATTTTCAAATATTTAACTAAAATTTTCTTTAAATTTTTCAGTCTAAATTATATCATACTTTGAAATTACCTGGTGCGATAAATGCTTTGTTTGAGACTTATTCCTTTACTAATTTTTAAGTATTGTGTTTATATACCGGATGTTCTAGATTCATTCATCCCGACTATATCTTTTAAACGATAAGATGTTTTCGTAAAAAACAAAAACCAATCTATTTCATTTTTAATATACTTTAATATGACATAGAATAAATCATCGACTAGATATTCATCCCTTTGTACAGCCCATAACTTTAAATTTTCTAATAGTTCCCTGTACATTTTTTTAAAATTTTAAATGTGGTTTTTCATTGTGTATTCTATAAATATATTAAAAATAGTACGGATACCTAAATAATTAAAAAAATATCTATTTTTTAAAATTTTTCTTAAATTAAACAAGAAGAAATTTATAGAAACAATGAAAATTAAATGTAATAAAATGTTAACCAGAAAATATATGATTAAAACGTTCATCAGATTTGTCATCTATTAATTCTTTCTATTAGAGAGCAATAAAAAAGATTGATTTATCATTCAAAACTCCAAAATATAGACGAATTAAGAAAATACATATGACAAATATATTGCCAAATTCCTCCTGCAATAATTCAAGCCACAAATACCAAAAATTTTCAGGCACAATTAGAAAAATGTGTTACGACAAATGGCTTACACAATTCAATCATTCAATTATTTGATTAATTCATATTTTTTTCATGTGATTTTTATTACATCTATTTGTGCTTTTCATTTAAACCTTAATTCTTTTTTGATTAATTTAACGAAACTAAAGTATAGACTGATATTTTTTTGATTATTTAACTACCCATTTTATTTTTAAAATATTTATTAAATACATACTTATTGCAAGACCACATCCAAAATTATAAAAAAAAGTACATGGTACTATTAAAAAATTTAAAGTTAAAATTTGTAACTAGGTAATGAATATTTAAGAGATAATTTTTTCTAAGCCATATTAGAGTGTATTAGAAATGGCATAGATTATTTTTTGACCCATTCGAAAATCTCTATTCGTTTAAGAAATATAGCCTGGATATATTAATCTAAAATACCTGGAATATGTAAGAGGATATTGTAAGTCATAATATTTTTCTTTAAAACTTTAAACATTTTTCTTTTATTTTAGGTAAGTAACTATTTCGATGTACATGTTAATTTTTAAACAATATCGATTCTCAATTTCTATAACCTTTCTTCACTAAAAAGGCAAAATCGATAATTTTTTAACTTTTAATTTTTTCCAATCTGTTCATCTTTTATATCCTGCAATTCATTAATCTTCAAGGATTTTTTTTTCATTTCCTATTTCGTCTTTAAACGATTAAACTTCTCAAAATCTTTTGGAAATTATCAATTTTAAATTACAATAAATGTTTACCAACTTCATACATTTACCCTCTCCATTTACTATACTTTCGGTAATAGCTTACTTATTATTATGCGGTCTTTACTCTACAAGAATAGTATTCTATTGAGTTCCATTTTCATTTTCCTGAAAAACAAATTCTTACTCTATTTCTAATGTTGGTAATAGCTTACCTATTAATAATAGTCTTTGCCTGGATAGTAAGAAGGAATATTCGATATTTATCCTATTTGCTATACTTTCGGTAATAGCTTACCTACTGAATGGTCTTAACAAAAATTAAATTAAAAAAAATTTCCGAAATAATGGGTTTTCCGAAAAATCATCATTTTTTCCAAATTCCACTTCACTTTTTCTACATGGATCCACCTTTAAAGATTCTAAAAAATAATTATTTACATATATTATACCCCCTAACCCCCTCCAAACATCATTTTTTTAATCTATTCTATCAGATAAAACATCATAATTTTTGATCCTCTATATAAACTCTCTCTTGCAAAATTGCGAAATTTTGAGTTTTTTTCTTCTCTTTTTCCCTTTACTTTTCATTGCAACAATCATCATCATTATCCACCACATTTACATAAGGGGGTATTCGGATTCGGAAATTCTAAAAATGCCATCAAAACCCTAAAAGGCAGATTTTCCAAAATAATTTACCTCTTATCAAGTTAAACTTAATACAAGCTTCACCAGAGTGAATTATAAAATTCTAAAGTACAAAAGTAAATTGCTTCCATGTTATTTAGACGTTATAATTTACTTACATTATTTTTATTATTATTAGAAACCGATCATTGATTCATTTATCGAAAAGGGCAAGGAAAATCATGGGAGAAAACATTTTTGTAACACTGTATAGCTTCTTTAATGATTTTCCTTGCCCTTTTAGAAGATTAATATGAAATGTCCACAATAATACTTTCTTCTACTTACCATATCAACAACAAAATTATAGAGACAATCTTTTTTCTACAATAAATTCATAATCAATTCCCATATCAATCTCTACGTGCCGAGCGGAGCGAGGTACGTAGCAACTACGAAACCTCAATCATTTTCTATAATAAATTTCAATCATCTCTAGAAGGGCAAGGAAAATCATTAAAGTAGCTATTTTTTTCAATACAGAATAGCTTCTTCAATGATTTTCCTTATAGCCACTACAAAACCTCTATTATTTTCTACAATACTCTATTTTATCAAAAATTAATATAATGCTTTTTTCATATTATTTAATTATTGTTTTGGACACATACCGTCCAGTTTCCCGTCCGTCCGTGCAGACCCTGGCCGCTACAAGACCACACCCCTCCGAAATATCTATGCTTGTCTCAACCAATCACAACGAACGAGACAAGTATAAATATAAGTGCCAAAACATCATTTGGACAGGTCAGTATTCGACGGACATTCATACGAGCAGTGTGTCAAAATTTCTGTGATTTTCGAAATTTTACCAAAGCGAGCAGCCAGAGAAGTTTAAAATTCATTTTACAACTTCTCACAGCGAAAAGAAGTCGAAACTAAACCAAAATAGTGTTTATTAACACTGCTAATAGATAATTACATTTAATTTTCAGCCTAACTCAAAACCGACGGAAGGAAGACTAGACGGTTTCAGAAAATAAATAATCTGACGCAAACTCTTTGCGATCTCTGCGATTACGAAAAGAAGACAAAATTAGTGTTTATTAACACTGTTAATAACTAATAAAATTTAATTTTCAGCCCAAAACAAACCAGACGTACGGAAGACTGAACGAAAAACTCAGAAATCAGAAAAATAAATAGTTTTAGACGCTTTTAAGCAATTTTAAGCGGCTCTAACTATAATTAATGTCTGAATTGTTAATTTATTAACAATTCCAAATACGAGAACTAACAAAATTTCTATTATAGATAACCTGCCGGAGGACAGGCATCAACAAGAAATGGAAGACACGAGAAATCACTCCGTGGAAAGGAAAAAGAAGAAATACCAAGCCATAGAGGAAGAAAATGCAGAGCTAAAACGACAAGTGACCAAGCTAGTAGAGCAACTGGAAGCAGCAAACAACACAATAGAAGAAAGCCGCCGAGAACTAGCAGAATGCCGACTGGAAATGAAGAAAAACCACGAAGAAATGATGAGAGCCATCAAATCCGCACAAAAGAGGGAAGACAGCCCAGAAGCAGGACCATCAAAGAGACAGAAGGAACAGGAAAAGCAGGGAAATCCTAGAGAAACGACAAGAAGCCGAGCAACAAAAGGCCCAGGATGCCCCAGAAGCCACCCCAGAAGACGAGAACTGGAGGATGGAAGTCCCAGAGGACAGCTTCACCATCCCAATCAAGGAAATTCAAAGACAGCAAAAGAAGGAAAGAAAAGCAGAGCAGAAGCGACGAGAATAAGAAGTCCAGGGCCGCCCAGAGGACAATGAAGACCACCAACCGGCCACCAGAGAAAGACGACCGCCACCGATAATAATCAAGACGACCAAGGACTTCGCCAGGATCCGGAGAGAAGCCACAGCCAGAGGTATCTCCATGAGGTACACTTACAGCGAACGTCTAGGAGTCAAAGTACTGTTAGAAGCACCGGAAGACTACAGAAAGATGACCAGATACCTGGAAGAACTCCAAGGACAAGGCGTGAACTGGTACACCTTCATGGACCAAGCAGACAAGACAAGAAAGACAGTCATCAAAGGACTGTCACCAGACGAGGACCTGGATGACATCAAGGAAGACATCCAGAGACAAGGAGTACGAGTCCAGAGGGTAACACAGCTCCACTCGAGGTACGGAGAGAAGAAGAAGCTCTCCATCTACATGGTGGACCACAACAAAGAGGACATCGAGAAGATGAAGAACATCCAGTTTGTCTTATCAGCCAAGATAAGACAAGAACCAGCAAGAAGGACCAATGGACCCACCCAGTGCTACAACTGCCAGGGATTCCACCACGGCCAGTCCACCTGCCACATGGAGACGAGATGCGTGAGATGTGGAGGCCCACACAGATCCGGAGACTGCGAAAGACCAGCGAACAGACCAGCCACCTGCGCCAACTGCAATGGAGAGCATCCAGCCAACTACAGAGGATGCCCAGAAGCCCCAAGAAAGAAACCAGAACCACCAAAGAGGACAACACCCACCCAAGCACCACCACAAGCAACGAGGACAACGCCTGGACTCAGCTACGCCAACGCTGCAGCAAAGAAGACCACCATGCCACCAAAGGAGCAACAGGACATATTTGAGATGATGAAGCTCTTCTCTTCCCACATGGAAGCAATGAAGAACTTCTTCCAGACATTCGCCAAGAACAACTAATGGATCCACGACCCCAAACTCCACATCAGCTGAAGATAGGAACATGGAACTGCGGAGGACTACGCTCCAATGTCAACCTCATGGGAGCCATCTTAGAAGAAGAAGATCTGGACATCTTTGCCATCCAAGAAACCAAGCTACCAGGAGAAGACTACAACCTGAAGTGGCCAAACTACAAGATCTACAGAGACGACACCAACGCCAGAAGCGGAGGAACAGCCATCCTGATCAAGACGGGAATACAACATCACAGAATGACAACTCCAGATCTTCTAACGATGGAAGCCACAACCATCAAGGTCCAGACGAGCTTTGGGGCAGTGAACATCATCTCCGCCTACAAGAGACCACTAGACCCACTCCATGAGGAAGACATAGAAGTTCTACTACCAGAACTCCACCAAGCAGTGCTGATGGGAGACCTCAACGCGAAGTCCAGGCAATGGAACAGCAGGACCATGAACCAGGCAGGAAGGAAGCTAACCAGTATAGCTGACAGCCGCCCAGAGATGATGATCATCGGACCAGCACATCCCACCCACACTCCAGCAGCCGGAGAAGCAGACGTACTCGACATAGCCATCCTGAACGACATCACGGTTAAATGGGACATAGTCAACGGCGAAGGAGGAACCAACCACGAGCCAGTCATCCTTACCATTGGTGAAGGAAGAAGGACACCCGGAAGACAAATCCAAAAGACCAACTGGAGGAAATTCAAAGCCAGAGCTGGACAGCTGATCGGACCAGTCCCATTCATACACAAAAAGGATGAGCTAGACGAGCAGCTAAGACACCTGGAAGAAGCCATTCAACAGGCAATGGAAGGCAGCACGACAACCAAGAAGGTGGAAGAATACAAGCGGTTCTCCAACATCTCTGAAGACCTGAGGGAACTCATCAGGGAGAAAAACAGAGCGAGAAGACGAGCCAACCGGACACGAAGACCAGAAGACAAACGAGAATCCAACAGACTCAACGAACAAGTCAAGGAGAAACTGGCCAAACACCGATCCAAAGACTGGGAAAACAGACTAGACGAGCTACCAGCGGACCAACCAGGACTATGGAAGCTAGCAAAACTCCTTAGACAAGATAGAAAACCCATACCACCACTACACGGAGACAACGGGATAGCAGAGACAGACGAGGAGAAGGCAGAAGCCTTCAGACGCACAATGGAACTTCAATTCGCACTGAACGACTTCCCGGACGAAGACATGGACTTCTCCGACCAGGTAGAGGAAGCAGTCAACAACCACATCAACGAAGAAGACAACGGAAACCTAGGATACACCACCCCTGAGGAAGTAGCCTACATCATCCGAGGGAGAAAAATCAAGAAGGCACCGGGCAAAGATGGTATCACCAACAACGCTCTCAAACACCTACCAAGAAAAGGACTAGTATTCCTGACGGCCATCATCAACGGAATACTAAGAACCAAGCACTTCCCAAAGGCATGGAAAGAAGCGGAAGTAGTGATGCTAAGAAAAGGAAGAGAAGACCCAAAATTCCCCCAGAACCATCGACCCATCAGCCTACTCCCAACGATGAGCAAGATAGCCGAGAGAGTCATCATGAACATACTAAAACAACAGACAAGAGACATAGGAATTCTGCCAGAACAGTTCGGATTTAGACAAGAACACACAGCCGCCGGACCAAGTACTGAAGCTAGTAGAGTACACGACCCAAGGATTCAACCACAACCAATCAACAGGAGCCATCTTCTTGGACATCAGCAAAGCCTTCGACAGAGTCTGGCACGAAGGACTGATCTACAAGATGAAAGAAGCAGGATACACGACGTCTCTCACCCAACTAATCTACAGCTACCTAAAAGACAGGACAAGGATCAAGATAGGACACACCAAATCCGAACTGGGAAGAACCGAAGCAGGAGTACCACAAGGAGCAGTACTATCAGCACAGCTCTACAACATCTACACGGCAGACATTCCGAAGACGGACAACACCATGATGGCCCTCTACGCAGACGACACAGCCATAGTGACAAGGAGCACACAACCAGCTATGGTAACACAACGACTCCAAGAAGCCGCCGACAGCATAGACGACTGGTGTACGACGTGGAAGATCAAGGTCAACGCCGAGAAGACCCAAGCAGTCTACTTCAGGAAGAAAAGGAAAACACCAGAAGACAACATAGAAGTCGCAGGAGAAGAAATACCATGGAGCAAGAAGGCAAAGTACCTAGGAGTCATCTTGGACCAAGGACTGACCTTCAAACAGCACGTCGAACACACAGTCAACAAGGCAAAACAAGCAAGAGGACGACTAGCAGGACTCATAGGACGAAAATCCAACCTGGAACTGAAGACAAAAACAAAACTGATCAACATGATCATCTTACCCATCATGACGTACGCCTCCATAGCCTGGGGACACACAGCACCTACCTGAAGGAAGAGAATCCAAACACAACAGAACATCTGCCTAAGACAAGCCGTCAACGCACCATATTACATCAGGAACGACCAGATCTACCGAGAACTAGACCAAAAGAAAATACTGGAAATCATGGAAGCCAGAGCCAGAAGATTCGAAGAACTGAGGACACACCCAAACGCTCAACTGAGACAACTCACGGACGACACCAGAGAGGACTACAGGAAACACCCAAGACCAAGAAAACAGCTGGAATATGGCCAGCAATGAAGAAAAGAAAACAACAAAAATCAGTATGTAAGTAGAACGAGAACACTTACTCAGAGTTCCTGCGGGTCCATAAAAAGACAGGCAGGAAAGCTAGTAAGGACAGCTTTAGCAAGTGGATCCACTCTTTAAGGGTGTCTTTAGTCGTAATAAGTCGGCTAAGGATAGACCTTCTAGAGGCAGCGACACACACACACCCCGCGAGCGACGAAAAACAAGAAGACCAACGAGAGAAAAGTGTTTATCACTAACCTCGAAGAAAAAGAAGACAGCCAGAACTTTTCCCTAAACCAAGAAAAGAAGATGGACTAGCCCAGCAGATCGGACTGAGGCCACATCGGAAGAGATGAGGGGTGGAGGAATGTTCTCCCCGGGATGCACTGCTCTTCAAGGAGTGCATCCTGGGAGGGAAGGGTTTGATAGAGGTGTGTGTGTGTGTCATTTGGACATTTGTCAGATTATTATTATTAGAGCAAGACCGAACTAATCTCAAACAACTGTGTTTTTTTCTGTATTTCAAACCACTCGGGAGTGATTGTTAAAAATCAAAATTTCAAATACATTTAAATGTAAGTAAAAGTTTTTATATTTCTTGGATATTGTTGAATATTATTTTTAATGCGTTTTCTATTTGATTTTATTCTTTAAATATTTTTAATAATGTATTAAATTATTCAATACATGTTATAACTATTCACAATAGTAATATCTAAATATAGTTAATCTTTTTCTTAAATAAATTCATAATCAATTCCCATATCAATCGTAGCAACTACGCAACCTCACTTACTTTTTCGCCAAGGAAAATCGAAACTGTTTTTATTCTTCAGTCTAAAGATGAAATAATATTTCCCATATTCATTACATTCTCCTACTTCCCATATCAATTACGAAAATATACAGTCAATCTTTCTTCTACAAAAAAATTCATCAACTCAACTCCCATATCATTCTCTACGTGCCGAGCGTAGCGAGGTACGTAGCAACTACGCAGCCTCAATTATTTTCTATACTAAATCTCAATCAACTCAATTCCCATATCAATCTCTACGTGCCGAGCGCAGCGAGGTACGTAGCAACTACGCAACCTCAATTACCTTTTCGTCATTTCACAACTATTTTCTTTTAAATCAAAAATTAAAAAAAAATTAAATCTCTCCAAATACTCATTTCATCCATCTAACACATTCCAGTGTCAAGTCACGATGTCGTGACGCTCGAGCTAGTCTCTCCCGTCAACAGGGAACGTGAGCTATCCTCGAAATCCAATTTGGACTAACGATATATATATGGGCGTGTAGGGAAATTTTTTTTGAACACAATGTCAAGACATGGGTTTTTACGCCCCCCAACGTACATTCTCGAACCACATAACTTTCTCGGACACTATCAAAGCTGTAATATTGAGACCCCCAAATGAAATTGCTACAAGTATTTCGGCTGCCAAAAAAAATACGCTTACCCTACCGCGCCCCTCCTTTCGGAGATTTATCATCCGGAAAATTCCGTACTTTTTTATTATTCGAGCTATCGAATTGAAACAAAAACCATTCAATTCGTAAAAATCGTACGAGTCTATAGAACTCAAAAAGGGGGGTCAACCTGAAAATATATACCGGTAAAGTCAAAAATATGTGAGAGTTGAAAATTTTTTTAATACCCCCGGGCGAAAGAGGGTATCGAACTTTCTTTACCCCTGAATTTTCACCCCCCTACCCTTCCTTTTTTTTTGGGTACAAGACCCGCCAAAATATCAACTCGGAACGATAATATTCGGGCAATCTCCCTCATTTGAGGTGCTTATAATACAAAAATTTTTTTTTCAAAATTGACCCCCCCCCCCCAAATCCTCCCAACTATGGCCCCGAATTGATGGTGGAAACCGCCTATGGTGTTTTTTGGCATCGTTTATAACGGCATATTACGAAATTAGTGAAAATAATGTTCTAACCTCAAAATCTGGCGCCACTTGTGGCGCCCTCTATATCGCCTTTTAATTTTTTTTTAATTCAATTCCCATAGATTCGAAACCGCAAATTTTCGTGGGCGTAGTGAAAATTTTCTTAAAAAATATTTTTATTTTTTTTTTAACTTTTTCCTCTTTTTCTCGAATTTTTAATCGTACTACCTATATATTTTATATAGTCTATATGTAGGTCTCGACCTATACTTCAATTATGAATTTGGGTATTTTTTCATATTTTCATAAATAAAAAAGTTACCTTTATATTTTCCTATATAACTCCAGTGGCAGCACCGATGGGTAAAAATCATTATTTTTCCCGAAATCCACATCACTTTTTCCTAATGGATCCACCATTGGATATTCTAACAAAAATTTTTTTAAATAAATTAGCCCCACCAACTACCCCCAAACATTTTTTTTTATCTTCTCTATTACGTCAATCATAATCATTTTCGATCCTCTATATAAACTCTCTCTTGCAAATTTTCGTTTTTTAAGTCAGCTTTTTTTGTAAATGTAAAAGGTTAAGTTAAGTATAAGGTTAAGCAAAATTTGGTCTCCGATTCCGTTGAAACTTTGCATAAGGGGGTTTTCGGGTATGGCCATTCCGAAAATGCATTCAGTTCCTGAAAATGAAAATTTCTTCCCCGAGAAATTCGAAAAATTTTCCGAAAAAACGGGTTTTCCGGAATAACATGCCTTCCATCGAATTAAACTTTATACAAGCTTTTCAGGTGTAAATAAAAAATTCGGAATCCACTTCACTTTTTCTACATGGATCCACTTTCGAAAATTCTAAAAAATAATTATTTACATATATAACCCCCCCCCCCTACAATATCAGTTTTTTTTTTCAATCTATTCTATCAGATAAAACATCATCATTTTTGATCCTCTAAATAAACTCTCTCTTGCAAAATTGCGAAATTTTGAGTTTTTTTTTCCTCTTTTTCCATCTGCTTTTTATTGCAACAATCATTATCAATATTCACTAAATTTGCATAAGGGAGTATTCGGATACGGCCATTTCAAAAATGCCATCAAATCCTGAAAAAATATTCCTTCCCAGGAAAATTCGAAAAAAAATTCCCAAAAAGTGGATTTTCCGGAAAATCATTATTTTTTTCGGAATCCGCTTCACTTTTTCTCCAAGGATCCACCATGGGAAATTCTAAAAAATAATTATTTACATATATAACCCCTCCTAACTCCCCCAAACATTATTTTTTTTATATACTCTATTGGGTAAAACATAATCTTTTTCAATCTTCTATATAAACTCTCTCTCGCAAAATTGCGAAATTTTGAGTTTTTTTTTCTCTTTTTCCGTCTGCTTTTCATTGCAACAATCATCATCAATGTCCACCAAATTTACATAAGGGGGTGTTCAGATACGGCCATTTCAAATATGCCATCAAATCCTAAAAGGAAGATTTTCCGAAATAATTTACCTCTATCAAATTAAAGTTAATACAAGCTTCACCAGAGTGACTCATAAAATTCCAAAGTACAAAAGAAAATTGTTTCCATGTTATTTAAATGTTACAATTTACTTACATTATTTTTATTATCATTAGAAACCGATCATTGATTCATTTATCGAAAAGGGCAAGGAAAATCAGTGGAGATAATAATTTTGTAACACTTTATAGCTTCTTTAATGATTTTCCTTGCCCTTTTCCAAGATTAATATGAAATGTCCACAATAATACTTTCTTCTACTTACCATATTAACAACAAAATTATAGAGTCAACCTTTTTTCTATAATAGGTTCATAATCAATTCCCATATCAATCCAGCAACTACAAAATGTTACTATAATTTTAACCAAAAAAGATCGAAACAGTTTTTTCGCAATGCAAATTCTTTTAATTTAACTAACATTATAATAGTTTTCCTATTTATAAATTATTTTTAAAATATACATGAGATTTTAAAGATATACAAATCACAATAATTAATATTCTAATGATATTTCAATTTTGTAACTGTTCCGGTTCCGTTCTGTTATTCTCCGTTCTGTTATTCTCCGCCCTCTACTGTCTGTTACCAAGCAAGATTGAACATGATATTGTATGTGAGATGTGAGAGCATAGCCTGCGCTCTTTCATT
The DNA here is from genome assembly GCA_947563755.1 of Lochmaea crataegi. NCBI lineage: Eukaryota > Metazoa > Arthropoda > Insecta > Coleoptera > Chrysomelidae > Lochmaea > Lochmaea crataegi. The sequence goes on along the minus strand of OX387433.1, from coordinate 40,974,967 downwards.
GGCCGTTTCAAGATGCTTTTAATGCGCCCCGGCCCGCTAGAGGCAGCAGCAAACGTTGACGTCTCGTGAAATGACGCCTGACGGCCTGACACTTTGCTTATTTTATGTTTGTTTGTTGTTGTGTTCACATGTGCAAATTATTATTAAAATAAAAATCATTTAAAAATATTCACTTAAGTTTTGACTACAATATTTGTCTTTCGTTTACCATACAGTAAGTGCTAATATTTTCATAACTAATTGTTATTTTGTAACTTATATTTTATATTTTTAGTTGTTTTAACTATGCCTGCGGGTCCTTGCTGTGTACATAATTGTTTTAAAGGGGGCAAATCTAAGCACCGGTTTCCTAATCCCTCTAAACATAAGGTGCTGTTTGATAAATGGCTTCTTTTGTGTGGCAACAAGCGCTTAATTAAAGAAGCAACTCCCCTGCAGATTTTTAATAATTATAGAATTTGCTCCAATCATTTTCGACCAGAGGATTTTGGACCCAATAATATACTAAAAAGGGGAGTTTTCCCTTCTTTATATATACCAGGTAAGAAACTTAATTGCATTTAAAAACTTGTAGTGACTCTTTAAGTGTAGGTATTTTCATGTCCAACATAAGACATTTGGTTTTTATATAATATCGTTTTTATTAGAAAAACCTGTTTTTAATATGAGCTTGTGATTAACATAAATACATTTTTTGGCGCAGGTGAAATATCTTCTGCATGCAATGTACAGGAAGAAGTTAGTACAGACCAATTGAATACTGATTCTAGAATTGAACAAGTGGCAAGTACTAGCAAAATTTCTTGTTACTCTCAGGGTGAACCATTACCGAGTACGAGCAAAGTGTCTTGTACCACTGAACACGAACATATTCCGAGCAAGCAGATTTTTCGTACCCCGAAAAGTAAGTTACTGATTGGTATTTGATTTTTTGTTTATTGATCAACAATATTAACAATGAATAATAATAATACCTTTTAGGTAAAAAAGGAATGTGGGATGGATGTATGAAAGACAAAGAAAATCATTTAAATTTAATTGAAAAGTATTAAGTGATTAATTTGTTAGTATTGTCGATAATTCAATTGCTATTTTACATAATATAAATAAGCAACTATTTTAATAATTTTCTATATACATCTACATATCATTATAAATTATAATATGCACTCCTAATTATATATTATCCATCATATTTGATTCTATTTTATATAAGAAAGTTATGAAAAAATAATTTTTAGTGCAGTATAGAATATATTTGCTATTTACCTTATAGTATATACTTTTTCTACACAAATAAATATTTCAATCACCTGATTCCAACTGATTTTTTATTATTATTTTAGAACGGTCTTTATTATTACATGAGGTCAATACAACTCAGAAAAAAGATTTAACTCCGAAAGCCAAGCATTTGTACATGAGAGCGCTTCAATTTAAGAAAAAGGCTATGTCTCTAAAAAAAAGGCGTTTAGCATTAAAAAAGCGACTGTTTGAGTCAGAGAAAACTGCAAAAAATAAATTAACGTCAACCATGGACAGAATAAAGGCCCGCTTTTTTCAAAGCCAAATTGAAAATGTTTCAAGAAGACCTAAAGGAAGAAGGTACTCTATAGAGGACAAGGTTTTGGCACTTTCGATCTACAAACAGAGTGGAGCAGCATATAGGTATCTTGCAAACTTGTTTGCGCTTCCATCACGAAAAACAATTATACGCTTATTAAATAGGATACCGATACAAGCTGGGTTACACCAAGAAGTTTGCACGATATTGAAAGCTGAGTGCAGAATCTTTAAAAATGAGCTAGACAAACACTGTATAATAATGTTTGATGAAGTGAGCCTTCAAGCTCACCTACATTATAAAGCACATTTGGGCACTGTTGAAGGTTTTGAGGATTTTGGAGATAAGAGAACTGATAATATAGCAAACCATGCACAGGTACTTTTTCTAAAGAAATTATTTTCTACATAGGATTAGAAACATTGTTTTTGATTACAGGTTTTTATGATTAGAGGCATAAAGCGCAAGTGGAAACAACCAGTCTATTACAATTTTGTAAATGGCAGTACAAAAAAAGAAGAAATAATGAGGATTTTGAAAAAAATTATAAGAATGTGTCACAGTATTGGGCTAAATGTTTTGGCCACAGTTTGCGATCAAGGTGGAAGTAATCAAGGTGCTATAAATGGTTTACTCAAAGAAACGCAAGATTCATATAAGAGACGTGGAAGTGATATTATATGCAATCATTTTGAAGTAGATTCTCGGAAAATTATTCCACTTTACGATGTTCCGCATTTATTCAAAGGGCTTCGGAACAATTTGGTTAAATATGACTTGTCCTTTAAAGAAGATGACCAAATTAAGGTTGCGAAGTGGACAGATATATATAAAGCATATAAAATGGACCCATATTTAGGTAGCTTAAGGCTTATGCCTAAATTAACTGATGCACACGTTAACCCGGAAAAAATCAACAAAATGAAAGTGTCTAAATGCACACAAGTATTTAGCCACACTGTGGCTGCAGCAATAAATGTCTTTGCATTCACTGGTAAGCTTTTTTTTCCTAGACTTATATCAGTGGTAAAACTTATAATGCTTCTTTAACTATAATTGAATTATCTTGTTTTAGAAACTACTGTGAAGACTGAAGAGGAATCTCTGAAGATGGAAAAGAGAGCAATGGACACTGCCTCTCTTTTAGAATGTTTAGACCTACTGTTTGACAGCCTGAATGGCAGTTCGTTCCAATCAAATCCAGGAAAAACACTAAGAGTGGCTGTAACAAATGGTTCAGAGCATATAAGATTTTGGAACAATGCTATTAATAAATTAATAACCTTCAAATTTAACAAAAAGGGTAAATTATTTATCCCACCAAGTCTAAAAAATCTTATATTTACAATAAAAAATTTCAAAAATCTTTGGCAATCGTTAGAACAATTGGGATTCAATTATATGATGCCCAGAACGTTCAACCAGGACCCCCTTGAAAATTTTTTTTGTAAAATAAGGCAAAGAGGACATCGCAACATAAATCCCACCCCAACAGATTTTAGTAATTACTATAAAAGTTTATTGGTAAATCAATTAACTTCGAGCCATTCTGTTGGGGCTAATTGTGAAGATGATGAATCAGATATTCTCTTGACACTTCAGAGGCTTGTCACACAGGTTTGTAACAACATATACATTGTGTAGATTAAGTAATATTAATTTTTGAATAATTCTACATTGTAAAACTAACAAAACTTCTTATTTCATAGGGATTGCCAGAAGAAGATGATGATGATACAGAACAGATATTGTATCATGTTGTTCCTAGAGATATACCCCAACATATTAAACCTTTAGAAATGAAGGTCCTAAAATATGTTTCGGGTTATGTCATTAAAAAGATTGGCAAGCAACCATGCAGTTGTAAAAAAGACTTTTTACGTCAAGAGACGGCTGAAGACTTTGAACATGAAGAGTTTCTGAAGAATAAGGAATATAGAGTTGGTCGTAGAAGTCTTCAGTACGTCAATTCCAAATTTTTAAACAAAATGAAACTGTCTCTGGATATTATAAAATATATTTTAAATCGAGACATCAGTAAGAAAAAAGTTGCTCATTATATTTTTAAAGTATTGAGCGAAAGAATATCATTCACAAATTGTTTTCATGATAAAGTTATAAAAAGTCACATTTTCCAATATTTTATTAAAGTTAATATTTTTAATTATGTCAATCAAATTAATAAAATTGTTAAAGGATTAGACCTAAGGCCTATTCCGAATAATGCCCCAAAGGTATTTTTATATGCCAAAAAGTTACATATGAATACAATTAAAAGAAAGAAAGAGCAAGACAAAAATAGATTAAGAACTTAATAGTAGGAACAAAGGGACGTTGCAAAATATATTTTGCCTATACTTATAAGGATTTTATATAATTTTTGTAGTTGTTAATTATTTTTAAGCCTTTTTAAACTATGTATTATACTTTTGTAAAATATGACATTTAATAAAAATATTTTAGCTTGGTAATATGTGTTTAATAAAAAAATATAAGTAAATCCAAAAATAGGAGCGCTAAATCTGCTGCCATCTAGTGGACAATATCAAGATTATTAAAATACAGGTGTCACGCAAAAACTGCCAGTAGTATGACCCAAGCCACTAGGTGGCTCTCAAAATCGGCATAATTTTACTTTTAAGAAGTGTCTATTCTAAACTGTTTATAAGTATTATTCTATGATGTGAGAGTTTCATTCGCTCATTCGCTATCGTCGTGTTACTACGAGAAGTAGTACGTGCCGCCGTCTTCATCGTTATATATTTTAAACAGTGTTAACTGTGTTCATTATTGGATTATTTAATCTCTGGTAAGTTTTTAATTTAATATTATTCATATATCTGTTTTATTTATTAATTTGTATTACATATTTTAATAGGAATAATAATAGGAATAATAATATTTAATTTGGTTTCTTAAATTGTATAGATACATTATTTTTCTAATGCTTATAGTAAATTGCTTAAACCACTTCTTATTATATCATTTTTTAACATTATTTCGGTATATTTCACATTCTAATTAACCTATTTTTAATGTAATTAATATTCTACTAGATTTTTCACGATGCTTTCCTCTTTACTTCTACTAATAACTTAGAAATAACATTTGAAATCGTTATTTTCTATACAAAGAAACAATACTTTTTTAATACATTTCAATATAATCTTAAAATTTAATATTTATAAACTTTATTTTCTCTTTTACGTGTATTTTTATGCATAATTGAAGACTTGAAGTAAATAATGGGCTAAGTGCCATAAAAATATAAATTAGGATTTTTACTAAAATGCGTGCTAAGAGCCAGCGCCAGTTACCTGTATAACGGGCTAAGTGGAAAGAGTCTATTTTATAGTTCAAAAGTCTCCGCAAGATAGAGTCTGTGTAATTTGCAGTCCTGGTTTTTGTAAATAACGGGCTATGTGCCACTTGTCACGACCGTCACGTCGTGCGTATATCTACGGGTGTATATAAATATAAATTCCATATAAATATGGAAAATATAATACAAGATAATACGACAAGAAGTAAAGGAAAAGGAAGAGCACAAGAAGAAAGGCAAATCAAAAGATGTGAGGGAAAATCGTATATTAACAAAAGTAATATCCTTGTAAGAGAGAAAAAGGAACCTAAAGGCGAGGTAAGTGGTTACGGTTTTTTATTAATATTATTTTTATTTGCAATTCCCTTTTAAGGTCATTTGTAAATGTAAATACAAGTGTCGAGAAATTCCTCATGTTCACAAACTAAAACTCTTTCATTATTTTTATGGAATGAAAGATAATGTAAAACAAAACTCATACTTGATGGGATTACTCTCAATTTCTGGTGTGAAACGAAGAAGGCACGGCCAATACGAAAATCCGGAAAATAGTAGAAGACAGGAAAGCGTGTATTTTACTTTACCAGATGGCAAAGGCAACATAGTCCAGGTCTGTAAACAAACTTTTCTAGAAGTGTACGGTGTAACCAAAAGAAGGATTGAAACTCTTGTCAAAGCTAAAAAGTCAGGAGATGTAGTTTACACTGAGAAACGAGGAAACAAGAAAAAAATGCGAAAATTTACAGAACAAGACGAAAATCTAGTTATTGAGCACATTCAGTCATTTCCAAAAGAGCAAAGTCATTACAGTAGATTGAAAACCCAAAAAGAATATTTAAGTCAAGACATTAACATGAACAGATTGTATATGGCATTTAAAGAAAAGTTTCCCCAGACGCAGATATCGTACCGTGTAACGTTAATTTCGTTCACATTACTTTCCTCTATTAAATTAATAAATTATCGTATGGGCGGCGAATAGCCAGTCCTTTCTCATACCCAACACCGAGAAATGTTTCAAGGCTGAATATATTTGCTGTGGACGAGAGTCGAAATCAACGTTTCTATGCGGGCCGATCGAGGTCCGCCTGTAGTGAAACTAGTCACTTCTATTTTGAGATTCCCACTTCGACCTCGTGTCTCTTCTTCTACCAATTATAAAGTAAATATGAAGCAAGAATTCATTACTGAAATGTAAATTCCTTTCCTGGTCAAAGCGTATGAGCGTGACACGAACATGAGACGTAAGTCTGTTGTCTTTCACATGATTTCGTGTATTTAAACAAGTGGCAAAAGGGTTTCGTTCTTCTTTCCTGTGAACATGTACTATTGAAGCCTTTCTCTTATCGTATCTTCATAAGAAGTGCATTCATTTGAGTGGTAAGTCATTTCGCTTAAATGTATAACTAACTCTCCTTTCTTAATAGTTTTCTACCTTCCTATCTTTATTCCTTTCCTCTCCTTTCTTAATAGTTTTCTACCTTCCTATCTTTATTATGTAGCAATGTCGTTCCAGTGCCAGGAATATATATCGATATGAATTTGTTTTTTTTTCTTTCAGTTTTTTTATATTCTCTTTGAATATATTTCAAACCTTTTTTAAATATATACATATTTAAAATATTTCTGTATTTACCGGTATAGAATCGGTTATTCGATTTTATTGTTTTTTTAATTATTTCTTTTATCTAAAATACAGGATGTATGAACCACGTTGTTAAATGATTTTCTTTAGCATTGTAATCTTTAATCATTGTAATATCATACTTCAGACATCCTGGATTTTGTTAAATTGGGTAAATTTGTTCCATACTACATACTAGTATTGTTCTTTAGCACTTTACCTGGACCCGAAACTTTATCTGGACCAAAACTTTACCTGGACCAAAATTTTACCTGGACCCGAAACTTGCTCTTCTTGTGATATGTGTGTGGTGATTTTATTTTATTGAATAGTATTATATACCACATATATCAGTATCAACCAGAACCTCAAATCAAACAAATTTTATATTTAAGTTGTATTTATTAATGTGAAATATTTGAAATTTAATATTACATCATATGCATGTCTCAGTATCTCAGGGTATATCTTGGGTAAAGTGTGTTGTCTAAATTTAAGGAGTGAAATTTGAAATAACCTTTAACGTCAAAATTAAATTAATATTAATTAAATAACTATCTCCAGATTGCAATCCGTGGATGGTCTCCTAGCCTATTACAACCTATATTAAAAATAAAATTAACACAATTCCGCAAAAACAAAATAAATCTCTCAATATCTTGTCGAAACACCGCCGGTAGCTGTATTATCTAAATAGAAAACGACTTGTTCTCTGAAGCGAAGAAATTCTGCCTTGCGCAAAGGAAAGATTACTGGTAAACGTCTCGAACCTCGGTACTTGTTTACAAGCAACTCTTAGATACAAGCTTTAGTATAAAATGATTTATATTACCATCGTTTATTGGTGTATGATCTCTCTTGATCTTGAACAACCTTTACTGGATTCAAATCGAAGGTAAGTTATGTAAGATATTTCTAACTCACTATTTCTTTCTTTTATCAGTTTTATTTAAAGTCTTCGTACATTTAAACTTGTAACGTAAATTACTTTTTTTTTCGTCTCTCCCTTAGTTACCGATCACCTAACAAACTTTTTTCCCGTTGTTAACGAACATCCTTTTGTTTCTTCTTTATTTATTATAGAAATTACTAATTTTTGTTGAAATCCAGTTACTAACAGTTCATATTATTTAATCAAATAAAAATGTCAACAACCAATGTTCTTGTACTGATATTTTCCAATATCAACTTTATCAGTTAATTTATACAGGGTACATAAAAATATCTAACAGTAAGTATTTAATTTAATCATTTTCAACGTTATTGTTAAAAATGATGGACATAACATAAGACACATGTACATACGATATAATAATTTCTAAAAGTAACCATTTTATTTCATTTATGATCATCTCAATTTCAGTACAACTTCCCTGATATTCTGAAGGATTTTATTTTTATGTACTTTAAGAAAATCTTTCAGAATTTCATTCTCAATTGAAATTGCAAATATTGAATCGAAAAAGTTGAAATATAAATTATTATTATTTTTTTTTTATAATTAAGTGATATCTAAAATATTCTAAAATTCATAATCTCATAACACATGTTTCTCAACACAAACATCTCATCAACTATTTAGTGAATTATTACTAACAACTAATAATGAATTATTATTGATTACTAATTCTATTTTATATATTTTTTAGATTCATGAAACTTATAAAGTTGCAAAATATGAAATATCCCTCTAATCTGTCCATTGATTGGGTTAGCAAGTTCATAGCTATTGGTTCCTTGTTCCGTAACTATAGTATAAGGACCTTCATATGGTAATTGAAGTTTGGCACACCGATTTTGTTTATAGTTAGCTACTTAGAGTGCTCTGAGAATTACTAATTCTCCTTTTGAAAAGGTAGTGTGCTTATTTATTTTTTTATACCTTCTTTTTATATATTTTTGAGAGTTTTTTATTAATTTATTATTGGCTAATTCAATTAATTCCTCATAAGTTTTGTCATATTTAATATGCCATGGCCGTTCTGTTACTGAAATAATTTCACTAGCTAATGTCCTAGTTATTACATAGAGCTTTGAATTATTTAGTATTTTGTAATAGATATTGTTATTATGTAAACATTTTGACTTTTCATGTTGAGTTAAATTTCTTTGATCTTTTATTATGGCTTTTAAAGAAAATATTCCCTCCTCAGACTTCATTATATTGACTCCTATTTTTGCTTTTGTATGACTTTTAACATCACGTTTAGCAACTATGATTATTGGATTTATGTATGGTGTTTCACTATATTCAATTATATCGTCTTTAAGTAATTTTCTTACAGCTTCTTGTACTTTATCTTTTAATTTGTATGGAATGGGGTATGTTTTTGGTTTAAATTGTTTCAGATCTCTTATTTTTATTTCATGTACATAATCTTTTGCAACTCTCGACTCTTTGTTCACTAATCCTCTGTACTTTTTCATCAATCCTTCTACACCTTTCCTTTCCTTCTTATCACAATAAAAATCCATTCCTTTATTATTGAATCCTTGCTTCTTTAAATCGCCTTCTCTTCCTTTCTTTTCTTCATTTAATTGAAATGTCCTTTTACCTGGATTCATTTCCTTTTTACCATCTTCATTCTTCACACCTTCTTCATCATACCATGCATTGTTTCTTTTGCATTTCCCGTCATATTTTTCATAATATATGTCTTCTGTTTCTTCGTTTTCTATTCCCTCATCCTTAGTTAGGTTAAACTCAATGATGTTTCCTCCTAAAGTTATTGTTTTATTTGGGTAATTAATTATAGCTGCATGTTTTTCTAACTCATCTGATCCAATTAACATGTCACACTCCATATTAGGTATTATCAGAGCTTGAATATTGTAAATATTATTATTTAAAGTTAAATTTACACAAATAGCTTTATTAGTTTCCGTTATTTTTTTAGAGTTAACCCCAACTAATGTTATTTTAGGCACTCTTATTATATTATTTTTAAAATTAGGCAATTTAGTAACTAGTGATTCTTTAATTATTGAAGTTTCACTACCATTATCAATTATGACTTCAATATTTATTTGATCAATTATTCCTTGAATACTTATTAATCCTATGTTTTCTTTTTCTTTTAGGTCCTGACACGGTTTGAGAAACTCAATAGGATGAACATAGCTAAACCGCAAATCAACTGTGTCATCCGGTTTTAAAAATCCGCATGCACTATGGCATCTGTCACCACTTCGTGACGATTTGTAACTCTAGAATTTTCTCTAATTATTTTATTCTCATTAATAGATCTTGTACAATTAGTTCGTCTAATGTCAGAGTTTGTGTGTCTTGTATTGTTTTGATTATTTTTGTACCTTCTGTTATATTGTTCCCAATTGTTAAATCATGTTTTGTAGAAAACCAAGAATATTTTGATTTCCCTGTGATATATTGTCTCCAGCTGTTTGTTCTCGAATCTGCATTCTTGTGTCATCATCATCCATATTAAAAATGTATGTCTCAGGATTTTCTCCTTTTAGTATTAGAAATTGTTCTAACCTTTTTATTAATTTTGTTTTATCACCCGTACTATCTATTCCCCTTTTTTCTAGTTGTTCTTTTAATTCTACTAGTTTTAGTTCGTTTATGGTTTTGTTTATTTGGTTCTGCATTTTGTTATAATTTATTTTCTGATAATAAAGATTTTCAAAGTTTAAGCGTTTATTTATTTATTATTTTATTAATGTGGTTTCAATTTTTATTGATTTGAATTGAACTCCTGATTGCTGATATTAATATTGTAAATATTGTATTATTGATAACTCAATTCGAGCTGCTACACGTTGGGCACGCCAATTGTTATGGTATACAATAATTCAATGTGTGGTGATTTTATTTTATTGAATAGTATTATATACCACATATATCAGTATCAACCAGAACCTCAAATCAAACAAATTTTATATTTAAGTTGTATTTATTAATGTGAAATGTGCACAATTTTCTTCTTGTGATATTCTCAACCCAAATAGAGCACTAATAGACAATTCTTTACTATTAGTTCTTCGCAACATTTCTTTGGGAATATCAAACGCGGGAGGCAGCCTCTCACTCTCTGCGGATAATTCGTTGTACTTGATTATTCCGTTTAGATTCTTATGTATTGCCACGTAAAAAAGATTCCTGTTGCTAACTAATCTTCCTTTCAATTGAGTAGCTCGTCCTTCGTCGTATGGAGGAAATTGTAGGAATATGTAAATGGAGGTGATCAGTTTTAGAAAAGAGTCACCTAGTGTTTCAAGTCGCTCAAGATTGACTATTTCATTCGCCTTGGCAGATGTTAAAGCCCCGAAAAGTTCACAGAGCTCGGGACCATCACCAACTGAAGGTGTATCTAGCATTTTAATAATGACAGGAACAAAGTTTTTGTGATATGTTAATGCTAGCGGCCTTTCTTTTAATGGAGAATTAATATTACGCAACGCACGTGAAACTGTGACTTTTTGTCCTATGAATGTTTCATAATGTTCGATATCCATGATAGATACATCCAAGTCTCTTTCAATATCTATGGGCTCATCTATATTTTTCCAGGGATACTGGGCTTCCAAAAGTTTATCTGAAAAATCTTTATTGATTCGCAACGTAGTTTGCGGTAATTCTATTGCCAAATTTAAGTCGATGGGTGGAAGGTTTACTGGACGTTCTTCTTCCACCTAAGGTACGTAATCCAACAGGCTCTCATCTAATTGAAGAAATTTCTGGACTACTGTTCTTTTACCTAATCCTGTTTCACTAGCAATTTTTTGTCTAAGCTCTTCTACTTGAAACAGAAATGATATTTTCCACAAAGAAGCAGGAAATTCTTGCTTTACTACCAACTCAGCAGGAAGATATTCCACCTGCTCTTCAAGTGTTTGATCATGTTTTCGTTTTACTGAAGATCTAATTTTTGGCTTAGTAAAATTCAAGCTTTTTGTTAATCTTTTGACCAGCAATAAGGGCAAGTTAGGATTAAAAATCTTCAAATTGTGCTTTTTTATGAAGTACTCGGCGAAACTATCAAACTCATCATTTGGAAATTCAGAATTAGCTTTCTTGTTCAAACATACTTCAGTTACAATGTAAGTGGCGGGATTCCTTCTGTACCATGGACTAACAAACTTTCTCAAATGACTTTTTTGAGATAGGGTAGACCGGGGACAATTGAAACGGGGTACGTTAGAAATAGCGGCCATATTGGCCCTCTATTGGTGTTTAATCTTATCACGCCGGCACCAGCGAAGCATCTCACCGCGTCGCTTTTCGAGGTTAGTCTGCCCCCAGCGTAGATTGCAAGAGTACGTGTGCATCTGTCCAAACGGGTTCTACGTATATAAAAGTAAACTTTATTTTTATTTAAATAATTGTGCTACAACAAAACTCAAAGTAAGTATCTAGCTATTAATATTTTTATAAGATAATTTGACGTGTCTCCTTTCATTGTGGTAGGTTGAAATCTGACTATATATCAAGGGTAAATAAATATTTTATATTTTACTAAAAAAATGTCTTACGGGGACAATTGAAACAATTTACATGGGGAAGTTTGAAACATGTTTCAATTGTCCCCGTATCGAGCCCGTATGCATTTTTTTAAAAACTGGTTTTATATGCCATGATAAATAATATTCTAATAAAAGTATTTTATATCAGAATGCCTCGAGTAAGAGTCCGAAGGACTGAAAAGGGTCTACAACCAACTTCACAGTATGAAGAAGCCTATAAAGAAGTCATTGAGAATAGTGAATCTATTAGAGCTGCTGCATCTAAACATAAACTACATTACGTGTCTTTGAGTAGATTTATAAAGAAGAAAAAAGAAGCAATCGAGCAAGGGTCTACGGCTTCTGTGACCATGGGATATCGTTGTATTAGAAGAGTATTTGACAATAAACAGGAAAAAGTCATGGTGGAATATATAATTAAAGCAGCGCATATATTTTACGGACTGCCGCCTGAAGAAATTCGGAAATTGGCTTTCCAGTTGGGCCAAGAGTATTCGTTAAACATGCCGGAAACATGGAGAAAAAAGGGTATGGCTGGAGAGGATTGGTTCTCTGGATTTATGAGACGAAACCCGGAAGTATCAATCCGTTGCGCACAGTTATTTGTTCATTATAGGAGATGTTACTTAGATCGCGTTTTATTCTTTGAATGTCTACAGGGTAAATAATCATGTAGGACAACAGCGAAAAATAATTGATAGATTGATCGACTTACCTGTCAGGAAGATCGATCTAAATTATTTGAGCTGATGCGGAATGATTATGTCCCTCCCACCCCTTTAATAGTAGCCCAGTGCGATCTAAGTGTTCTTCCATCATAGCAATCAGTAATTATCGGCAGCGATGTAAGGTGTTAGTCATGAGGAGATACATTTTTATGTATCTTGGTGATTTGTGCGAGTTGGTATGAAGAAAAGTATACTACAGGGTAAATAATCATTCCGGACAACAGCTCAAATAATTTAGATCGATCTTCCCGACAGGTAAGTCGATCAATCTATCAATTTTAGTGAGTTATCTGTGTTTAATTGTCCTACCATCTTATGTAAGAATACTAAAATTCACAATTAAAATTTACAACAAAACAATATGTAAAAACATCAACAAACATCCATTTTCAGTAAATTGGTGAAGTACGACAGCTGCAGCAATGAGTTATATTTTATACTATGGGCGAGTGAACATTGACAGACAAGGTGGAAATCGGATAACACTTCTCCCAGCAGCAATTGCCGAATTTGTTGGTCCATATTTAAGCGAAGATCAATTACTTCCAGAAGCAGCCGCAAAACAAACATTGCTCGAGATAGTTCAGTTCATTGTGAACAATTGTAATAAATACCAAATAAAGAAATATAGGGAACATCACCCTGTATAACAAATTTCATTTAATTTATAATAGACCAAACATGCTGATATGCAAAAATATAAAGGTCAAAAAAGCAGTTTAACATATTGAAATAAATACCTTTAGACGGGAAGCGAGTTACAAAATAACTGTTTCGCTGAGTCCGAAAAAAACCACGCGCTTGGAAAAAAATACCCGATTCAGCGATTCCGCGAAAAGGGGTAGACCAATCACAAAGCAACATGTGAACGAAAGTAAAAAAGCTGACTTTGCGAAATTGCTCAGTCAAAGGAACAAGGGAAAAATTTCAGGGAGTTGAACAGAAGTCACGGTTGCATCTGGTTGCGAGTTCGGGTACGCGGATAGCGGTTTCATTTTTGGTTCTCTAAGAGTTAATTAATTTTTATATCATCAAGTAGTGTGATTAACTTGTTTTTGTCAAATTTTAAAGTAAATTCTTAAGGGAGCGTCTACTGAAGCGTTCTACGGTGTTTCTCGATAATCAGGGTTGGTGATAAGGAATACCACCTGTTTGGGCATCACCGTCTAAACTAGGAAAGGTAGCACAGTTCGATTGCTAGATATTAATTTAATAAAATCTAATTTATAGGGTGTACGGAATATTTAGTCCACACCGACAATTTTTCATAGTATTTTTTTTGTTTTGTAGTAAGTAAATTTAAAGTGTCCTCCTAATACTAATAGAGTTTTAATCACGTACAGTTGAAATATATATATATGCATCTGAAGCATTTCTCATTAATTGTTTTTTCATATTTTTTTTTGTAAAATTCAATTTTATAACAATTTGCTTTTTTTGGCATATATAATATAACAAAAACTATTATTTATCTTTTTTGTATAACAAATTTAAAGCTATTTTTGCAGCTGCTTTCCTAGCCATTGTTTTATTTGCTCCAAAGCCATGAACAAATTGTGGAATACCATCCACTAAAAATTTAAGCGGTACCATACTTTTATTATTACTAGTTAATTTGGGTTTCCCAAACTCAGGATGGGCACCATTCCATTCATGGAGTTTCCTGACTACGTTTATCGGTATATTTTGTAAAAACAAATCGATTTCTTTCCACATTATTGTAGGATCATGTTTTCTTTTTACTGAAGATCTAATTTTTGGCTTAGTAAAATTCAAGCTTTTTGTTAATCTTTTGACCAGAAATAAGGGCAAGTTAGGATTAAAAATGTTCAAATTGTGCTTTTTTATGAAGTAGTCGGCGAAACTACCAAACTCATCATTTGGAAATTCAGAATTAGCGTTCTTGTTCAAACTTACTTCAGTTACAATGTAAGTGGCGGGATCCCTTCTGTACCATGGACTAACAATCTTTCTCAAATGACTGTCTTGAGATACTTGTAAGTACAATTTTTCTTCCATACCTAATTCTTTAACTAAATTAACCGGGTAATGTGCTCTTAGAACATCCCAATCTATAGTTTTATTTACTGGTACCAAGAGCATCATTTCTGAATCATTCCCTCAATCAAAAATTAGAAACCGCTTGCACGTTTATAACACCATCAAATACTTGAAAATGAAATGGTACAATATCTTCGAGATCTTTATTAGTAATTGTAGCTGTAATTTGATTGACTTCAAATGAGACATTGATTGTCCCCAATGTCACATAAATTGGAAAATCACAAATTGTTGGTAATGGGGAATTAGTTATAATACCATAACACAAGGGTGATGTGTACATATTGAAGAGTTGACATATGAATGTCTCCAGGTTTATTACCAAACAATGGGTTCAGGTGGATCAAATGTGCATATACTCTAGAATGCGGTTTAATTTGTTTTGTAAGTATAGTAGGGATCATTTTATTATGAAGTCTTCTACTTTTTAAATTCCCTGCAAATGGATCCATCTGCTTCGGATAATGCTTAAATAAAAAGTCAACAGCAAAAAACCTATTAGAAAAATTGGATTCTAATCTCAAAATTGCTGAATCAATAAATTGTTTAAACCTTTAAAGTATATATTTTGCTGACTTTTCATCTAAGAGATAAAATAAAGTATCTTATTATAACCAATTGTGGCTTATTTACCCTATACACCCAGCTAAAGTATATTTGAAGAAAATAGTTTTTGAGTGCAGGTCAGGAACAGCGATATAGAGAAGCACTTAGTTGTAGCTATTAATGATAAAATTTCAAGTGGTTACAATGTTTAATTATTAATTAACAATTGTTAGTCGAGGCTTAAAGTTCCTCATAAAAAAAATATATTTTTTCTTAGCAAGTGCGTATTGCAAATTCGAAGTTAAACTTAATCACTTAAGTTACTACGGGGTGTTGTACATTGTGTAGTTAAACTGAGACGCTACAATCTCCGAGTTTTATTTTGAAGTCAACGTCGACGGAGAACATCAGAAGGAAACCAGCCCAACAAAGAATAACAGTTTATTTTGATTGACTAGTAAATTAGTCACCCTGACGGAAAACGAAGGGAATGTATTATGTCCCCTCCGAATCCGCACATAGTGTTAGAAGCAGGTGGAAAATCTGTTTTATATATAATCTGTTGCCAATTGTTTCATGCACTTGATTGCCAGATACGAGGCAGCTGTAGTGCCGTATGTAATTGATAAATGGATAATTCTTCTTTAGGATTATTTCTCCAAATAATTCGTTGGAATTATAGATGATCAAGGCATATTCCGCGTAGATGGTAGGCTACGATTTTCACATTCAGATCCGCAATGTAAACAACAAATTTTACTTTCCTCCAAGCATATGCTTACAACATTAACATGCTCTATTACACCCCGGGCCACAACTTCTATTAGACAATTATATTGGGCAGTTGGTGGACGTGATCTAGCAAGAAAAATAACAGAAGAATGCATAATCTGTTTCAAATTTAATCCTAATTTTGCTCCGCATCCAATGTCTAGTCTTCCTGAAAATAGAGAAACACCATCTTCACCATTTCAAACGACAGGAATTGATTATGCTGGTCCCTTTCTCCTTAAAGATAAAGAAGGACGTGGACACAAACTCTTAAAATGTTACGTGTGCGTTTTCATATGCTTTGTTACAAAAGCTATACATTTAGAAGTAATTTCAGATTTAACCACTATACGTTTTTTATCCTGCCTGCGTAGATTTACGTCAAGACGAGGATTACCTTCTGCCATTTATTCCGATAATGGAAGCACCTTTGTCAGTGCAAATCATTGGTTAAATGAATTAGGAAAAATTTTACTTGATAATCAATCAACTATTTCAAATTACGCTATTAATGACAATATGAAGTGGCACTTTATTCCACCTTACACGCCACATTTCGGTGGGTTATGGGAAGCGGCCGTCAAAAGTATGAAGCACAATTTAAAACGAATGAGTTTCAATAAGAACTTTATATATGAAGATTTTAATTCATTAACTGTCCAAATTGAAGGAATTCTAAGTTCTAGACCGCTTTATGCATTATCAACCGATCCTAACGATTTAAAACTCCTTCCCACTTCCTAATTGGTCGTCCTCTTACAATGCCTCCTGACTCTGACTTAATACATGTCCCAAGTGGAAGATTACCCAGTTTACAATTAATACAACAAATGCATTAGCAATTTTGGATCCGATTCAACAAAGAGTATCTTTCCCAATTAAAAATACAATCATGGAAAGATGCTGCAAGTAGTATTAGAACAGATGCGTTGGTCGTAATAAAAAATGATCAACAACCTCCTTTCAAATGGCCTATGGGCCGTATTATTTCACTATCAACTGGAAAGGATGGAGTGTCTAGAGTTGCAGAGATCAAAACGCCTTCAAAAATTATCTAAACGTTCCGTTAGACATTTGTGCCCGTTGCCATTGGAAAGTGACACTTATGTGAAGTGATATAAACGGACTTAATTTTGTACATTTATTATGAGTGTCTTTGCATAATTTGTTTTGTCTTGGTTGTTACTTGAAGTTACCCTTCAACGGGGGAGTTATGTTCAAATTATTTTCTTATATTAATTTCAAATTTAATTGCGGCTACGCGCCACTCGCTATACGCATGTTCACGAAAAGTAACGAATTCGTCACCCCATAGCTATTATTAAAACACATTTTTTTTTCTTTCAACAATAATTATAAACTACAATTTTAGTGAGTTATCTGTGTTTAATTGTCCTACCAGCTTATGTAAGAATACTAAAATTCACAATTACAATTTACAACAAAACAATATGTAAAAACATCCATTTTCTGTAAATTGGCGAAGTACGACAGCTGCAGCAATGAGATATATTTATACTATGGGCGAGTGAACATTGACAGACAAGGTGGAAATCGGTTAACACTTCTCCCAGCAGCAATTGCCGAATTTGTTGGTCCATATTTAAGCGAAGATCAATTGCTTCCAGAAGCAGCCGCAAAACAAACATTGCTCGAGATAGTTCAGTTCATTGTGAACAATCAGGATGTGTTGTTGGCTACACCAAATGGAACCCAGGCAGAATATTGTGTGCAAGCAGTAGCTGCGCCTGAAAAACATCCATATTTCTCTCTAGCTGCATCTTAACATTATGGTTGAAACAATGGTATGTGGGACCAGTAAACGGTTATCTGTTCTAATTTTTCACAATATCTTAATAGATGGCGCCACATTTGCGTGGTTGATTTGTGTGAAGTAACATTTCTTTCATGAAAACAGTGGTAAGTGTCAAAGATGGCGGATAGTTCACGTGCGGCTTGTAGATTTGGTGCACAAAAGCATAGTGAAAATATGTCTGAAAATAGCGAAAGTGACTTGTACGACTCTGACCAAGATCCAGTATGGCGTGCCGTTCTGGTATTTAATAGCATCGTTTTAAAAGAGGAAAAAAATATATATCTTTTCTTTCAAAAATATTAATTCCGTAATTATTCTGTTGAAGAATTAAAATTATGTTTTTCATAATAATAATACACGAATTTCCATTATGAAAAACATAATGGAAATTGCCGATTTAAAATTATGAAATACATAATAGAAATTCATGAATTAAAATTATGAAAAACATAATATAAATTCAATTTCCATTATGTATTGAGGTTGCCTATACTAATCTACTGCATGTACCTGAAATCGGATAGTAAATGTTTTACCGGCAACACCGTTTAAAAGTGATGTTCTATTATTAACGAGAACTTATTTTCCCGACTCGGCACCCCCCACTATTTAGAATTCTGTCAATTTCCTCAAAATAATAACCTTATTTTTTCTTGGTTGAAACCGATCATTGGTTAATTTATCGAGAAGGGCAAGGAAAATGATTGAAGAAGCCATACAACTTCAATTTACGCGGCCATTTTTTCAATAGTATACCTTCTTCAATTATTTTCCTTGCCCTTCTCGATAAATTACGAGAGCTTCTAAATAGTGGGGGATGCTGAGTCGGGAGAATAAGCTCTCGTCTATTATTATATTTGAATGATATTAAAACTAACCTATCCTTATTTGTTAATTTCTGTGGTTGTTTGTTTACCTTACTAAACTGTAAACCAAACTATTAAAAGAATCAAATTGAAGTGAGCATAAATTGTTTTATGTGTTACGGTATAAAAGTACAATAGGTATAAGTTCTAGAGAAGTCGCAACTACACTGCTTAGAATTCGGCGTATTATTGGCGAGTCTTGTAGAGTTTTTCAGTCCAGCGATCATTCTATCATATTGCTTAACTAATGTCGGAGCCCTTTAAAAGCCAAGAAGACACTGGTTAGCGGTGTTGCCGGTTAAATACCCAGTTTCGCACTCTCGGATACATGCATTAGAACAGTATAGGCAACCTCAATACATAATGGTAATTGAATTTCTATTATGTTTTTCATAATATTAATTCATGAATTTCTATTATGTATTTCATAATTTTAAATCAGCAATTTCTATTATGTTTTTCATAATGGAAATTCGTTTATTATTATTATGAAAAGCATAATTGAAATTCAAGAATTAAAATTATTGAAAACATAATGGAAATTAAATCATTAAAATTATGAAAAACCTAATACAAATTTGTTTTGTATTATTTAATCAATAATTTTAATTCTTGAATTTGTATTATGCTTTTCATAATTTCAATTATTTAATTTCCATTACGTTTTCAATAATTTTAATTCTTGAATTTCAATTATGAAAAACATAATAGAAATTGCTGATTTAAAATTATGAAATACATAATAGAAATTGCTGATTTAAAATTATGAAATACATAATAGAAATTCAAGAATTAAAATTATGAAAAACATAATAGAAATTCAATTGCCATTATGTATTGAGGGTTACCTACAATTTTGCATTGAAATACAATAGTCAAAATCTCCATACATAATGGGAATTCGGTTTCGAATTTTTATTATGTTTTTCATAATTTTAATTCTTGATTTTCTATTATGTATTTCATAATTTTAAATCGGCAATTTCTATTATGTTTTTCATAATGGAGAAATGTGTATTAAAATTATGAAAAACATAATTTTAATTCTGCAACAGAATAATTACGGAATAAAAATTTTTGAAAGGAAATATATTCTTGGTTTTGTTTTTTAAACGATGTTATTAAATACCAAAACGGCACGCCATAATCCAGAGTATAATCCTACAAATGAAAAACGTAAATTTAAGGTGAGTTAACGAAAAATATTGATATTTTTAAGGTTAAGTGTAGTATGTAAATAATGATAAGATACCATTATTCACATGAAAAATTTTAAATTTTGATTGAAATTGAAAATGGATACATACTTCATTAGTGTTTGAAATAAATTTTCATCTAGTAACAGCCGAATCCATCATCTAATAGACATTATTTTTTACAGAACTTGAATCTGCAGTTCCTCAACTCACCTTCAGTGTCAAGCAGTAACGACGATACTGAAAGTACAGAAAATGACAATGATGCAATTGAAGCTGAAGAAGTCAATAATCAAGAGGGAAATTAACACCTAAGGCGCTGTTGGTGCTTGTTCTTTGTAAAAGCTATATTTATCGGAATTTTTTATATAATTTAATCAAACTGTCTTTGCCATCAGTTTATTTTTTGTTCGTATTGATGTTGTCAAGAAAAAATAATTTGTCATTGTATTGTCAATAAATTTGAAAAGATTTAAAATAGTACTGATGAAATAAAACAAATTAATTTGTTTAAATCTTCATTATTTATTTTGAACTGACGTTCAAATTAAAATTAGTGACGCGTGACTAGTTTGAAAAAGCTACTGTGTAGCGAAACGCGTCACTAATTCTAATTTGAACGTCAGTTCAAAATAAATAATGAAGATTTAAACAAATTAATTTGTTTTATTTCATCAGTAGTGTGGATCTTCATCAAGTAAAAGCCTCATCTATTCAATTTCTGGACACGATTTCGCCTTTCGACCCGGGATTAACTGACATCTTTTAGGTAAGAAATCAACGCATAACAGCATAAAGGAAGAAAACGTAAGAGAGGCAAAAGTGAACAACTTAAAGAAAGAGAATAGAAACAGTGGGAAGAAATACAAAACCTATAGGGGCAAGGGACAAGAAAAACAAGAGAAAATTATGGGAGCGGATTGTGGCTGCAAAAAAAATGTTCTGCATGCTCTTTTATCTGAGGATGAAAGGCGATGTATCTTCAAAAACTTCTGGGAAATGGGAAACTATAATCTTCAAAATTCCTACATATTTCTGCTTAGAAGTGAAAAATAAAGGACGTAGTACAAAGCCAAGAAACTGTGAGTCAAGAAGAAGTCACACTGTTTACTATTATGTGAAATCAAACAGTTCAAAAGTACAAGTATGTAAGAAAGCCCTTTTGAATATACATGGATTACAGAAAAACAGAGGAAGAGTGGAAAATATTATCAAGACAATAAAAAATGGATCACTTACTCCAAAATTAGATAAGAGGAGCTCATTTAAATCACAAGAAGAAGTACAGTGATGACCAGATAGAATTTTTTAGAAATTTTATTGAAAGACTACCCAAATATAAGAGTCACTATTCACGAAATGACAATCCCAATGTTTTCTTCATGACGATGGAGTAGGGTAAAGTGGGGTAGGCTGAAACATTTTAAATTTCCCGCTTTTAGAGTCATTCAATTAGTGGCGCTACTACCCAATTTTAACATACCATTATACCCACCAGTCCACCTTACTTTGAAAGTCAGTTCGTTTTTGGCTGTTGAGTGACGAGTACGTGTGTGTTTTGGATCACGTAAAGTAAAATTTCATTATTTTCTTTGAAAGGCTGTGTTACTTTCGTGTTGGTTTTCATGATTTATTTTGATGTTGGTAAGTATTTAGCATCTATTAATCTTTATCATAAGATATAAGGACTTTTATTTTGCTTATTTGGTTTTGCATCTTGTTGAAAAATTTCTAAAAAAACGTGGGTGGGGTACGATGAAACAAAACAAATGGAGCAGATTGAAACGTTTCAACCTGCCCCGATATCTGTTCTGGTTGGAATTTGATGTTATATTTTGTAACTAGGGCTATAATCATGAGGAATCGCATCAGGAAAACACAGCCATTTTGTCATGAGGATATGCAAAGTGTCGTAAAAGCAGTAATAATCGATGGCATGAAAATTAGACCTGCTGCTATCCGATATAGAGTGGACACTGAGCCGGTAATTAACTGTTATTGACTAGGATGTGGTAAAATTTATAAATCTTGAATATTTTCAGTTACGTTAAGAAGCAGAGAGCCTGTTCAGTTCAGTTGGTCCGCTACCCGTGATCAGTGTAGTTGACCCACTCTCGAACATAACATTTTCGAGGAAGTAACACGTGTGCTTTATGAAAAAAACTATTCGTTGCAGGTGCAGTTCGGCTTTCGGCAGTTCAGCCTAAAACGCCGTTAGAGAACATTGTCATTACAAACAAAATACCATTATTTCACAACATTCATTATTGTCAATTCTAACGTTTGTTATAATTAAAGCATATACAGTCCATATCGTTTGTTTAATTCGGCGAGGGAAAAGTTCCGTGAACAAAACAGAGCACTCGGAGAGAATCAGGAAATTATTAATTGCAAGCCACACTATCAGACCCGCCTTGTGTTTACGATAGATCAAGAGTCCATACTTGCTGAATATTTGAAAACCTGTGCGAAAATGTGTTACGGAAAAACTACAAGAAACACCCGTGAGCTGGCTTATGAAATGGCTACGCTAAATGGAATAAGAGTGCCAGAAAGCTGGCATAAAAATAAATCGGCTGGTTTAGATTGGATGCGAGGATTTTTTAAGAGAAATGGAACTTTGAGCATAAGACAACCAGAGAACTGCTCGTTGTCAAGAATGACATCTTTTACTATACCAAATGTGGAGTTATTCTTCCACAACCTGGAAGAAGTTTTAAATAGATTTGGTGATCAACTCAATGGCTCTCGAATATTCAATCTGGATGAAACGGCCACTAGCACAGTTCCAAGCAAATCTGTAAAAGTCATCGCCCAGAAAGGTGCAAGGACCGTTTCCAATGCAGCATCTGCCGAACGTGGAATTTTAGTAACTACTACGTGCATTATTAGTGCATCAGAAAATTCGATTCCACCAGCCATGGTATTTCCACGTGTAAAATTTCGGGATCATATGCTAATGAATGCTGTTCCTGGTACATTGGGTTTAGCTTCACCTAGCGGATGGATGAGTGCAGATCTATTTCCAAGGGTAATGGAACATTTTATCAAGTATAGCTTATCATCTAAAGACAACCCCACAGTTCTAATCATGGATAACCACGCCAGCCATATGTCGATCGAGGCTATCGACATGGCAAAAAATAATGGGGTGACGATCATTACTTTGCCACCGCATTGTAGTAACAGACTTCAACCTTTGGACGTCACATGCTTTGCGCCATTCTATTCAACGGCTGTAGATAATTGGATGAAAAATAATCCAGGAAAAACTTTTTCGTTTTATCAAATAGCAGGTTGTGTCTGGTTTGCGCATCAGAAGGCAATGACGCCAGAAAACATCACAAAAGGATTTGAACGGTGTAGGATTTATCCCTTTAACAAAGATATTTTCTCCGAAGAAGATTTTCTTTGCAGCTCTGTTACCGATCGGCCTAAAGAAAATACTAACATCAATTATGATGAAGCGCAACCTGACCATATTATGTTGAGTGATCACCCTCAAGAAATTAATGATATCAATTCTGACGAAGCAGGTCCCTCGCGACCTCAGGAAAAGAAAAGAAATAATTTTTGTGATGAAGCGGAATCTACACAAAAAGGTATTCAAAGATCTGACCCAACGCTTAAAAAATTCATTACCCCTGAGCAAATAAAAGGCTATCCAAAAGCGCCGCCTAGACATTGAAATGCAAAACCAAGAAAAAGGGGTCGAAGCATGATTCCCACCGATACTCCAGAAAAAACTCTAATCGAAAATAAAGCAAATGAAAAAAAAATGAAAGAACAGAAAAAGCAAATCAAAACTAATAAAATAAAACGCAGTCTTTGATGAGAACGTTGAATCTGAGCCCGATGAACCTGATTACACTTCCGATTCTTCTTCAGAGGTATCATTATTCGAGGAAGATTCACGTCAAATGGAGTTTCAAGATATTGAGGTAGTCCACACAGGGGACTATGTTTTAGTAGAGTTTCAAGATCGAAAAAAAAATTTACTATGTGGGAAAGGTGACGAAAGTGGTCGATGGGGATATTGAAATATCATATTGTCGAAAAAGCAGCAAAATGCATGAAGCATTTGTTTTTCCCTTGGTAGAAGACATTGCTCAGGTCGATATTAAGGACATAAAACTAATTGTTCCCCCTCCAATTAAGCAAAATGGTACAAAGAGAGCCTGCAGTTTTCTAAAAATTTCACGGGTTTGGACGTTCGTTGAACTCTAATAAATGTATAACGAGTTTTTTTTTCAATTTTTTAGTTTTGAATAAATTTTTTCGAGATTTTTTGTTAGCAGTTGAACAAAATGTTAATAATTAATTATTTTGCCAAGTGTTTGGCAAGTTTAGAATAAAATGTATCAAAAATTTTTCGCATTATAACTATGTTGCAACCTACCCCATAGTATTTTCAGAGATGTTTCAACCTACCCTATGTATGGGGCACATTGAAACATCAAACATGAAATGAAAAAGGTAGATTTTCAAAGATCATTTTCAATATCTTCATATATTTGTAAGCATAATATCACGCCACAAATGGTAAGAAAATGGTATGTAAAGTACAGATTTCTCCAGTCCAAAACTTTTTTTATACTCACTAATATTTTTTTTTCTTTCAACCTGCCCCACTTTCCCCTACACTGTAGAGAAATGTTACGAGGTGTACAAGGAAGAGTGCCTGAATGAAGGTAAAAGTTATGTGTCCTCAGATAAATTTAGGCGTATTTTTACTGAAGAATACAATATTACATTCAAGCCGCCAAAAATAGATACCTGTAGTGTTTGTGATGAACTTAATGTTTCCCTGAAAAATGCTGAACTTATTAAAGACCAAGAGGCTATAAAGAAACTAAAAATTGACGAAGAATTACATCATAAAAAAGCAAAAGCTGGTCAGGACGCAATAAAAATGGCAAAAATAGAAGCCACTGAAAATGACGGTACTTATGCTATCACATTCGATCTTCAGCAGGCATTGCCAACGCCGAAACTTTCTACTGGACCAACATTTTACAAGAAAAAGTTGTTTTGTTACAATCTTAGCATTCATAGCTTGCATCCTTCCCAAGGTTATTTCTACGTGTGGGATGAATCAACCGCTGGTAGAGGAGCTGATGAGATTGGGAGTTGTTTGTTGAAGCATTTTTCACAACACAATATAAAAGGTACAAAGCTAATTGCCATATCAGATAATTGCGGAGGCCAAAATAAAAATTGGTCTCTAGTGTCCGTATGGCTTCGCTTATTAGCCCAAGGGATATTTCAAGAAATTTTATATGTATTTCCTCAAGTTGGCCATACAATGCTTCCTTCAGACCGAGATTTTGCCTGTGTGGAAAACTATGTCAGAGCGCACTGTCAATATATCTACACCCCCGAAGAATGGGAAACAGTTTTAAGATCCGCACAGAAGAAGACACCGTTTATTGTGCACTGCTTGACTCAAAATGATTTTTTAAAAATATCTGATATGAGAGGTTTTTTTCAGCAGCCAAAGGCATCGGAATCAACAAGCATAAGAAATGCTGTAAGAATGAAATTTTCATCAACACAACTTGATAAAATTGAGATGTCCAATACATACTACGGTTCGTTTACCTGTTTCTTTTAAAAAAAGGGGGAGACCGACAAATTTAAAAAGGCTTTTTGTTCAAGATCTTGAAAATAAATACAATTCGAAGCTACCAATAGATCAAGGAAAGCTGGAGCATGTTTCGTCTTGTCTCTGTTGGATTCCTTCTGTTAATCATCCATTTTATATGAACCTGCAATCAAAATAGCCTACCATATTCATTCACAAGTTAGTTCAAGTTTATAATATGTATGTTTTAAGAGGATGTGTTTTTCAGAATAAATATTTTTTGTAAGTAAATAATGTTATCTGCCTACTTTTTTCAAAATAAACTGAGTTTTTTCGAAACAAAAAAGTCTATTTTTACAGCCTTCATATCAGATGCTTAAGATATAATGCTAGTTACCAAATCCATTTAGAATACATTTCAAAAACTTAGAACTATTGAGAGATGATTTTCTAAACTTTTGAAAAGCTATATCTCAGAATTTCAAAAATATTAGTCACCATTTTTTACACCCGAGGCCTTCAAATATGGAGATTTTGAAATTCTCGATTGGCGATCCTGCCAGGCATATTTGGGTCACAATTTGGTTCAATTCCGCAGCTGCTCGTGGGAAAGAATATGGACAAAGATAGGATAGAGAACAAATAGAACAGGAAAGGAAATTTTTGGTAAATCGAGGTTAATAAAACGAACGACTGATAAGGCGGGAGAGACGTGTGAGGAAAATCCAAGGAGTGATACTGGAGTGGATATGAAGGAGGTATCGCCTCTGGAGGATAAGGAGCAGAAGAGGAAACGGAAGGAGAAATATCATCATTGAGGAATGAGGGCAAATCAGCCAAAAGAACTCGAGTCAACTGGTTCAGATCCAGTCAACCGCCCTGTTAAGATGACAAAGAGCGGAAAATATAGTACTGTTATCCTTAGGCATCAATTGGTCACAACTATCATCGAAGAATAAATGAAATCAATGTATAATTCAATTGCAGGGCTCCGTATCAATAGTCCAGGAAATATAGCCTGAATATGACCATTTTACATTGTTTTCCTCCTGGTGGCTGATTTTGCTTGACAAGAGGGCAAAATCGATGTAGAATAAGATGCACTCACTCCGTTGCGGAAAATTTTTTAACGGGGTCAGAAGGGTGTGATTTCAGTAAAAATGACGTTTTTCGTGCATATGTTTTTACCCTTCAATTTTACAGAAAAAACGTAAAGAACTTTTTTTCTCCCCAAAAGATCTACAAAACTTTCATTTTGTTTAGAAGAGAAATTTTAATTACTTCAAATAAACATTATAAATGACATCGGGAAAAATACGGTAAACTTTAGATATTTCATAAAAGATATTTCGAATAGATGGGTCTGGACCCAATCAACTTTGGAAAGCACTGGTATTGATAGTTTCCGCGCTTTTCTAAGAACTAGAAAAAGAAACTCAATGAAATACAAACAGTCATCATTTAACTCTTAAATTTCAAGTTAATGCCTATAGCTATTATGACTGTCCCACATTCAATAAGTTAGTTTAAATATTCATCAGTTGTTCAGAAGTAAAAATACAATTCACGGCATGTATTAAATATTTTGGAGTATTTCCATGGTCAGTTAGTACACAAAATCCCATCGAAAATGACGTTTAAAAGAAGGGGCCGTAGCCAGGGGAGGCGAATAAGGGCGTCGCCCTGGCAGACAAAATGTTCGCCCTAAAAAATGGCCTTTGAGTTTGGAAAATGATTATTCGTCCACTACTACTGAAGTAAGATATACAGGAGGCCACTTAAGAAATGCAGCAGGTAAATAGTGTAAATACGCCAGTCCGGCCAGTTATAAATTTACCGCGAGTAGGCGTGCCCATAAAACAAATTATTGAAATAGATTATCCAAAACAAAGTAATGGCCGTTTGTTTCGTGCATGTTGGTTTAAAACTTTTAAATGGCTCGAATATCCCGTAGAAAATGTTGCAGCATTCTGTTGCGCTTGTCGCCAATTTCAACTATCTAGTAACAAAGACATAAAATACACCCAAACTGAATTAAAAAATTGGAAGAATGCCATGGATTCCCAAGGCATGAAAAAAGCGAAGTTCATTCAAGAACCATGCATATGTGGAAAGAAAAGATTTCTAGAGACACTACTGGCACTGCAGTTTCAACCGTAATTAATAGTGACTCATCAGAAAAATATCGATACTATGTGAAATCGATAGCCGAAATTGTTAAACATTTAGCAGTAAACGAACTTGTGTTAAGAGGTAATTATATCATCATTCATTCGGGATGTGCTCAACAGCCCAGGCACTTGAACTAAATATTTGTACCATGGTACCATAGGTAATTATATCGTTGAAAAGCAGACAGAAAGAGGTTTATTTATGAATCTTTTTTCAAATATACTCTTCGAAAGGATCAACTACTTGATGATTGCATTAAGCACATACCACGAAACGCAAAATTTACTTCGCCTGAGATACAAAATGAAATCATCAGAATATTGGCCGAGATCGTTCGGGCAAATATCGTGGAAGATATGAAAAATTCAAACGTTCCTTGGGTTACCTTATTAGAGGAAGGTACTAGAGATAAGAATAATCGGGAAAATGTGTCCATAGGCATCCGTTACGTGAAAGATGGTATCGTACATGAATCATTGTTAGGAATCTACATGACAAAAAGAATGGACGCTAAAACGTTTTGATCAATGACCCTTCAGATTCTCGACTACAATGGATAGACAGAACACATCTTAGTCAATGCTATGACGGAGCAAGAGTCATGAGTGGAAAAAAAGGGTGGCGTAGATGCGCTTATTCAAAAAGAAATAAAACAGGACATTCCATATATTCATTGTTATAAGTTATAACCATAGACTTTATCTAGTTGTCTTGAAAACGGTATCTGAAATTGATATAATAAAAATATTTTTCGACCAGTGCAAAATGCTCCAAGATTTTTTTCAACATGGGAAAATATCTGCAATGTATAAGGGGAAAACTATTCAAGTAATAGTTATAAAGAGATTATCAAGACACTGGATGAAATTGTGCAAAATAAGTCGTTTGCTGGGAAAGACATAGCAAAAAGCATTGGGATAAAATCAGTTATATTGGAGACTGATTTCAAATTCGTATTGGTACTAATGAAGAAAATATTGGGAAGTTCGACAAGCCTTAAGGACGCCATAGTTAATTGTGTTAAAAATAGAATTAAATCACTTCGATCGCCAAGCGAATTTACAAAAATCTTCGTAAAACCATAAAATCTTGTACCTTTTGATGAAAATGTTGTGATAAATGTTGGAGAAAAAATGAAAAAGAAACCTACTGGATGAAAGATTTTCAGACAATGATGACCTCCTGACAACAATAAGCATTATCGAGGAGTTTAATTTACGTAAATTCCAACCTCTAAACAAATTGGGTAAGTTATTTCCCAAATAACCATTTCATGCAAGTCCTAATTCTTATTAATTGTTGAAGGTATCGAATTGCCGTCTGCTGAGGAAATGTCAGTGGTAGAAGATTTCCTGTCAAATGAACCTAAAGAGAATGTATTCGCTGAACTGTACCAACATAGAGAAGCTTTTAAAACATCTTACTATCTGTTTGCAGCAGTTGCTACGTTTGGCTGCAGTACAGCACTATGCGAGTCGTCTTTTTCTTCATCAACTGCTATCAACCGCCCGCAGAGTCTTTCTATGGCGAACCTTTCATTTCTGGCCTTTGAAAAAAAGAAGACAGAGTCACTGGATCTAGAAATATTTCTTCACAAATTCCATAAGTCATCAAATCGCAAATTGCATCTGTTTAATATAACCAATATTTATAACATTGTTCTCAATATATTTGCATATTTGTGTTTTATTATACATAAATAAAGGAAAATCTTTTATTTAAAAAAAATTAAAAGAACCAAAATTGATAGAGAAGCTACTGCAGCATTGTCTGTTGTTGGCTGATAATTTGTTAAAAGTAATTAAATAATCAATAAATGACCTTGAACTTTTGAAAATAAAATGGAGCCCCTCGCAGCTAACGCCCCGTGTACACCACTTTTTTAATTCGCCCTGGCTATAACAAGCAAGGCCATAGCAACTAACCCTTGGGTGCGGCCCTGATAACACCAGTTAGAAATATGTTGCTATTATTAGAAAATAATACGAAGGAGAATTAATATATGAAGGATTGTTTTTACAATTTATAAGTTTGTTGATAAAATTTAGTTTATAACGAATGATTCAATGGATATTTTTCCCTAGTTTTTACAACTGTTTGTCACTTATCGTTAATTATCAACCAGTGTTCTAAATATAAAATGTCTCCACCTATCAAAGACAATACTGCATTTTTCTAGAATTTTTGCTGTAATTTCAAGTTAAGAACACAGATAGAGAATGTTTCCATAAACATTTCTAAAATTATTCAATTTCTAAGATAATTTTAGATCTATTTATATAACAAAGCAAAATTTTATTGAATAGTTAATATAAAACTTCCAAGAAAAAATATAGTGGCACAAAATGTCGAATTCTTCATTGAGCGTTCAATCGTAGATGATGTTTAAATTTCCATATCTGCAAAATAAAACGATTCAATTACAACCAATAACGATTTGGACATTATTTGATATCATTTTCCATGGAAAATATAGTGACTCTGCTTACATGTTGAAACAAAAGTACCCTTCCGGCATTAGGCGTTGATAAAAAAAATGAATATTTAAACCCAAACTGATTTTTATATTTGGAGATAACGAAGCCAGTTCACAGGGCTTTGATACCTACGGAATTGAATTAACTTTTAACTATAGTTATCTGCTTTAAAAGAATACTAAGGTACACTAGAGAAAAAGTTGTTACAGTATCTTTGTGTTATATAAAACTTACTAGATAAAAAAATATATATAATGAAAAAAACCTTTACATTTACAATTTTCAAAATGTGGCTAAGTAAATTAAAATTATGAGATTATTAAATTACAAATATTGGTGAAGCCATACAAACTTCTACAACTTACTTTCCTTTTCTGAAGATTTGTCGTACATCCGGGAACGATGTCATCCGGAAAGTTTCTCCAGGAACTAGTGATGTGATGAAACTTGTAGCTGATGATGTGAAGTTACTTCAGGAACTATCTCATAGATACGGTAGGTGGATATATCCTAGGAACTGGATTGTAAGCCTTGGGATCTTTCTACCGGAACAGTATAATTGTGTAGCCCAGGAACTGTCTTACAGGAACGGTATATTTGTATATCCCAGGAACTGTGCTATAATTACAATTTCTACATTTACAAAAAATGAAATTTACAAAGATGTTCAAGATTTAAAAAAATGGACAGTCCAGTGAAAAAATAAATTATATAGAATAGGCTACTAATAGCGATTACAATGGTAGGCTTATTAAAAGAATCTCTGGCAGAGGAAGGCTTGATCATATTAAATGATGGGAGCCCTACAAGAGTGGGGCTACCATGGCAAAATAAATCAGCAGTAGATTTAACAATAGACTCTAAGGAATTATCGGTGATATTAACATCAATATACTTGACTCTATAAATCCAATTAACAATAAGTATTTGAGTTTAAGTATGAGCAGGAATGGCACAATGGGCCCGCCAGTGGCCTCAGTACCGGAACCTTGGCTTGAGTTTTTCTTGGCCAAGGTTCGCCTGACTAAATTAGTAGTAGTAGTAGTTGAGTATGTTAGCTTTTCATGGCTTTGAATCATACATTAACTCATACACAAGAGTTACTTCAGAAAGTAGTACATGCATTGATCATATATTTGTTAGGAAAAATATCCATAACCATATATACAAGTCATTGATACTTGACACAGATCTAAGTGATCATTTTCCTATTTACTTGAACATAGATACAGACACTATAGCTTCAAGTAGTAAACATCATATTGATAGCTCAATATTACATGCAGATACTGATAAATTCTTGAATCTTATAAAAGTTACTGATTGGAATAGTGTTTTATCTATAAATGATCCCATTGTAGCTTACCAACAATTCTTAAAAATGTTTAACACTATAAAAAATCAAAGAAGTATAGTTAAAACACATTTTAACAATAAGAATAAAAAAATAAAGCCTTGGATAACCCAAGGCAAATTCAATTAAGCATAGGGATAAATTAAAAAAGCAAAGTTTGAAAAGTAATAATCTAAATATTCTGCATCAATATAAACAATTCCGTAATCAATTAAACAAAGTAATAATTATTAAAGCTAAAAATAAGTTTTATGCAGACAAATATTCAAAATAATAAAAATGATATAAAGAAAATTTACAAAACTGTTAGAGAGGCTTCTAATGAACAGACAAATAAAAAATCTAATAATGACCTCGATATTCTGGATTCTAATAATAAAGCATTTATAAACAACTAAATTTTATAAATTCTATGGTACTAAATCCTGTTAATGAAAATGATTTGATACAATGTATTAATTCCCTAAAAAGTAATAGTACCCCAGGTTATGATGGAATAACTTCTAAACTAATAAAGCAGTATCATCTGTATATTTTAAAACCCCTCATACACATAATTATTAATCTAATCTTTGAAACTGGTGAGATACCTAAGGAATTCAAAAGAACTATTATAAGCCCAATTTATAAAAATAAAGGCTCTAAAAAGGATATACCAAACTATAGGCCAAATAGTCTTATTACTAGTTTTGCGAAAAATTTTGAGAAGTGTTTGAAAAACAGGTTAGAAAATTATTTAATTGATAGAAAGATACTAAATTCTAATCAGTTTGGATTTCAAAGTGGTGTAAGTACATGTGATGCCATGTATAAATTAATATCAAATATTAAAAATCATTTGGATGATGACAAAAAAGTATAGGTGTATTTATTGATTTGACAAAGGCTTTGGACACTGTCCCTCATGAAAAGTTATTAAATGTTCTCGAACATAATGGGATTAGAGGTTCAGTGTTAAAATTTTTTGAAAATTATCTACAAAATCGTCCTCAAATGGTAAGAGTTGAAAATTCTCCAAGTGACTCACTAGTTACCAAAATTGGTGTACCACAGGGCACAGACCCACACTTTTTATTATTTACATAAACTCCCTCCTAAATTTAAACATGAATGGTAAAATATTATCTTATGCAGATGATACTGCACTGGTTTTTTATGGTAGGGATGAGGTTAGGTTAGGCATTCAGGCGTAGAATACTTCAAATTAACTTTAAATGTTTCAAAAACAGTTTACATTGCATTCTCTCTAAATGATGCAAACAGACCAACATACAATCAGATTAACATAGATGATTCTGATTTTACTATTAAAGAAGTTAATCATACTAAGCATCTTGGAATATTAATTGATGAAAATTTAAAATGGGGGGGCTCGTATTCAGTACTTGACAAGTAAAATCAGAAAATTGATTTATAAATTTTATTTAATATGGAACATTTTGGAAAAAAACTTTTAATTATGATATATCAATCCATAGTTGAATCCTTAATCCGGTATGGAATAATTGTTTGGGGTGGACTATATCAAAATAATTTAGAGCCTCTGAATATATTCCAAGAATAATCAATTTTAAAGATAGAATGTTTACAACGGCTCTTCTATATAGTGTAACAATTATTAATGTAAGGTCTATATACTTTTATACTACTTGTATGTTCTACTTCAAATTGAAAAATAAAACAATTGTAGACCATCCTTACCTGACCAGAAATAAGAAAAAGAGAATGTTACAAATACCGTTTTATAAATATGATGGCAATCAAAGATTTTTATCTGTAATAGGACCTAAGATTTTTAATATGTTACCTGACAACTTAAAACAAATAAATAAAGTCAAAACATTATTGAATAGATGAGGCTTTTACTTGATGAAGATCCATACTACTGATGAAATAAAACAAATTAATTTGTTTAAATCTTCATTATTTGTTCAAATTAAAATTAGTGACGCGTTTCGCTACACAGTAGCTTTTTCAAACTAGTGAAGCTACAATGAAAAACTTTTAATTTATATAGTGCCTTAATACGGAATTCTAAGATATTGACAAAAGTATTAAAAATGGGGATAAGTACAAAAAGTGCCTAAATACGGAATTCTAAGATATTGACAAAAGTATTATAATATATTTAAATAGGGATAAGTACAAAAAGTGTCTAAATACGGGATTCTAAGAAAGTTACAAAGGTATTGAAAAAAGGTACCTGGGAAATTTATCAACCACTATCACATTTTCTAGGTAAAAAGGTTTAATAAGGGAGAATGATTGATATCTATTTGGTCGTTAAGCAGATTACCGGAATATTTGTTTTTGTTAATCTCGAGGGCTTCTAAAAGATTTAATTTAAAGGATTTGGGTTCTAGATGCAAAATTTCAAAATTTGAGTCGAAAGTGTGTTGGTTTGTTAATAGATGATTTGAATAGTTGGAATCTAATTTGTTATTGTCATAGCTGCGTTTGTGTTCTGAAATTCTAGTTTTAAAGTTCCTAAAATAAATTTTGTCACAGTTGTCGTTACCACATTTTAATTTATAAACACCTGATTTGTTTAATTTTGAGGATTTAGATTTGTTATTTTTAATGAATTTAGATAGATTGTAGTCGGTTTTAAAGCAAATATTCATATTTAAAGATTCTAAAAATGATTTGATTTTTAAGGATGGTGTTCCAAAGTATGTTAAGCTTTTAAATTGATTATTTTTATTTTTATCTGAAGGATATACTTGTTCTAAAGTGCGTTTCTTTATCTTTTTATTTATGATATTGTCAATTAAGTTTGGATCGTAATTATTATTAACTGCTATTTGTTTAATGATATTTAGGCACTTTTTGTACTTATCCCCATTTTTAATACTTTTGTCAATATCTTAGAATTCCGTATTAAGGCACTATATAAATTAAAAGTTTTTCATTGTAGCTTCACTAGTTTGAAAAAGCTACTGTGTAGCGAAACGCGTCACTAATTTTAATTTGAACAAATAATGAAGATTTAAACAAATTAATTTGTTTTATTTCATCAAAACATTATCAAAGGCTTTGAAAAAATTTATTCATGTCAATCAAGACACTCTTTATAGTTTACTTTGAATATTCTTATATTATATATGATGTGTTTATGTGCATATATGTATGTATCTGGGTGTCAATAATGTATATTTTAATATTAATTTTCTGTACATGGAACCATAGACAATGAAAATATAGGAAAATATTTATTTGAGATGTATTTGTACAAACAAGTGTTAACTCACTTAGGTTCATATAATTTGTAACTATTGTAAAAATTATGAAAGTTTTTGTGAATAATTGTAATTCTAATTTTGAATTGATTTGAAATAAATATTTATCTTCAAATTAGGATTGCAAAGTCATTGGTACGTATACAATGACTCAGGGGGTAGTGATCATTACCCCACAATCTGTGAAATGTTTGAGAATAAGGTAATAGTTAACAAAGTAAGCAAGAGAAATTTTTAAAAAGCGGATTGGGAACTCTATAGAAAAAACATAGAAGATAAATACAAGCTTGGAGAGGACTTATAGATTGGTGTCAGTGTATAAATAGTGTGGCTGAAAATAGTATATAGTATATAGTATATATACTATAAAATAGTAACAACATTAAGGGAAAATATAATATTTGGTGGGATAAGGAATGTACAGAATTAATTAACATTAGGAAACAAGCAATGACACATGAGTTTATAAAATTATAATGAAATTAAAAGAGTTCAAGCGTTGGTTAAACTTAAACTCAAAATTAAAAAGAAAACGTCTTTTAGACAATTTTGTGGAACCCTTAATGGGGATACCACTATTAAAAAAGTCTGGAGGGTAATCAAGTTTTAAATCATATTATAGCACTAACAATAATATAAATCTACTTAACAAAGACATTTCACTTCAATTGTTGGAGTCATTAACTAGTTGTGATATGGATCCAGAGTTTCAATTAGTGAATAATAATATAGAGGTAAAACCATTTTCATACAATGAAATTTGCAATCTACTAAAAAAGATGGAGCAAAGAGTAAGGACAATGTATCAGTCTCTATCCTAAGTAATCCTCGAAGTAATCTCCCATATTATGTAGGACAAATTAAATTACTACAACACTATAATAATAATTTGGACACTGGTAGGGTACCAACACAGTGTGTGTGCCTCATGTGTAGAGAAATATTTAGAAAATATGATCAAGATAAGGGTGGAATGGTTCCTAGAACATAATAATATATTATCCAAACTTCAACTAGGATTTAGAAGGGGAATCTTGACACATTAAGTATTACAGGCCTTTAGTGAAAAAAAAAAACATTAAATTGCAATATTTGTAGACCTTAAAGCAGCATATGACAATGTAGATATCCACATTCTGTATAGAAAAATGGTAGGGCTTGAAATTTCAACAAAAAACTGTAATTTAATATTTAACTTATTAGAGATAAAAATTATGAATTATCTGGTATTATAAGTAAAGGGCTTGCTCAAGGGTAACCTTTGAGTCCCCTGCTATTTAATATATCTACATCAGCTCTGCATGATATACTGCCTGAAAAGGTTAAAATGATCCAATATTAAGATGATTTGGTGTTCATGTTAAAAAGAGATAGAGTAGAAAAAACGGTTGAAGTGTTAAATAATACTGTAGGTAAGGTAGCCAAATGGTTAGAAGTCATAAACTCAAAATTTCACCATAAAAATCATCAGCTTTAATATTCAATAACGCACACAGGAAATCAGATAATCACGATCCAAAACTCAATCCAAACAATTGAAATTAAAGAAAATGTCAGATACTTACGGGTCATAATGAACAACAAGTTAAATTGGAAATAAAACAAAAATGGGACACAA
The DNA here is from genome assembly GCA_947563755.1 of Lochmaea crataegi. NCBI lineage: Eukaryota > Metazoa > Arthropoda > Insecta > Coleoptera > Chrysomelidae > Lochmaea > Lochmaea crataegi. The sequence continues at coordinate 40,938,545 of OX387433.1, read as the reverse complement.
TCTAATAAGAGCAATAAGAGGTATTCATTGGGGTGCAGTTCCAATCACAATGCCCACTATATACAAGGGAATAATTAGATCTCATTTAGATTATGCTTGTGAGGTATTAAAACTAAGTAGTAAAAAAATGCTAAACAAGCTGGATAGGATATAATACAAAAGTGTGAGGTTAGTAACTGGGGTAATGAAATCAACACCAATTAACTGCTTATTGTCTTAATCAGGAGAAATAACCCTAGAATACAGGAGACAAATGCTAGCTTCAAAATTTTACCTAAAAATGTAATATTAAACAAATTGAAATTTAAATATCTAGAGAGGCTGGGATATTGGAGAGTCAGAGAGCCACCCTACCCAATTGGAGCAAAAATTAGAGCAGATAAATTAATCAATAATATATACAGATCAGATGTAAACCCTACCATTCAAATAGAAGTGGATAATTAAGTGGAAGAAATTAGCACGGTTTTCTCGACAACAGATACAAATGGGAACTATAGTGATCAGAGTTTGACTTTATACTGTACATGGGCATAAGGGGAAATAAACACGTATATTAAGTTGCGGCAGCTTTTTTAGGGGGAGCTCCCGGACTGGTACCATAATTTTTTACTATTTAATTGCTAATTTATTACCCAAAAAGCGATTTTATTGCTCAAGCGGTTCACGAGAAACGCGACTCCCCACTACCTTAATATTAAGCTACGGCAGCCATATGCATTATCTCGGCAACGGTGAAAGCTATCGAAACGAGATTATCGCGATAATTTATTGCTAATTAATTGCTGAAAAATGGCATGGGTCCCGAACCCCGAAAACTACCCCCAAGCGCCGGGCTAGCTAGATCAGGTGATAGCTAAGCGGCGTTGTCAAATGGAGTTTATTTTCTTTTAGTTGAATTAATTTTGCATTCTAATAGATTACAGGAATATATAAAAATATAAAATGATTTGCTTTTATAATCATAAAAATTGAAATATTAAGCATCCTTAGTATATAATGTTTATCTTAGGTTTGCTTTATTTCTTACATTAAATGTAAGAGTTTATAACAAACTTACTGCTGTACCTAATACAGTTTTATAGCAATATAGTGAATAATATATTAATTTAATTTATACATTATTCAATTATGTAGGTTAGGTTAGGTTAGGTTTGGTTCGGTTCGGTTTGGTTCGGTTCGGTTTGGTTTGGTTTGGTTAGGTTTGGTTAGGTTTGGTTTGGTTAGGTTTGGTTTGGTTAGGTTTGGTTTGGTTAGGTTTGGTTAGGTTTGGTTAGGTTTGGTTAGGTTTGGTTAGGTTTGGTTAGGTTTGGTTAGGTTTGGTTAGGTTTGGTTAGGTTTGGTTAGGTTTGGTTAGGTTTGGTTAGGTTTGGTTAGGTTTGGTTAGGTTTGGTTAGGTTTGGTTAGGTTTGGTTAGGTTTGGTTAGGTTTGGTTAGGTTTGGTTAGGTTTGGTTAGGTTTGGTTAGGTTTGGTTAGGTTTGGTTAGGTTTGGTTAGGTTTGGTTAGGTTTGGTTTGATTAAGTTTGGTTAGGTTAGGTTTGGTTAGGTTTGGTTAGGTTTGGTTAGGTTTGGTTAGGTTTGGTTAGGTTTGGTTAGGTTTGGTTAGGTTTGGTTAGGTTTGGTTAGGTTTGGTTAGGTTTGGTTAGGTTTGGTTAGTTTTGGTTAGGCTTGGTTAGGTTTGGTTTGGTTAGGTTTGGTTAGGTTTGGTTAGGTTTGGTTAGGTTTGGTTAGGTTTAGTTAGGTTTGGTTAGGTTTGGTTCGGTTAGGTTAGGTTTGGTTAGGTTTGGTTAGGTTTGGTTAGGTTTGGTTAGGTTTGGTTAGGTTTGGTTAGGTTTGGTTAGGTTTGGTTAGGTTTGGATAGGTTTGGATAGGTTTGGTTAGGTTTGGTTAGGTTTGGTTAGGTTAGGTTTGGTTAGGTTTGGTATGGTTAGGTTTGGTTTGGTATGGTTAGTTTTGGTTAGGTTTGGTTAGGTTTGGTTAGGTTTGGTTAGGTTTGGTTAGGTTTGGTTAGGTTTGGTTAGGTTTGGTTTGGTTAGTTTTGGTTAGGTTTGGTTTGGTATGGTTAGTTTTGGTTAGGTTTAGTTAGGTTTGGTTAGGTTTGGTTAGGTTTGGTTAGGTTTGGTTTGGTTAGGTTTGGTTAGGTTTGGTTAGGTTTGGTTAGGTTTGGTTAGGTTTTTTTAGGTTTGGTTAGGTTTTTTTAGGTTTGGTTTGGTTAATATACGTCAAATTCATTTTATATGTTACCGGCAATCTGTATAATCCGGTATTCTATACAAAATACATAGGCAATGTATAGAATACCTAAAACGTTTAGGTAATGTATGAAATATGATTTATTTTATACATTACCTAGGTATTCTATACAATACCGAATGCGCATCGGGTAATGTGTGTAATAGACAAGAGCGGTGACGGTGTAGGGGGAGACGTAGGAGCATGGAGCAGGCATTATCTAAGTAAACACCGTGCGACGCGGTTAAAACAGATCATTGAATAATCTATCGATAAGGGCAAGGAAAATCATTGAAGAAGCCATTTTTACAACACTGTATAGCTTCTTCAATGATTTTCCTTGCCCTTCTCGATTCCATCTTAAAGCAACAAATTAGCAACAAAATATGCCGTCTGGCCTGTATTCGTAGCTATTTTCGTTACCGAAATATGTAAAATGGCTGCCGCAGCTCAATGTCGCAAAAGCAGGGGGTGAGCTAGCCCGGCGCTTGGGGGTAGTTTTCGGGATTCGGGACCCATGCCATTTTTCAGCAATTAATTAGCAATAAATTATCGCGCTAAGCTCGTTTCGATAGCTTTCACCGTTGCCGAGATAATGCATATGGCTGCCGTAGCTTAATATTAAGGTAGGGGGGAGTCGCGTTTCTCGTGAACCGCTTGAGCAATAAAATCGCTTTTTGGGTAATAAATTAGCAATTAAATAGTAAAAAATTATGGTACCAGTCCGGGAGCTCCCCCCTAAAAAAGCTGCCGCAACTTATTATACGTGAAATAAACAAGCTGATGAACTGGCCAATTCAGGGAGAATATTAAATGAAGAGGACCAGGGTAATGCCAAAACATCCTTAACTTAACAGTAATGTTCACTTTTTGTGCAAATGGTGATGTCACACCCCCAATGATTATATACCCTTACAAACGTATACCACCAAAGGAAATTTTTGAAACGGTACCTGATAAATGGGAATTGGGCTATTCAGATACTGGGTGGATGAAATCTACTCTGTTTTATGAATATATCGCCAATATATTCAATAAATATCTGGTGGAGAGCAGCATTCAAAAACCTGTTATACTCTTGGTTGACAGTTATAAAACTCATCTAACTTTACAAATAAGTGAGTTGTGCAATAAATTAGGTATTATACTTGTATACCCAATGCTACTAGGTTACTGCAGCCTGCGGATGTAGCAGCATTCAAGCCTTTAAAGTGAGGCTGGCAAAGAGGTATTCTAGAGTGGAGAAGAGAACATACAAATTTATAGTTTACCAAAGAAAACTTCGCCCCTTTACTTAAAAAGGTGTGGACAATTTTGTGGGAAGGATCATACTAATAAAAGGATTTAAGGCAACTGGATTGTTTCCTTGGGATTATAATGCTATTGATTATTCCAAATGTCTAGGTAGTGTTAGTAAAACTATCAACTTAACAGAGAGGCCAGTTGAGAATTACTCAGTGCAGTTAATTGAAAACAAAGTAATGGATTTTGCAAAATTCAAACAAATCATTGGAATTAATGTGACAAGTCTTCTAGAATCTGGAAATTAACTCATAGGAAGCAGTGAAGCTGAATCTTTAAATAAATTATGGAGATTCTTCACAGATGATGATAAAATTGATATCAACAATATACCAATATATCTTTTGGAATATGATAAAAATAATAGTGAAGAAGTGACTCCTCCATTTGATGAGACAAATTTACAGCTGAACGCATTAAGTCAAACGAATAGTTATAAAGATATTGAAGACCAGGAAGTGGTAAATGCATTAACCAATTTTGATGAAAATGTCGGAATTTTCAAAAAAAAACAAGACTGAAAATGGTGATGGAGAACATGACAATTCAACAATATCTCAAATACTGTAGTGACCCAAATCACCAAAAAGAGAAAATAAAAGAAATGTGGAATGCTTACTCCAATCCAAAAATATTTGCAAAATGCCTGCAAAGAACATAAACATTATACAGGATATACAAGTTTTGAAGCCTCTCACTAACACTCAGGAAATGTCAAAAAATGGCACCACAACTGAAATGAATCTGTGTGATCCACAACATTCAAAAAATGATTCAGTAAGTCCTATTTCTGAAACAAAACCGACTCACTCCAAGACAAATGTCTGTATATTTATTTAAAAAAAATGTATTGCCAAAAGAACATGCTATGACCGCACATTCAACATAACCGTAGAAAAAATGGGCCGAAAATGTTCCGGATGTGTCCGAACTTTCCACTTCAGTTGTAATAAGAAAACCAATTCATTTAAAGAAAATGTTCTGTATAGTCAGTGTTCAGAGTAGGACAAATACATTTTTAATTTAGAGCACCTATGTTTAAGTTCAAGTTTTCTTTATGTATTCAAAATCTTATTTTAATTTTTGTTATTTAATATTAAAGACTTGATACCTAAATCTTTTTAAAAATGTATTTGTACCAACCTACCTATCAAGGTTTGTACCTAGTTTATCATAGAATAGAATACTACCTACCCATTTTCGAAGGGTGCCAATTACTATAAACGCAGAGTGACGACCACTGCAAACATAGTGCCAACGACTATGGAATCTAGTCATTTCTTTTGATCAATTAGATTTTCAATGCATAATAGAGATAAAGATAGTATATGGTATTGACAAGATAAAATTTAAACTGTGGGCTGCCTTTCCCATTAAAAGTTTGTTGACATAAGCAGTTTATAATGTAGCTATGGAATAATTGAGTAAGACAAGGAACAATAGTGCCAAAGACTGTTGCCTTTACCCTAGTGCCTGGCACATTGTTGCTTTTGCTTTGTTCTTAAATTTTTAATATTTCACAACATTCTCTGTATTTTATTAATTAAAGCTGTTTAGTTATATACTTTTTACACTCCCAAACCGAGCACTTCTATCTTCCTCAGTCTAGTTGATGAGGTTGAAGTCAAACAAGCAATAATTAAATTAAAAAACTCTGCTTGCTTGGACATATACAACTTACAACAGTAGAATGATTAAAGAAACCATACACCTTGTTTCGGGTCCATTGATTGTTCTTTTCAATCGCTGCCTCTGTGAAGGTCTATTTCCAGATATCTTTAAAACAAGTAAAGTTATTCCCATATTTAAAAAGGGCGATCCCAATATTCCTGATAACTATAGACCCATATCTATCATTCCTATCTTTGGTAAAACTTTTGAGATGATAATTAAAGTCTGCTTAATTTCTTTTTTAAATGCTCACTCAGTACCTCATAAAAATCAAATCGGATTTAGGTCTAACAAATGAACAACCCAAGCTGCGATTGCTATAGTTGAGAGTATAGAAAGGGGCCTAGTGTCGACAAGTAACAACGAAGCAACATGTAGGTTTATTGGGGTTTCAAATTGATGACATGTTAAATTGGGAAGCACATATTGCTAATTTATGCAAAAAACTTTCTACACAACTATTCATACTAAGACAACTGAAAATGTGTCTTAGTGAAAGTATGGTATTACAGATATATTTTTCTCTTTTTAACATCCACCTAACATATGGCATACTTTTATGGGGACAGTCTGCACATACAATTAAAGCCTTTCATATGCAAAAAAGCAATCAGGATCATAGCCAATGTTTCTCACAGAGAACACCGTCTTCCTTTATTTCAAGAACTTAAAATTCTACCCTTGCCATGTATTTTCATACTTTGCAATGTTTTAGATATACACAAAAATAATACTATAAGTACCTTACAAATGCTGACTTTCATAATTACCCAACTCAAAGAGGAGCACAACTGAGGCCTCAATTTTATCGACTAGATCTATCAGCTCGAAATTCACGCAACTTACATTTATAAAATAAAATACCAGCAGACATTACTGGTTTGAGTTATAACCGTTTCAAGGTTAGAGTTAAGCACTCACCATTGAGGCACTGTTTCTACTCCATCGAGGAGTATTTGAATTGCGAGACATTAATCTTTTAACACGTTAGTTTTCGTTTTAATTTTAGAAATAACTATTTTAGATGTAATTAGTGTGTATTAACTGCAACTATTGTTCTTCTTATTTTGTCAGTTTGACTTGTCACTATTGTACGTTTTGTATTTAATGTAATGAAATAAATATATCTATGCAATTGTGCTACAGAATAGATCCCTGATTTTCTTTTGTCATGAATGTCGTCAGGCATTCAAGAGAGTTCCAATGCTGATTAGACAAATGGAGGATATTAAAAATGATGTTAAAAATTTGAAGCAAGAAGTTGATACTTTAAAGCAAAAAAATAAATCAATGGAGGATGAATTAAGTAGTATTAAAAATAGTGAAGAGAAGGTTGAAATGGAAGAATTTATGAATGAAATGGAAGAAAGAAGAAGGCGAGCCAATAACGTTATTATATTTAATGTGAATGAATCTTCTAGTACTAACAGAAATGGAAGAATTGAAGATGAAAAGATTTCAATTAAGAAGCTATTATCACACGTAGATGGCAATTTTTTGAATTTCAAAGTTATGAGAGTTGGAAAGTATGAAGGAGGAAAAATCCGTCCTTTGAAAATTGAACTAGATTCAACCGAAGCTGTTTAACAGGTATTAAAAAACCGAAATAAAATTACTGATAAAGTTCCCTTAGTTAAAATATATTCTGATCAAACAATTAAACAGAGGGATTACTATAAACAATTAAAATTAAAATTGAACTCCTTTATTAATGCGGGTGATGATACAAAATGTATAAAATATGTAAATGGTATTCCCAAAATTGTCAATAAGCAGAAAGTACAAAATAATTCAAAAAACTAATCCCGATCTCTACTAAACTAGAATATATTCCGTTTAATATTGATGTACTTTACTTAAATGCTCAAAGTTTACTTAAGAAAATAGATGAAATTCAGATAAGTTTACTGTGTTTCTGTCCTAAGATAATTTTTATAAGTGAAGCTAGAATTAAGAGAGAAATTGAAGAATCTGAAATTAAAATCGATGGTTATAATCTGATCAGATCTAACTCCTCAAACCGAAGCACAGGAGGTATCATAATTTATGTGAAAGATAATTTAAAGTATTCTGTTGCTAAGACTTTTGTGCTTGAGCTAAATTATTGGTGCAAAGTAATAAAAATCGATCTTGGTAGTATCAGTGGTTAATGGGCTGTCTCTGTCATTCGCCATCAAGATCAGATGCTGTATTTTTGGATAGTTTGGAAAATATATGTGATAATATTTTTGCTAATAATCAGCGCTGTTTATTGATTGGTGATTTTAACTTTGACTATAAAAATGACAGTTTTTATACTCGTAAAATTAAAGCAATGTTTTTACAATATGGAATCGACCAATTGATCACTGTGCCTACATGAATTACAAATAATAGTGAAACACTGATAGACTATGTATTGGTTAATAATAATTTTGTTAATGCTACAGTTCATCATACTCCCAAAATTAGTGACCACTCTTATAATATCTGTTAATCTTAGTAATAATAACAAAGACATAAATACAACCACTAAAATGTATAGAAACTTTAGTGAAACTAACTTAGATAAAATAAAACTTGACTTATTATCATGCAATTGGAACTTGAATTCTGTTGAAGTTTGAAGTAAATATTATATATGAAGAAATTTATAAGAATTACCAAACGGTAATAAATAATGTAGCGCCTATACAAGTTTGTCAGTATAAAAGTAATGTACCATGGTTTGATAATGACATTCATTATAGAATAAAGGATAGGGATAAAATGCATAAAGTATTTCAGACCGCTGTTGGTGCTGATAAAGATGTAAAATGGGAAGCATTTAAGAAATTGAGAAATGAGGTTGTAAATTTACTAAAAACAAAAAAGAGCAATATTATTTTAATAAAATCGACATGTATAAAAACAATTCTTAATTAATGTGGAAGACTCTTAAAAAGTTAATCAATACTAACTGTAAAAATTTTCCAAATTTAATTGAATTTAATTAAAATAATGTTATTGAAATTGCAAGTAAATTTAATACCTTCTTTATAACTAGTATTACTCAAATAGTTGATAGCATCTCAACTGAAATAACAGGAAATTTCTATAACTATAATCTATATCCAAGCTTTTCAAATTTTCGGTTGTTGTCATTAAGTGAATTGGGGGACAATAAATGCAGTGTTTATGAAATACTTAATGCTAAATTGGTAAAAGAAGTTTTTAAAATGTGTGGTCATGTTATCTTAAATCTAATTAATACTTCTCTTAAACCTGCAATGGTGCCAGATTCATTAAAAGTAAGTACCATTCCTAAAATCAATAATACAATAACTGCTTCTGAATTCCGACCTATAAATACTTTACCACCTATCGAAAAAGTGCTTGAATTAGTTGTATATGAACAAACTCTTGAACACATTGAAAAAAATTATATTTTATTCAGTAACCCTTCTGGATTCCGCAAAAAGTACTCTTGTGAAGCAGCTTTGCATCTTTCTTTATGTAAATTTAAAACAGAGATAGACAATAATAACTATGTATTAGCAGTTTTTCTAGATTTAAAGAGAGCTTTTGAAACAATTGATCGTAAAATATTTTTAACGAAACTTACTGGATATGGCATTAATGGTTGCGTCTTGAATTGGTTCACTAATTATTTATTTGGAAGAAAACAAAAAGTAAAAATTCATAATAATATATCCCCTGAAAATGGTATTGACTTTGGTGTACCCCAAGGCAGCGTCCTACGGCCACTTTTATTTATTTTATATATAAATGATTTAAACCTATTTGTTGATTGTGATTTTGTTAATGTATTTGCAGATGACTCCCTATTGGCCTGTATTGATAATAATTTGGAAAATGCAGTACAAAGAATGAATCTGGCTCTTAACTCTGTCAATAATTACTTAATGTATAATAAGCTTAAACTTAAGGTATTAAAAACAAAAGCTATGATAATAACTACTAAATATAAATATAACAACATAGATTTAAATGAAATTAATATTACAATTAATGATGAGAAAATTGATATTGTAACATCAACTAAATACCTTGGTTTTCAACTTGATAATTTCTTATTATTTGGTGATAATTTCAATTATGTTTTAAAAAAGATATCAAAAAAACTCTACTTTTTTGCAAGAATATCAAGAAACCTATCAGCTGAAACTAAAATCACAGTTTATCGTTCAATTATTCAACCACATTTCGACTATTGTTCATCAGTTATATTCCTTTTTAACTTAAACCAAACTGCTCAGTTACAAAAACTGCAAAATCGTGGTATGATGATCATCTTAAAATGTGGCAAACATACTTCTGTATCTTATTATGCTCAATTCGCTGCAATGGATTTCAGTTTACCAGAGATTGTATTATTTGACAATGGTATTTGTATATAAAAGATTGAATAATTTAGCACCACCTTACTTTCAAGAATACAATACTTTTAACACTAATATTCATACCTACTCTACCAGAAATAACAATAACTTACATATAGTTAGAACAAATAAACGTATGTCCATGAATTCCTTATTTTTTAAATGCTTCGATCATTATAATAAATTACCAATGTGTATAAAATCTAGTTCGTCATTAAGAATTTTTAAAAAGAAAATAATTAAACATATTCTTAATCAATAATTTTTAATCTTTTTTTAGATGTAAAATTTATGTATATATTAAGGTTACCTATTTCAATAAACATTTTTCTATTTCTAGAATACGAGGAAGTGACAGTATGGCGACCGGTCGATTAAAAAAAATTATCCTGCATACTATCCACTGCCTTTAAAATTTTTATTGGATCACAAAACTATACAAATTTCGCAAACATAGTGATAAATTCGACTACTTGCAATGTTTGAGATTTTAATACTAACAAAACAATATCCAATTGAATAAAAAGATTAATAGGTATCTTATATACAATACAAAATATTTAAAAATGCAGAATACCAATTAGAACAAAGACTCTTTGTTAAACGATATCACAAATTGTGTTAAATTAAAACTTTTGTGAATAATCAAGTCAAGTATAAATCAAAAGGTAAGTAGGTATACTTGCAGCCATACTGGTATATATTTATAGTGACAAAAACGTTTGCCTGCATTCGCTTATGAATTATCGGCAGTATCGGAGAAATTGAATCACTGATCAAATAATCTATTAAATATTAGGGGGATGGAAGTAAACAAAGGATAAATACCTATACCATCGCTGGAAAATTTCTTGTCGAGATTGTCTTCGAATTCAATCATGTTTTGCATCACAGCTCCCCGCAATTCGAGTCTCCAAGCTACACAAAAATATTTTTTTGAATACACTAAACGTGATAAACTGCACTATTATTTTTCACATACACAACCATTCTATCTAAACACATAATGCCTTAATGCCTCAAAATTATTTATTTAGCAAACTGTGCAGTGTGCATAGATAACACATATACAACATGGCGTCATGGTCATGGCGATCAAGCAAGAGGCGGATGAATGTCACGAACAATCCGACGTTGCCGTTTTTATAAAAGTATAATCTGTCAATTTCTTCAAAATAATAACCTTATATTTTCTTGGTTAACACAGATCATTGGTTAATTTATCGAGAAGGGCAGGGATAATGATTGAAGAAGCTATGCAGTGTTGAAAAAATGTCTTCTTCAATCATTATCCTTGCCCTTCTGGATAAATTGGCAACGTCGGATTGTTCGTGACATTCATCCGCCTTTAATGGTTTTGTTTCTCTTTATAATCTGTGGTTTTGTGCAAGCATGGATAGGGATATGCGATACTCGCTAAATATCGATACTAGGTATCGAAAGGTAGTGAATGTGAAGTATCGATACCTACTGGTATCAAATCGAAACTGATATGGAAGGAGTAATAATTGAAAAACGAAAAAATATATATTCTTTTAAAAATATTACACGTCAACGTCAAATAAAACTTTTTTTAAAATGTTCCACTCTAATTTGGAGCAGCTTCCTAAGAAAATAAGTTTGGAGACCCTGTTTCCCAGTAATCTATTCCTGTCCCTGCAATAAGTGGATCCAGCTTTAGAAAATAAACGTTCTGCTGGAACCGATGTAGCAGCAATACATAGATATTTTCTTGAAATTTTATAAATGTTTGGGAAAACCGTTTTCATGTCCACGTTTTACTCTTAGGAGCAGCCATTTTGATTCGATACGATACCACTACTAGAGTACTAATATTAGTGAAGTATCGAAAAGCTGGTATCGATATGAAAGTATTCGGTATCGGAGTAGAAATATCGATTCTGGTATTGTATCGGTAGTATCGAAACATCCCTAAGCATGGAGGCTGTCTAGATCATGATTAAAATAGTACAGGTTACTCCAGTAGCGCTTGACCTTGGAACCAAAATAAAAATCTGTTGCGCAGGGGGCTAAAGGCGGCCATTTTGCTATACATTTATGTGTGTGTTTTATTTTAAAGCATGTACTGTTTGTTAAAATGTTATATATTTAATGTAAATTCTTAAGATTTAGATATATTAATGTACATTATTAAAACTGAGAAAAAAAATTACTAGTATGTAGCATGTTGACTTATTTTTTTAAATATTGTAACATTATATTTTTAAAAAATATGTTATTTTATACCACATTAAAAAGTTTTTTAATTTTAAAATAAAAAATTTTATTAATAATTTACAATTATTTTCAATTTTCATTGATCCTATCCTAAAAAACTTTTTTATACTTTTATACTTTATACTTTTTTTAAATTCCAATTTGTTAAAAAATACTTCTATTTGTAATGTATAGGTAATAAAATACATTTTTGTAAACTTTAAATTATGATAATTTTTAATACTAATAAAAGTAAATTTTTGCATTAATTATTACTTGAATATAAATATACATAAATATAAATTGTAGTTTTAAAAACTAGCGCCTCGATTGTAATTGGCTTTGCGCGACAAGATGGTTGCCTTTAAACCCCACTTCTCATTGGGCACTATATTTTGAATAAAAGCTTATGCGCGAACTGCTACTGGACTAACCTGTACTATTTTAATCATGGTCTAGATGAAAAGGCATGATTAAATCATAGACTACAGAGATACGGATAGATGTGTCAAGTTCTGGAACCGAGTTTCAGCGACCCTAGCGGCCTGGAAGATACTAATTTTAGAAAATAGTGAATTTTGTAATTTGAATTTACATTTAAATCTGGTATTTAATATTTCAGTTTATGTTAACAAAAATTAAAAGATATTTATTAATATTCTTTTTTTTAGCATAATAGTATTACATAATTATTTATATACATTTGGAATTATCACAAATTTAAATTAGTATAATATTATAATATATAGTTTTAATAAATATATATTATGTTTCTTCAATTATGGCTTGTAATATACCTAACAGGAATGTGAAAAAAACATATTACTTTATTTAACGTCTCATTGTGTTCACAGTTTGTAAAATTTATGTGTCCCAACAGAATTTTAAGAATCTTATGTAAAAGATGTTTTTTATGGGTAAAATTTTTCAATACATAATTATAATAATATTGAGGAATGAGGGCTTTAAACATTTCAAAGAAAAAAGATTAGAAGAGCATACCTATTTCAAATGTATGAATATTATATTATTGGTAAAAGTACTTTTTATCATCAAAGTCTTTATATAAAATACAATAAAATACTATCTTATGAAAAACAACCATAAAACATTATATGCAACATTTCACGACAAAGTGTATAACACATTGCATAATTACAAAATCTTGTAATAAAATATTCACTTGGAAGAAACCAAGGTCTTCTACGTTCTATAATAAAACTTGGCTCGAACTGGCATTTAGGGACCGTTTTGGAATCGTATCGAGTACTGTATAGTGCACAAACTCGAATTTGGGATAGACGTAATGTGTAAGAAAGACATTAACAATCAATGACGCACACCAAGAAGGCTATTATATGAACTTTAGATGCATCAAAGAAAGAAAGAAATAAGGCCTGCAAATTGGGGCAATTTTGCACTTCCAACACGATTTCTTTATTGTAGTAATTGTAAATATTTTTTTTCATTCTAGATATACTTTCCTATGATTGTCTGCAAGGTGTCGTCGGTACAGTTGCTTCAATAACTAGTAGAATAGATGGATCGAGCTTATATGCAGGTGTACAATTAGCAATAGATAGGAGTTTCTCCAGGCTTAGCTATTATCTGTTTCAGCGCTAGAACTTGGTAAGTCTTATTTTTAAATTCAAGTAGGTAGTTGGAATGAACATACCGCTGCTGCTAGTTGAAATCATTTTAATATTTGTTTGTTTTTCAGGAAAAGAAAACAACACATAAAATTTCAACGTTTATTATTGGGATATGAAAATTTCAAAATGTCAGTGGAGAAACTGTGTGTTTTAATAAAGTTCAACGGTAAGTATATGCAATTATTATTTACCCCATCCTAATTTGAGGAAGTAGACATTGTTTATTGAAAAATACACATCTCTTATCCAAATATAGCTTTGTACTTTAAGTTTTTCACTTAAATTTTTCCCAAATCTGTTTCAGTTTCTTAAATCTAAAATAGGTCATTGTCTCATTTCTCCTTATGCGGTACGGTATAGAGTATGCTTTCTATCATAAGTCGATGATGGTCTTTTCGTTCTCTTGGTTTTTTTTGAGAAGTTTCACTCTTGTTTACGGTTCTACATTAGGTTTGTTCCAACTGGCATTTATGAACCGTACTGGAATCGTTTCGAGTACTGCATAGTGCGCAAACTCGAATTTGGGATGGACACATCAACTTTATCACCCCTTCCAAAAGGTACAGTTTGTATACGGTCCCAAGTGGTCCCAAGCAGTCCCAAGAACGATACTTTAATCATTTGGAACGTGAAAGAAATACAGCACTTGCGCGAACGATACAAAAAACGGTTCTTATCGCCAGTTGGAACAAAACTATTAGCAATGATATATCTACTTGACGACGTGTCTCTAAATTACACAAAAATGGAAAATAACATAATTAGTTACGACCATTAGAAATTGGAACCAATATATTACATTAATTTGTAATTTTGTGTAAATTGTTTGTACAAAAAGGTACTATGGGTTTGGAAAAGGGCATAATTGAAGCTGACCATTGGAAATTGGAAATTGCTTATAATGTTCATTTTTTAATCCTGTGTATACAGTACCGGGTGGTCCAATAAGCCGATGTCTCGGCTATATATCAGAAACTATTCATGTTATACCTTTAGGAGAAAAAATTTTTTAGTAAAAGTGGCCAAGAGTAATCGCTGGAAATAACTTTAAAGTTTCTAGGTTAACCGCTAGGGGGCGTAACATGTGAAGACAAATTTAAAAACCAATTTTTTGTGAAATTGCCCAATTATACCAAGTGTTAAATAAGTAAACTAAAAAGAGGCCTAAATTCCGCACAAATTTGTTTAGGTACTTTTATTTTATTTTTTCAAATAAAGGGTGGGGGAGGGTGGGGAAGTGTTTGTGGATAAATACCTATAACTTTGGTTTGGATCAACCGATTCTAACGAAATTAGTGTCATTAGAAAGAGTGTAGATGGATTAATTATTACATATACTATAAAACAATTGCATTTAGTTTTAATTGTCACAATATACTGTAGCGTAATATACATTTTTTTATCATTATCAAGATGCCGAAATATTTATGTAGATACATTTAAATTAAATTTACTGTTTGGACCCTTACTTTGTGGAATCTACTCATATTAATGTTATAAATGAAACTAACTGTTTCTAATTAATTCCACTATTTAATTGAAAAATTATGAAAATTATTAAAGGATATTGATAATTATTTCGATATTGACATATCATCGTCAGAATGACAGAAGTTACATTTTATGTGATACCTACTTGATGTTTAATATTTTGGCTAGACCAAATAGTAAGTGACCTATCTTGTGATTGACTTAATATATATTCATATACTATTATAATGAAGTCACAATAAGTGTTTTGTTCAAATTAGCCAATCAAAACACGTGTAGAATCGAAAGATGCATGACTTTTGTTATCCAACGAAATAGTTTCATAATCTAGGCTGATGTTCATGTAAATTCTTCTTAGAATTATTGGAATCGGACTTTTCGTTTAGAAGTTACGACAAAGGGAATAAAAATGCCCAAAGCTTAGTTTGCTAGTGTTGAATGTAATAAAACCAATAAAAAACTACTAATTGTATGTTTTATTGCTTAAACCATATAAATCTGTACAATGTATCACAGTGATTTTTTAGATTAAAGGATAGACATTACATGGTGCAGTTAAGTTAATTAATATTAAAAAGAGTTACAATTATAATTACAAATGTACAAAGTCAATAAAATAATAACATTAAAATACACTGAAAATGTCAAAAAAACTATTTTTATGATGTTCAAATGCGTTGCCACAAATAATTTGTTTTAAAACCCTCAATATTTTGCCTGTGTCTTAATATTTAAGTACTTCCACCAAAAATAACTGACAGTTAAAATTTATAAAATAAAAACACAGGACATTTTTTGTACAGCTAAAGCTAAGCAAAGACTTTTAAAAACCATTGAATATCCTTTGTACATATTATAAAAAATATAAAAATCCCAAACTAAATCTTACTTTATTAATCGACTGCAAAACACTCAAATCAACTCGTAATTTTCGATATAGGCACTCGAGGCAAAAATAACCCAACGCAGATTTTTTTTTAATATAAAATTGGAAAAAATAATAAATGCTGCTCTAACAAAAATGAGCAAAATTTTTAGGGTCAAAAGTGGCACAGTTTACAAAAATGTTGGCCACTACTGATTTAATGGAATTACACACACACACACAAAAAACCGAAAAATGATTCAAAATCATTGTTTGATGTGGATAATGCAATGTCAATGTATTATTTTGGATAAAAATACTTGAGCAACGAATTTTACGGACTTTCGGAATAAAAACTTGATAAGTGAAGATTTTTTACAACACTGGTCCATAGAGTAAATTTACATGAAAGATAGAACACAAAAATAATAATAATAATAATAATAGTCCTTTTGCCTACCTTTGAACCTCCAAAATTTGAAGTTCATAAAATGTCAATTAGTTGTAAAAAATGATCACCAGAAAGTTTTGTTACAAGCACAATTAAAAATATGTATATATAAAATGTGTCAGTCGATAAGAAATAAATACGTTACAGAATCTTAGCCTAAACACTAAACATATTAAGATTAACCGGCAACTGGGTGATTCTACGGGAAACGTCAGTATTCATGTCCCAGTTAATTTTTCGAAATATACGTTTTAATGATGGAATAATTCATTATGTATAAGTTAATTACATTTGTCTTCCATCCTTTTCTAAACATTATAATTCAATTTTTTGATATAACTCAACAAAATATTGGAAACATAATATGAGATCTCAGCTCCGTGTCATGTCCCCACATCCAGTATGTCAAGGTAGAATATGAATTACACATTTTAAAAATTGAAAAAAGTATTTATAAACTGATTATTCATATAAAGAGCTCTTAAATTCTCAGCGTCAGGAACAATTACTTTAATTTTTCAACAACAATATTTATTTTGGACTAACATTGGTTTGTCCCCGTGTTGTAACCTCAGCTCCGTGATCAAGAGCTTAGGCTTCACGAAAATCCACTAGGTGGCAAGTGAATGCTTATGTGCAATCGTACACGTGCGTCTGTTTGTTAGTTGTTGTCGTCCATTCGAAGAAAGCGAGTGAAAGTAACCGGTACTGTGTTATTTTGGTTATAGACCGGAAGCCGACAGGGTTTTTGCATGTATCATAGGCCCCACGCCGAGACTCTGGGGGCTGATAGACAACGTTATTCCCCACTTTGAAATCCCGGTATGGCACCAATAAAGTGTAGCTTTTCGAGGGGGTGAATTTTCAATCGTGTAATTAATATCCATGCCCCTGGATCATAGGCCCCACTTTGATTCTTGTTTTATGTCGTCAAGGAGGTCACCAAAGTCCGCGTACTCAATATTCCATAAGAATATGACGTCACGTAAGGTCCGCCATACTGACCGAAACGTGTAATTTTTCCACTATGGAAATGGATCATGGGCCCCGCGCTGTTGTTTCGTGATCTTTTTTAACAATGAAATGTAGAACAAAGATTTCAAAACGCCATACTTCTGGGGCGTCGCCAAGTGGCCGTCATACTGGGGCAAACATGTCATTTTTAGCAATGAACATGTATAATAGGTACCGGTATGGCGTTTTAGTTTTAAGATGCTCTGTTGCATCATTTTAGCGGGGATTACAATGCCATACCGATAGCGTGTCGCTAAAGGGGTGCCATACCGAAAAAACTTTTTTTGTTGTTGTTACCGACGCTCTGGAATGGCCGGGCAGAATTGCTTCCAAACTTGTATTTAAAGGTTTTCGAGGTCGCTGATTACGAATTTGATGTCAAAATTGTGAAAATCAAAATGGCGTACCAAAAATGTCGTAAGTTCGTAGATTGTTCTAAAAACCTGTTTTTTTAGGTTACTTGTGAAATTGATTAAAGCAAATTCAAGATTAAAGAAGCTGGATCTAATATGGCGGACAAAATGTCATAGAATGCTTCCATTTTTCTGAAAATGCGTACTTCTAGATTATCGAGGTCACTGATGATAAAACCGTTAAAGTTTATTGTTAAACTACTGATCAACGAGAATTATTAATATTATACATCATAAAATCGTTATAAAATAATATAAAGAATTCATTAACATTAATTTCTGTATTAACTAAAAGTACTCAAGTTTATCTGGAATTTATTTTTTTTAAATGAAATACTTCACATTTGTATGAAAATATATTGAATATATGAGGCTTTTACTTGATGAAGATCCTTACTAAACGATGAAATAAAACAAATGAATTCGTTTTAATATTCATTATCAATTTTGAACCTATGTTCAACTTAAACTTGTGACGCGTTTCGCTAACACAGTAGCTTTATCAAACATTCACCCGTTTGATGCTTACTTCTTCGTGAGTTTCAATGTTTATATCTTCTTGTACTTCTATGTAAATTTCTGTCATCACTTCCTTTACATCTTTGTCTCCAGACTGAGAAGTTCCAGGTTCCGCATCTTCATCCTTATCAATTTGCAATCGCTCGAACTGCTCTTTATGTTTTTTCTCGATAGCGTTGAAAGACCGATAACACGGTAAATGGTACCCGCTTTTTTCATCTATTTCATGAGAGAAACTAGCCTCTTTGTATTTCAAATTACACAATTGGCGGATTTGCAAAGAATGTTTACATTTATCAAACGATTCTTGTGATTTATGCCCGATTCGCCTGTTCTCATTTCGCCTGACCAATTAAAATTTCTCGATTCGCCTGACGGCTTAAATGGTGGTGCCGTTTCGCCTGACCATACATTTTTCGTTATAATAGGTATTAAAATAAGCAACTTCCCTTCCCACTTTATCCAGACTCAGGACTGGCAGTAATTTTCAATAGTTGATAAAAAATCACTGGTGTGGTTAAAAGTTTATTCGCTTTACGTTTCGTCAATTTGGGAAAAAATACAATAATATATACATATTTACATGATTTTGAACTAACAAAATTAATTTATCTCAAGCTTAACAGTGTAGGCTATTTTTTCTAAACATTTTCCCACTGTTATTTCATTATTTAAGTAGCTTTCTTGAATTTGTCTTGTTCTTAACCCAACCTAACCTAACCTGTTAAGAAACGGTCGGGGTAGGTACTTACAACAATTATACATATTTATTACCTGTTATACCTAGAAAATCCAGGTCAGGCGAATCGCAACTATAAATTTCCCTCAATCTTGTCGTCAGGCAAAACGCAACCAAAATGTACCTAATTTAAATGTCAGGCGAAACAGGAATACACCGTGGCAGTGGGGCCTTTGATACACTTAACCTATAAAAATGTGACCACTTGGGAAGACAATATCTGATGTTAGCGACATCAGATCGGTATGGCAGTGATATATTCCTTCTTTATACTTCAAAATACACATAAAAATGCCGGTATGGTAGTGGGGCCTTTAATACACTCAACCTATAGAAATGTGCCAACTTTGGAAGCCAATATCTGACGTTGGCGACTTCGCCTCGGTATGGTGCTTTTAGAACTTTGTACAGGACATCAAAATAGACGACACATTTCCATGATGGGGCCTATTGTACATGTTCATTGCTAAAAATGACATGTTTGTCCCAGTATGGCGGCCACTTGGCGACGCCCCAGAGGTATGGCGTTTTGAAATCTTTGTTCTACAGTTCATTGTTAACAAAGATCACGAAACAACAGCGCGGGGCTCATGATCCATTTCCATAGTGGAAAAATTACACGTTTCGGTCAGTATGGCGGACCTTACGTAACGTCATATTGGTATGGAATATTGAGTTCGCGGACTTTGGCGACCTCCTTGACGACATAAAACAAGAATCAAAGTGGGGCCTATGATTCAGGGGCACGGATATTAATTACACGTTTGAAAATTCAACCCCCCTAAAAGCTACACTTTATGGGTGCCATACCGGGATAACGTTGTCTATCAGCCCCCAGAGCCTCGACATGGGGCCTATGATACATGCAAAAACCCTCTCGGCTCCCGGTCTATTATTATTATCTGTAAAGGTAAGAAAGTTATTATTCATTCTCAGTTCCGTGTTCACGTAAATTTTTAGTCAAGGTAAATGTAATTGCATGATACAATGGGGTTTTATTGTTCTTAATAAGCTGTAATCATTCGTCAAATATCAAATTCCTAACCTCAAAATTGAAAGTGATAAATGTCAAAATATCTCAGCTTCTGAGATTCAACTATGGAGCTGAGATAGTTACGTTTTCGTATATTATAGACATATTTTAACCTAATTATGAAAATTACTTCAAGGGCGAATATGGTTAAATATAAAAACAAAGTTAAAGAAACGAAAGTAACGTCAGAATTAATAAGAAAACGAAAGGAAAAGAAAAAAACGGCTATGAGAAAATTGAGAGAAACCATACGTAATGACCCCGAAAAGAACGAAGAGGCAAAAAGGAAAGAGAGAGAAAGATATAACAGAAGAAAAGCGGAAGGAAAGATTAAAAGTATAAATGATATGACAGAACGTGATAAAAAATCAATTAGGAAAACGTGGAGCCATTGGAGTAAGCGATCATATGACTCTAAAAAAGAGCAAAAACGTAGTAAAGAGTAATATCTGATCAAAGTCCTCCTGCTACACCCCCGCCAGAACTCAGAAGAGATATAGAAGACACTCGTCAACATTCAGGAAGATTAGCGTCTGGATTGAAAAAAGGCGAAAAAATAGAGAAGCATTGAAAAGGAAAATTGAGGAACTAGAAAAGAAACTAAGAAAAGAAAGAGCTTCTAAAGAAAATTATAAAAAACGACTATTAACACAATCAAAAAAACAGCAAGGAGATTCTCCAACGAAAAACGTGACTAAACTTTTGCAAGGAGAAACAGTAACTCCAGCTATAAGAAAAAAACTTTTATTTGGAGAAGTGCTTTGCTCTCAATTAAAACATAATTTGTCACTTCAAAAAAGCAGATCGGGCAAGAGGAAATTGATTTATAATTTTTCTATACCAATAATAAGAAAATATAGGTTTCAATATTTAATCGAAAAGTTGTCTTCTTCACGATTTGTACGCTCAAAGAATGGAGCAAACTTTCGTAGTGACAAATTTAACGAAATAAGGAGAAAAGTTGTTATGTTCTTCCAAACTGATGATGCCAGTCGTGTATGCCCTGGGAAGAATGATACCATGACACATAAAAAAATTAAAAAGCAAAAAAGATACTTGAATTAATCCCTATAAGAACTACGTCAAAAATTTTTAGGCGCGTATCCCAGAATAAAACTAAGTTATGCTTTATTTTGCAGAATGCGCCCTTTTGGGTGATTTTTTTAAAAGCAAAAGATAGAGAAACTTGCTTATGCCAAACACATGCTAATATGGACCTACTGGTGTCTAAACTGAAAATGTTTAACATCATCAAAGAAGCAACATCGTATGATATTGTAAAAAGCTTAACTTGTGAAAATCATACCAATGATAAATGTTTGGAACGAAAATGTAACAATTGTAACTACAAAGAAATTGAAATACTTGAATTTGAAAAAAATGACATAGCAAAATATGAAAAATGGAAAACTGTAAGAGAAAAAATTGTAATAAAGGGCAAGGAAAAAATTTGTAGCAAAACAGTCAAACATGTTATTTGTTGTTCTAAAGAGCAACTTTTAACAGCATTTAATACCAGCTTAGACAAATTTTTCCTACATGTTAGAAATGTGGTCCACCAATATCGGAGTTTAGACAAAATAAAAACAAATCTCGCAGAAAACGATGTACTAGTCCACATGGATTTCTCCGAAAACTATACTTGTAAGTGTGCTGCGGAAGTACAATCAGCCCATTTTGGGGGCGCAAAGCCTCAAATTTCTTTACACACAGTTGTGACTTACCATAAATTCACTGAAACTAGCACAGTCAAACCAACGTCATATTGCACTATATCTAAAAATCTTTGTCACAACCCAAATAGTATATGTGCTCATTTATCGCCAATTATTAGTCATATCAAGAAAAATATTCCAAATTTAAAAGTTGCTCACTTCTTAAGCGATGAACCTACCACCCAATACAAGAACAAATCGATGTTCCATTTTATGAGAACATATCTTGCTGCAGAGTTGGGAGTGAGTGAGCTACGATGGCATTATACTGAAAGTCATCATGGTAAAGGAGCACCGGTTGGCATTGGTGGTTTCGTAAAAAGAACTGCTGATGATATAGTGGCAAAAGGTCAAGATATATCTGATTTTGAAACCTTATGCAAGAAATTGGATTACGACAAGTGTACGAATTATAACCATTAATGATGTACATCCAGAAATATGGACACCCCAACAATTCCCTGTATTCAAGGGTACTATGAAGGTACGGGAAGTAACTTGGACCGAAAACCGCCGAAACGTTCTTCAGTTCAGATACCTAACATGCACACAATGCGGTACAAAAGATGAGTGTCCCCATTATGGATTAGGTGCCCTTGTTTATCCAAATGACAACAAAAGTATCCTTTTATACTAAAATTCTTCTACTTTGTATACTTAAAATTATTTTCCTCTTTTTAAGCATTATATATCCTTAACCCAATGTTTAGATGATAATAAGCTACTGGTAGACGACATCTACACATATAGCGATGATGAACTGCCCATGATAAACCACACAAAAAAAGACGATTTCGTTAAGGAAAATAATTGTTTTAGTGAATTTTACACTCAAAAAACTATTAAGCACTATGTTGCAGTTGTAATGGCTGTTGAAAACGAGACAGAGTACTTTGTTAAATTTTTAAGAAAATCAGCATCTGGTTCCTATTTTGTATTTCCTGCAATAGACGATACATCAGTCGTATGCTTGAATGATATTGTAGCTGTTCTAGAAAATCCAACTGTTAACAGACGTGGACAGCATATGTTTAATCTTCCAGAAATAAAAAATATTT
The DNA here is from genome assembly GCA_947563755.1 of Lochmaea crataegi. NCBI lineage: Eukaryota > Metazoa > Arthropoda > Insecta > Coleoptera > Chrysomelidae > Lochmaea > Lochmaea crataegi. The sequence goes on along the minus strand of OX387433.1, from coordinate 40,915,811 downwards.
GTTAAAACTACATAGATAAGTAGTTAAGATAAACATGTTTCTAAAAATGTATTATTTGTGTTGTTAGATTTCGTTTTTTTATTTAAGTATTATTATTTTTGATGTTTTTTGTATGGTTAAATACTTGACATATATCACATGATAAATAATTTTGTCACAATGTAATCAAAATGTATGATAAAATCAATTAAATCTCAGCTCCGTAACTGAGCAATTCAGCTCCGTGGCTTTGTCCAAGCAAAAATTATGAAT